>CM036770.1:35264493-35579493 GCA_020796225.1 Arion vulgaris
TCTACTTGTTTGTAATGTTTGTGGCATCAGTTCCATCATCGTCACCACACGCCACCAATACCAATCACAACAGGACGATAATAAATACCATTGTGAAATGTATCACTACCATTTTATACATATATACACTCTAAATGAGGAACGAATGCATCCGATAAAGATGGATCAGGTATAGGAACGATAGTAAATACCGTTGGGAAATGGATCGCTGCGATTATATATATATATATACTCTGAAGGAGGAATGAAAGTATCCAGTAAAGATGGACCAAGTACAAAGATGATAATAAATACTATTGCAGCTATCGGCCCATAACTCTCTCTCCAATTGTCAAGTCACGTTCACCAGGGACCCTCCTTTAACAATTATGTCACATCACCGCCATCCTGACACTCAATCATAAACTGGTGGAATGCCAAAGGTGACTCTCCTTTAACATATGTAAATATGTTGTCTGTGTAAATATGTTGTCTGTGTAAATATGCTGTCTGTGTAAATATGTTGTCTGTGTAAATATGATGTCGCTGTAAATATGTTGTCTATGTAAATATGTTGTCTGTGTAAATATGTTGTCTGTGTAAATATGTTGTCTGTGTAAATATGTTGTCTGTGTAAATATGTTGTCTGTGTAAATATGTTGTCTGTGTAAATATGTTGTCTATGTAAATATGTTGTCTGTGTAAATATGTTGTCTGTGTAAATATGTTGTCTGTGTAAATATGTTGTCTATGTAAATATGTTGTCTGTGTAAATATGATGTCTATGTAAATATGTTGTCTGTGTAAATATGTTGTCTATGTAAATATGTTGTCTGTGTAAATATGTTGTCTATGTAAATATGTTGTCTGTGTAAATATGTTGTCTGTGTAAATATGTTGTCTATGTAAATATGTTGTCTGTGTAAATATGTTGTCTGTGTAAATATGTTGTCTGTGTAAATATGTTGTCTGTGTAAATATGATGTCTATGTAAATATGTTGTCTGTGTAAATATGTTGTCTGTGTAAATATGTTGTCTGTGTAAATATGTTGTCTGTGTAAATATGTTGTCTGTGTAAATATGTTGTCTGTGTAAATATGTTGTCTGTGTAAATATGATGTCTATGTAAATATGTTGTCTGTGTAAATATGTTGTCTATGTAAATATGTTGTCTGTGTAAATATGTTGTCTATGTAAATATGTTGTCTGTGTAAATATGTTGTCTGTGTAAATATGTTGTCTATGTAAATATGTTGTCTGTGTAAATATGTTGTCTGTGTAAATATGTTGTCTGTGTAAATATGTTGTCTATGTAAATATGTTGTCTGTGTAAATATGTTGTCTGTGTAAATATGTTGTCTGTGTAAATATGTTGTTTATGTAAATATGTTGTCTGTGTAAATATGTTGTCTGTGTAAATATGTTGTCGGTGTAAATATGTTGTCTGTGTAAATATGTTGTCTGTGTAAATATGTTGTCTGTGTAAATATGTTGTCTATGTAAATATGTTGTATGTGTAAATATGTTGTCTGTGTAAATATGTTGTCTATGTAAATATGTTGTCTGTGTAAATATGTTGTCTTTGTAAATATGTTGTCTATGTAAATATGTTGTCTGTGTAAATATGTTGTCTGTGTAAATATGTTGTCTGTGTAAATATGTTGCCTGTGTAAATATGTTGTCTGTGTAAATATGATGTCGCTGTAAATATGATGTCGCTGTAAATATGTTGTCTATGTAAATATGTTGTCTGTGTAAATATGTTGTCTGTGTAAATATGTTGTCTGTGTAAATATGTTGTCTGTGTAAATATGTTGTCTGTGTAAATATGTTGTCTGTGTAAATATGTTGTCTGTGTAAATATGATGTCTATGTAAATATGTTGTCTGTGTAAATATGTTGTCTATGTAAATATGTTGTCTGTGTAAATATGTTGTCTATGTAAATATGTTGTCTGTGTAAATATGTTGTCTGTGTAAATATGTTGTCTGTGTAAATATGTTGCCTGTGTAAATATGTTGTCTGTGTAAATATAGATGTCGATAACAATGTGTGACAAGTAATGATTGATAGGACCATCATCATTACACTTCCGTGAGTCACCTTGTGTGCTCCGGTCTCTTTCTTACACAGGAATATTTCAGCAGCAGCTCACGAACTCCGTAACACCGGCGAGGACCCGTATTTTAAAAGATGGTGATCATATTCTGTAGAGGCTATTAATTAATCGTTTTAATGAATTTGGCCCTGACAGCGGCTTTCCAGCCTGCTCTTCTCGATTTGGAACTGCAAAGGGTTATTTTAGTGCCTACCTTGAACACGGGACCTACGTTTTATCGTCCGTCTCCGAAAGAAGTAGGAACTCGATCTCACCTACACTGAGATTGAGGACCTCTGGAGAAATATCCAGATTGCTCCACGAGGGAGCGAACCGTGTACCTCTAGAACGAGAGGCAAGCACCTAACCCCTACACCACAGAACTCTGAAGAATGATATCATGTAATGATGATGAATGATGATGAATGATGATGTATGATGATGATGATGATGAATGATGATGTGATGAAGATTGATAACAAAAACAAAAGTTTAAGATTTCGTTTAGAATGTTGAGCACACAATTTAATATTGTTAATCATTGAAAATTACAAATCACAAGAAACATTTTGACGTGAAGAGAATGTGTTTTTCAACATTACGTCAAGGGCTGTTTGTTCTTCTTTTTCTTCGGTTTTCTTCTCTACATCAGCGACTTGTTAAACCACTCTGTATAGTTGCACATGATTTTCGACAAAGAGAGTGAGATCGTTGTGCCAGCAATGCGTCTACAGACTCAAAAGGCCACCACATTCAGATTCTCCATGTCGTAAAAGAATTCGGGTCTACATGCACAGGGTTGACTACATGCATAGGGTTGACTACATGCACAGGGTTGACTACATGCACAGGGTTGACTACATGCACAGGGTTGACTACATTGCACCAGGTTCCCCATATGGCTCCATCTCTTTTGGCAGAAATAGCATGACATCCGCAGAGAATGTTACACAAAGCACGAACTACGTAGCTCAGGCAAATATTATAGATATATCATGAAAAATTACACATGTGATTCAATCCAGATTGGAACATATAACCTTCAAAACAACAGGGAAACATATTAACCACTTCACCATAGATGAACAAAACAACAGGCAAACATCTTAACCACTTCACCATAGATGAATAAAACAACAGGTAAACATCTTAACCACTTCACCATAGATGAACAAAACAACAGGCAAACATCTTAACCACTTCACCATAGATGAATTAAACAACAGGTAAACATCTTAACCACTTCACCATAGATGAATTAAACAACAGGTAAACATCTTAACCACTTCACCATAGATGAATAAAACAACAGGCAAACATCTTAACCACTTCACCATAGATGAACAAAACAACAGGCAAACATCTTAACCACTTCACCATCCAGATGAACCCAAAAACAACAGGCAAACATCTTAACCACTTCACCATAGATGAACAAAACAATAGGCAAACATCTTAACCACTTCACCATAGATGAACAAAACAACAGGCAAACATATTAACCACTTCACCATAGATGAGCAAAACAACAGGCAAACATATTAACCACTTCACCATAGATGAACAAAACAACAGGCAAACATCTTAACCACTTCACCATAGATGAACAAAACAACAGGCAAACATCTTAACCACTTCACCATAGATGAACAAAACAACAGGCAAACATATTAACCACTTCACCATAGATGAACAAAACAACAGGCAAACATCTTAACCACTTCACCATAGATGAACAAAACAACAGGCAAACATCTTAACCACTTCACCATAGATGAACAAAACAACAGGCAAACATCTTAACCACTTCACCATAGATGAACAAAATAACAGGCAAACATCTTAACCACTTCACCATAGATGAACAAAATAACAGGCAAACATCTTAACCACTTCACCATAGATGAACAAAACAACAGGCAAACATATTAACCACTTCACCATAGATGAACAAAACAACAGGCACACATATTAACCACTTCACCATAGATTAACAAAAAATCGTAGCATATCCTTTATAGAACGTAGCCATCAACCACAGTAAACGAGTCATTAATTTTCTAGGCACCACTTATGCGTTCAGTAGTTTGCCATTGCTTTCTAAACGGTGAGGTCTATTTTTACCTTTGGTAAAAATCCCACAGAAATGCATTTTCTTCCAAACTTGAACGACCGTGGGGTTTGAACCAGGTACGTTTGGGTTTGTGGTCGAGCTCACTACCACTTGAATTACAGACGCCCATAGATGTACCAAAGCGCTGTTTAGTACCCGTGTGTGACTGTTTGCTCAACACTATTAACTACATCCAACTAAACGCAATGGCCGTTTCTCATCTATGTGAGAAATTTATTTGATTCACAACTTTATTTTATTAACTTAATTCCTGCTATGTCTCATCAGTTACAATGACATATACATCTATATAGAACATGCAAATTATTCATACATAGAAATCATCAACAAAATATTTATCCTACACATTCTTAATTAGCTATAGAAAATAGAAAGTCTCCTTTAACACCTTACCTGCAAACTATACACACTTGAATGATATGTCTATCTGGTACCCTCTTTAGAGAACTGTCTATCTTGCAAACACTTGTATAACGAATAATCTGTCTATCTTCTACACACTGGAATAATCGGTATATCTGCTACCCTCCTGAGTGAACTGTCTATCTTGTAAGCACTTGTATATCTGTCTATCTTCTACACACTGGAATAATCGGTATTTCTGCTACACTCTTTAGTGAACTGTCTATCTTGTAAACACTTGTATAACAAATAGTCTGTCTATCTTCTACACACTGGAATATTCGGTATATCTGCTACCCTCTTGAGCGACTGTCTATCTTGTAAGCACTTGTATATATATATATGTCTAGCTTCTACACACTGTTTATTTCTAACCTGTTTGTTCAAGTCCACAAAAACTCGCGTGACCTGATATCTTATCCCACTCGGACAGTCATCAGCATATGTTGTTGCTGTTCAAGTTCTCTGTCGTCTGGTTCTCTATGTGACTGGACCGAGACATTATATCTTTCACTGATTGTCTGCAACTTTCACTGTCTATTTCTTCTTCCTAGTTCTTCTGCTAAGTTCCTCTCTCGGTGTCTTCTCTTCTTCTCAGTCTACGTTCCTCTATAAGTCTCCTCTTCATCTCAGTCTGGTTCCTCTCTAAGCCTCCTCTTCTTCTCCGTCTAAGTTGCTACTGCTAAGTTGTTTCTCTCTCTATGTGTCCTATCGGCTGTTGGAGTGTCTAGCCATACTCACATATTCCAACTCAATTTCGGTCTCTTCAACGCAGCACACTGGGCCATTCCGTCTGCCCTTTTCGAGCTCTGCAAGTTTCTCTACGTTCTGCACGTCTCTTCTCTTCCTGAATTTCCGTCACCGTCTATTTATATGGGACCAAAACCCACCTTTGTCTTGCCCCAAAATATCTCCATTTAGTCTCGTTATCATACTAATGATTACTGACTCTACCGGCGTCTATCTTCCTGAGAAATCGTCCATAAATCTGTCCGGCATCCCTGCTTAATTTCCAATCTCAGTCTTTAACAAATGAGGTCATCCTACTTATCTTTCGGAAATTCATGTAGTATTTCCATAATGGCTTCGTCTGCCTAATTTATTTTTGGGAAACCTAGCCGTTGCATTTTTAAACAGCTTCGTGGGGTCGCCCTACTTAATTAAACTTTTGAACTTTTGACTTGTTTTTCTGTGGCCTATTGGAATTTGATACATTTTTGTCCTGCTCACCCACGAACACTATTACATAGATACCCTCAATGTATTCGTGGTTGCTTCACTACGCAGCTGTAATGACGGATTCTTTTGAAAGGATTTCATTACAGCTGAAATCTTGCCATCAAACAACTCCTGGCAACATTTTGAACATCCAATTGTTGATATCAGCTCTGTTATTATATTATTATTTATCATTAATGAAAATGAACAATGTGATCATATTACGGTATATCATTGCTAACATGAACAATAGTTCTAGTTTCGGTATATCATTGCTGACATGAACAATAGTTCTAATTACGGTATATCATTGCTGACATGAACAATATGATCAAATTACGGTATAATCATTGCTCGCATGAACAATATGATTCTGCTACCAAGTTGCATTAATTATTATTAATATTGACGTTATATCAGTATGTGCCATTTAGCAAATATATACAACGGTCTGAACCATTTGAGCTTAGTTAACATCAAAGGTGAGGAGTACAACATGAAAATAAATATAATAAAGACAGAGACAATGCCAATAAGTAGACAACCAGAAAACCTTACAATAAAACTCCAGAACGTAGACATAAAACAAACAATTGATGCCAAATACTTATGAGCAATTTTTACAGCAGATGGAAGGATCGATAGCGAAATCAGTAATCGATGCACTAAAGCTAACCAAGTACTGGGACAGTTAACACCACTGTTGTCACATAAAGAGATACCGCTAACAACTAAAGCAAATCTTATAAGAACGATTTTCTGGCCAACACCATGTTACCAGTGTCAAACATGACCTCTTCTTCTTCTTCTTCTTCGTTCGTTTTACGACCAATTTTAATCACTCTTTGTGATATGTTTGTTCTTTGCCAAGAACGTGTATACGTTGCACATTGGTTTGGTAGGCCCCTAAATGCATAGATTTCTACAAGTTTAGGACATGTGCATCCGATTTCAGCCAAACCTCCTTAATCACCTCTTACGACATGCATGACAGGTAACAGTGGTTCTATTCTTTACACCCCAAATTTGGGCCCCGGTAACCACTCGGGCGGTCAAACATGACCAATAACAGCAGCTAATGAGCGGAAAATCATAACGACAGAGATGAGGTGTGACAATAAGAGACAAAATTCGAAATGAAGAAATCAGAAGAAGACTGGATGTGAAACCAGTCATGCAATTTATAAAAGAACAACAGATTAAATGGTTTGGACACCTGACAAGAATGTCCTGGTACCGTCTATCACAGAGAGACACACAGAAAAAGTACAATGAGTACAGAGCAAGAGGAAGACCACGCAAAAGATGGAGTGATGGTATCGAGAACAGCCTTACAAAAATGAGTAACAGCTTACAAAGTACATTAGAACAAGCACACACAAGATCACTAGACTTCCCCACCCACACACACACACTTCTATAAAGAAGTAAGTGGTGGAAGAGAAGATAAATCGGTTAGGCTATCAGTGCACAACCTGTACGCTGACATCAAACGATAGAAGGAAAACTAGTCACGATAGAGATGAATTGTCTACACAGAATGCCGGGAGTATCAAGAAGAAACTGGTTTAGAAATGCAGACACCAGGAAAAAAAAGTTGGTACAAGATCAATACTGCACTTCATCAAGAAACAACAAATTAAATGGTTCGACCACATAAGTAGACTACCAACAGACAGTGCGCCTCAAAGAGAAATGCTAGTCCGATACAATGGATACAAATCAAAAGACGGCACACGCAATCAATGAGCCTCAGAAATAACAGAGGTGGCGAAAAACAATGTTTATGAAGCGCACACAAAAGCGCGTTCTAGAAATCTATTACACTGATGCTGTGTGGGAAAACAGGATTCGAGAAAATAAGACGAAGACGAAACAATGGCTTACCACTTCAAACTATAATAATATTAGTTTTATATTTGCCATCGCCCAAGTAGTTACCGGGGCCCAAATTTGGGGTGTCAAGAATAGAACCACTGTTACCTGCCACGCATGTTGTAAGAAGCGACTAAGTAGGTTTGACTGAAATCGAATGCACATGTCCTAAACGTGTAGAAGTCTATACGTTTAGGGGCCTACCAAACCAATGTGTAACGTATACACGTTCTTGGCAAAGATCAAACATATCACAAAGAGTGATTAAAATTGGTCGTGAAGAACGAACGCGAAGAAGAAGAGGATATTTTCCATATAAACTTTGTTACATACACCATTTATTACATGCAATCCATCTTTTCCTGGATCTTCCCAGGGTTGACCTGTATCTAGACTACTCACTGCTAGTCATCATTAGACCAACAAACGTAGACTCTTTGGTGAACTCTACCACTCCTAGACTGGAATAGCATACCTGGATTGTATCACCTGCAAGCAGGTAAAAGTTGCCACCTGTTGTAACATAAAGGTGAGATAAAATCAAAGATGTCAGGGTGAACTAAAACATCATAGGAAAATCAACAATGTTTTTGATGATGACAAATCTAATGTTTTTGCTTCTGTTGTTAACATTACTACTAGTATTAAAATGAAAATCTAATGTTTTTGCTTCTGTTGTTAACATTACCACTACTATTAAAATGAAAATCTAATGTTTTTGCTTCTGTTGTTAACATTACTACTAGTATTAAAATGAAAATCTAATGTTTTTGCTTCTGTTGTTAACATTACCACTACTATTAAAATGAAAATCTAATGTTTTTACTTCTGTTGTTAACATTACCACTACTATTAAAATGAAAATCGTGGCATATCCTTTACAGGACGTAGCCATCAACCACAGTAAACGAGTTGTTGATTTTCTAGGCACCACTTATACGTTCAGTAGTTTGCTATTGATTTCTGAACGGTGAGGTATATTTTATCATCATCATCAAGTAACTTGTCCCTTCCGGAACCTGGCTTCCATGACAGCAGTCCTGAAAGACTCTCTGTTCTGTACAAGTTGGCCAGCGTCAGCAGCAGTCATTCTCAGATCGTCAATGACATCTTGCACCCATCGTCTTCTAGGTCTTCCTCCTGTTCTTCTTTCAGGCACCATTCCTTTCCAAAGTTAATTTCTCTAGACACTCATGTCGTTTGATGTGTCCGAAATAATTAATTTTCCTTGTTTTTATGCTCTTTAATAGCCAACTCTCTTTAATATCAAGATGTTGCAGAACAGAAGCATTTGTTCTTTTCTGTCCATGATATTCTAAGTACTCTTCTGTAGCATTTGCATTCAAAGGCATTAATGATCTTCTACGCCGCTTTGTCAATGTTCCATATCTCACAACCATATGTTGCCAAGGAAAAAACTCAGGCTCTTAAACATGTGATTTTTGTTCTGATGCTTTCTGTTTTTACTGTTCGTAAAATTCCACGCTAACTAATGTGCTTCCAAACTTTCCCTGCCGGGAGTTTAAACTATGTACGCTTGGGTTGTGATCGAGTTCACTACCGCTTAAGTTACAGACGCCCACTGTTTCTATTATTGCTACTAATAATATTACTATTACTCTTAGTATTACTGCAAAAAATACTGTTACAGTTACTGTTAATTTTACTGCAATTATTAGGAATGATATTACAGTTACTATTATTACTACTTTTTACTACTACTATTCCTGCTACTATTACTGCTACTAATACTGCTACTATTATTGCTAGTATTATTGCTACTATTACTGCTACTAATACTGCTACTATTACTGCACATTATTACCACTATTACTGCTACTGTTACTACTACTATTACTGCTACTGTTACTGTTACTATTACTGCTACTGTTACGGCTACTGTTACTATTACTGCTACTATTACTGCTACTATTACTGCTACTATTACTGCTACTGTTACTGCTACTGTTACTGCTACTGCTACTGTTACTGCTACTATTACTGCTACTAACACTGTTACTATTTAAGCAACCATTATTACTACTATTATTACTGCAGCCATTACCGCTACCATTGTTGTTACTTCTACTTCTACTATTGCTGCTACTAATGCTACAACAACTACTACTGTTACTTCTACTACTAATACTGCTGCTGCTATTACCTACCTGTGAAAATTCAAACTATCATCTACATGTGAACAACTTAACTACTGCTTACCTGTGAACAACTAAACTACTATCTACCTGTGAAGACTCGAACTAACACCTACCTGTGAAAGCTGTTTCTTGATCACTAACGCAGTTATCACAAACTGTATGAGCAGACTTTAGCAGTAGGCCTGTTAGTTCTGGATCGCTGTTGCTATTTCGATGCACGTATACGAACCAATTCTGAAACATATAAAGTTACTCAATTATTCAGACATTTTGTCAAATTATTTCCATATTTTCTGAAGTTCAAATTATTTCCATATTTTCTGAAGTTCAAGTTATTTTCACATTTCCTGAAGTTCAAGTTATTTCCATATTTCATGAAGTATAAATTATTTCCATATTTCCTGAAGTTCAAGTTATTTCCATATTTCCTGAAGTTCAAGTTATTTCCATTTTTCATGAAGTTCAAATTATTTCCATATTTCATGAAGTTCAAATTATTTTCATATTTCAGGAAGTTTAAATTATTTCCATAATTTCATGAAGTTCAAATTATTTCCATATTTCATGAAGTTCAAATTATTTTCATATTTCATGAAGTTCAAATTATTTCCACACTAAAGTCTTTGTTTGTTTATTCTTCTTAATTTCCAGCTGTATCTTAGCAAATTATTCTCTTGCACAGGTCTATCTTTGGTGCTACTTTCTTAATCTTCAGTTCTATTTTGTTTGATGTCTTGTTTTTCTCTACAAATCTATGCTATCAGTAAAAATAAAATATGAAAGCATTAAAGATGATAAAACATGTTTTGATTCATCACAACTAACCTTTGTCGTGGAGACGGCACTTGATCTGATATGATTTGAGCAAGAGAAAGACAACATGGGAGATTCATCGTAGCCACTCAATGCGGAGATGGAACGTAATCTGAAATTATCTGGACAAGAGACAAGAAACAGTGGAGATTCATTACTGACAACCTTCAGTGTGGAGATGGCATATCATCGTATCACGACTATCTCAGACGAGAAATCGAAAATTCCTGTTTAAAGGGAGCTGGTTTTTGTATATGTTTGATAGAACATTGTAAGCTTTCGTTTGCAATTTTACTCAGTTCTATAAGTCCAATGTGATTTATTAATGACAAATATTAATAACACAGATATTCATTATTGTTAAACTTAACCCTTGCACTCTGTAATTTCACTTTACCCCCGGCCACATTTATATCGTATTGTATACTGTATTAGCCAGTATAGTGGCTTTGGGCTTCTGAAAACATTATGTGAGTCATTATTTTGCTTAGAGGAGCAAAGGAGTTAATTTGTAACAATACAACTCTGATTTAGCATTTTATGTTGTTTTTAAAATGAATTTGTCTATATGCAACAATAATACTGGAATGTGGGGATCACGCGACGGTTGTGGTCTTATTTCCTAGACTTTTATCTGAGCCGCCGGCCGTATGTTATCAGAGGCCACGTCTGATCATATGTATGATTGTAAAACTATAAGTTATGTTAGTCCTGGTCTCTTACCTGATGTTCAAATTCTCGTGCAGGTCGATCAGACAATGGCTTGAAGTGGACACTGTTGTATACGTAGTACCGTCCAGTGTGTTGGATGATCAAGGAATCATTAGTGACACCCACACCATTGACATGCTCTAGAAGAGGATCATCTGTCTTTGGTTTCATCGTGAACACATTGTGGCCATCGTTAAACAGGGGTTCTGGTTGAAGAAAATAACATACATAAATATCTCTGGCTATTGGTTACTAAACTGGTTGCACTCAGGTGCAACCCATTGGTGCTCAGTTTCCCCCAACAGATATCGAAGAGTATGCATACTGATGGTTCCCGTGGCTCGCTAGTTAAACACAATATTCACTCTGCCCATCAGGCATCCAGTTCTACCTGTACAATGGGTAATTCCAAACTGCTTAAATCGCTGGATCGATTCAACATCTATTTTAGTGTCTTCATCCAACAGACATCGCGAAGAGACCGAAGAACATCCCCCTTATCCATCTTCAACTCTACAACAATCAATGCTGTTGACACAAGTAAGTCAACTCTCTCATTACCGTAAACACCCGCATGACCCGGACAGTAGATCCACGTATTGCTCCGGAGATTATAAACTTCAATATATGACATCCTCTCATACTGAAACCTGCCCTTTTAGATTTTGTAAAGCATTGACTAAGAGAGTCAGAAGATTGAAGAAGAAGAAGAAGAAGACTTACCTGTGAGTCCAACGTCACCTGAAGCTGGCATCAGTCTTTTGTGTGCAGAGACTTGGGTAATTTCTAAATTGATTTTACCTAATGAGATGATGAAACGAAGAAAACGATGTTAATACTGAATAAAATAATAATATAATAATAATTCCATTCGTACCGTTATACGTTACATAGGGCCTGCTAGCAATGTCTCCATACCGCTCTATCCTGGGCAACTCTCTCAATCCCTTCCATGGAATTGAGACCGGCATTTCTTGCCTCTCTCAGCAAAATTCTTTTCAGGGTCTCCCTAGGTCGTCCTCTCTTTCTTGAACCCTTTGTCTCCCACTTCCAATGCCTTCTTTGGTATTTTTTTGTCATTTCTTCTCAAGGTATGTCCAACATATCTTCATCTTCTCCCTCTTATATTAAGTTAATGTTATGCGATCGACGTTATGGAACATTGGGTGTTCCCATTCGTGCTCTGTCCTTCGCTGCAGCAGCTATCCGAAAGTACATTTGTTCACTGCACCCATGAGAAGTTGATTAGTATACCTTCTCTATCTACTACGAAGACGACACTGTCTGGCATGTCCAGACTATCTCCTAATTTTCGAAATCGTTCCAGTGTCTGAGACTCGCTCATATCGCATAAATTGAGATCGTACCGCATTAATGACATCGACTCCGTCCATACTTCTGCCCGCTTGAGTCGGGGCATCGTTTGCAAGAAAGTCAGTACGCTTGTTACCCAACACTCTAGCATGTCCAGGTGTGTACAGTCAAGTCATTTTCGTGAGACGTGAACTCCTAATGATGTCCACTCATTCCCCGCGCAGACTCCTAGATTCAATACTTTGAAGCATATTCATCGAGTTTGATATTATAAGCGAATGGGTTACCTGTTGCTCAGTCACCCATAAGAGAGCCATTGAGGCAGCGGTGACCATCATAGTCATTATTCCTCATAGAACAGTTGTTACTAGTGGTTGACCAGACATTTCTCTGTCATTATTCCTCATAGAACAGTTGTTACTAGTGGTTGACCAGACATTTCTCTGTTATTATTCCTCATAGAACAGTTGTTACTAGTGGTTGACCAGACATTTCTCTGTCATTATTCCTCATAGAACAGTTGTTACTAGTGGTTGACCAGACATTTCTCTGTCATTATTCCTCATAGAACAGTTGTTACTAGTGGTTGACCAGACATTTCTCTGTTATTATTCCTCATAGAACAGTTGTTTGTATCACTTCTTTTGAATTCGTTCGATTTTATGTTCATTATTTTACGCAGACATCTATTTACTGTATGAAACATGCCATCGTAATTCATATCAAAATTGATAGTGTATAAAATCTGCTCAACACTTGAAGGAGTGCCATATTGGCATTTTAAAGCCAAATTTCTAAAGATGACTTTTACTCATTTTATTCGTGATCAGATAGCAGATTTACATTACTGTCTTTTTCCTGGCTTTTTTACCTGAACTAAACAATAATTTCTTCCTACTTTTCCTTTAAGACAAATTTTCGGTCAAATTTGTTATTAAATATGCGATTTCTACTCTTTTCAACCGCCTGTGTGTTGATGGAGCCCTCAATGGAAGCAAAGAATAGTAACACTACCACCTACAAGGCATGTCGTAAGAAGCGACCGAGCTTGGGGCCTAAGGAAGCTACCTATCGCAGAAATTAAATGTGCTAGCCTACTTGAAGGCGCATAACTGACATAACGTGCAATCGCTCTTAGGCTCAGATCACATACAAATCATAAAGAGTGGTTAGCAAGTGATCGATATGGAGCGTTCAAAGAAGAAGGAGACTCTTGGTAACACCTACATTGCTTTGTCCAGTGGCGGCTCGTTATTAGGGGCCAGTGGGGCCAGAACCAGTCAAAAATAATGTATAACGTGTATTTATTATTTTATAAATTAAAATATAGCAACCAAAACCATGATTTATCCGGAAAAAATGTCTGGCCCCACCAACAAAAATGATCACGAGCCGCCACTGACTTTGTCAACGAGATTTCAGTGGACAAACCTAGACTGATAATATGGTGTGAATGAGATCGGAGCATATTTGGACATGTCAGAAGTGCAATAGAGATAAGCGAAACAGAAACTGAAAGATTGAGTGTATCTGTGACACTTTGTTGCAATGTGACACCTTTCTTGTCAAGTGTACCCACTGAAAGATTGAGTGTATCTGTGACACTTTGTTGCAATGTGACACCTTTCTTGTCAAGTGTACCCACTGAAAGTTTGAGTGTATCTGTGACACTTTGTTGCAATGTGACACCTTTCTTGTCAAGTGTACCCACTGAAAGATTGAGTGTATCTGTGACACTTTGTTGCAATGTGATACCTTTCTTGTCAAGTGTACCCACTGAAAGTTTGAGTGTATCTGTGACACTTTGTTGCAATGTGACACCTTTCTTGTCAAGTGTACCCACTGAAAGATTGAGTGTATCTGTGACACTTTGTTGCAATGTGACACCTTTCTTGTCAAGTGTACCCACTGAAAGATTGAGTGTATCTGTGACACTTTGTTGCAATGTGACACCTTTCTTGTCAAGTGTACCCACTGAAAGATTGAGTGTATCTGTGACACTTTGTTGCAATGTGACACCTTTCTTGTCAAGTGTACCCACTGAAAGATTGAGTGTATCTGTGACACTTTGTTGCAATGTGACACCTTTCTTGTCAAGTGTACCCACTGAAAGATTGAGTGTATCTGTGACACTTTGTTGCAATGTGACACCTTTCTTGTCAAGTGTACCCACTGAACAGTTTAGTGTATCTGTGAACTTGTTGCAATGTGACACCTTTCTTGTCAAGTGTACCCACTGAAAGATTGAGTGTATCTGTGACACTTTGTTGCAATGTGATCACTTTCTTGTCAAGTGTACCCACTGAAAGATTGAGTGTATCTGTGACACTTTGTTGCAATGTGACACCTTTCTTGTCAAGTGTACCCACTGAAAGATTGAGTGTATCTGTGACACTTTGTTGCAATGTGACACCTTTCTTGTCAAGTGTACCCACTGAAAGTTTGAGTGTATCTGTGACACTTTGTTGCAATGTGACACCTTTCTTGTCAAGTGTACCCACTGAAAGATTGAGTGTATCTGTGACACTTTGTTGCAATGTGACACCTTTCTTGTCAAGTGTACCCACTGAAAGATTGAGTGTATCTGTAGACATTGTTGCAATGTGACACCTTTAGTCAAGTGTACCCACTGAAAGATGAGTGTATCTGTGACACTTTGTTGCAATGTGACACTTTCTTGTCAAGTGTACCAACTGAAAGATTGAGTCTATCAAGTGACACTTTGTTGCAGAAGTATGTGACACCTTTCGATCAAGTGTACCCACTGAAAGATCAAGTGTAACCCACTGAAAGATCAAGTGTACCCACTGAATATTGAAAATTTGCATATCCTTTACAGGTCGTCGCCATCAACAACAGTAACAAGTCGTCAGATTTTCTAGGCACCACTTATACGTCCAGTAGTTTGCAATTGTTTTCTGAACGGTAAGGTCAACCTGCTGCCTTGTGGGTTTTGGCTGGGAACAGCAAAAGGCTAACGGAGAGCGAACCCAGTAAACGCTGGTTGAAATCGAACACGCCACCGAAGAATAAGCAACTGAGCTCCAATAGGTACTGAAGGCTGTGCACGTACATCCGTTCTTGATGTTTGGCTGCTTATATATCACAATCGAATGATAAAAGCGGCCTAAGAACGATTGCGAGAGAGAGAGAGAGAGAGAGAGAGAACGGTGAGGTCTACTTTTACCGTTTGTAAAAATCCAATGGAACTAATTTGCTTCCAAACTTGCCCCTGCGGAGTTTGAACCAGATACGCTTGGGTTGAGATCCAGCTCACTACCGCTTAAAAGCTACAGACTCACTGCAATATTAAAATAGGCTTGTATCAACTTGATGGAGCTCTTTGTGAAGAAATGTTCAGTTGTTTGATAGCTATTGTTCCTCGTTTTCATTCTTTCTATTCTCTAATCCTGTTTTTACTCACAGAGTCAGGATAAGAAGAGATTTCTAGAACGAACTCTTCAGCACACTGCATACGTGTTGCTACTTACTACCTCTGTTATTTCTGAGGTCCACCTTTTGCGTGTACCTCCTTTTGCTATGTTTGCACCGTATCGGAATAGCTTTGCTCTTTAAGAAGCACTGCATGTTGGTAATCTGCGTTTATGACAGATTTAGTGTTTCTTGATAAAGTTCATTATCAATGCTGTACCCACTTTTTTCCTGATGTTTTCATTTATAAACCGGTCTCTTCTTGATACTCCCAGCTTTCTGTGTAAACACTTCATCTCTGTCGTGACTAGTTTTCTTCTATCGTTCGTTGTCAGCGGCCAGGTTTATCAGATGTTTCTCATCATGGCTGTTGAGAAACGTGTTTTTATGTATTTCTCAACAATAAAAAATAATGTCATATCAAGACATTGTTCCCATTTCCGTGTACGCTGGAGGATTGAACGTGACAGTGGAATTAAAGCCGCTGAACCAAAGCTGACGCCACGCGTGTGCAGATCTACCTTGTTATTTTATTCTCAGAAAAAATGAATTTATTTAGGGATCGAATACTGGGTGTTACTATAAATAACCACTACTAACGTGTAGCAATTCAGCCACCTGTTCTCTGTGTTAATTATTGTCTCTCTCCGTCTCTTGTTTATATATTTTCATGTCAATTATTATGTGCACACAAACATGGGCGTCGATACGTTAAGGTAGAGGGTCAAGTACCCCCTCCCCCACCCACCTCCCTGGAAAATGACTTTTGATATTAAAGTTTTATGCGAATCTGGTCTTCTCCATTTCCATTTAGTAAACTGTCTTGTCTTGTCTTATCTACATGTGTAGTGAAGCGTCGTGGGGAGTTTAAGTTTTCTATCCTGTGCCAGGTGTGTTGCATATGTAGCTGCTAGACATTGATGTCGCAGGATATCTGTGATATTATCTATCCATCATGTTCTGGTCTTCCTTGGTTTCTGCGTCCGGATCGCTGTTGTTATATGTGCTAGATGCTAGTAGATCTAGTTTTATTCTCATTAGATGACCAAACCATTTTATTTGTTGTCTCCTAATATGTTGGATGTATGGTGTGATTCTAACGACATTTCTAATGTTCTCATTTCTCAATCTATCCTGTCTTGTAACATTGATGACTTCTCTTGTAACATTGATGACAGTTCGTTTCACATGTTGTGTTCTTTCTCTCTTAGGATTTATTTAGAGACCATGTTTGACATTGATAACAGACAGCGAGTAGAAATATGCAATTTTTTAAAATACCAACTAATTTAAAACAAATTCATGTTGCTCCCTCCAGGTAAAATGTATGTGGACACCTATGCACACAAGTATAACACATGCTTACTTTTAATTGTTCTGGCTTTACGCTGTAGTCTAGCCTGTGAATATAATATACACATTTCATTTGTTAACAAAAATAACAGAATCAATTCGTCTTCTTCTATTTTTTTATAGAAGGGAGGTGGGGAGGGGAAGGGTGGGGGAGGTTATCTTGTTGTTCTTGTTGTTGGTGTTCTTCTTCTTCTTCTTTTCCATCGTTTATTTTTTTATAGAAGGAGGTGGGGAAGGGGGTTATCTTGTGTGTTCTTGTTGTTGGTGTTCTTCTTCTTCAAATGCTCCATATCAACAACTTTACTTTTTGTGATTTGTTTGTGATCGGAGCCTTAGAGAAAATTGTACGTTACGCTAGTTCTGCGCCAACAAGTAGGTCAGAACATCCGATTTTTGCGACGATTTTTATTTACTAAGGTGGCTTCCCTAGGCCCCTACCTCAGTCGCCTCTTACGACATGCCTTCTAGGTCAAAGTGTTACTATTCTTTGCTCCCCTTTTGAGCCCCGGCAACACACGGACAGTGCTGTCTCTAAGGCACATTGTCAGCTGTTATTTATTTCTCTAAGGCACATTATCAGCTGTTATTTATTTCTCTAAGGCACATTGTCAGCTGTTATTTATTTCTCTAAGGCACATTGTCAGCTGTTATTTATTTCTCTAAGGCACATTGTCAGTTGTTATTCATTTCTCTAAGGCACATTGTCAACTGTTATTCATTTCTCTAAGGCACTTTGTCAGCTGTTATTTATTTCTCTGTGGTAGTCGATACTAGGAGATTCTTGTCAGGTGTTCAAAACATTAAACCTGTTGTTGTTTTTAAATTGCATGACTGGTTTCGCATTCAGTTTTTCCCTGATTTCTTCAAGTCTAATTTTGTCTCTTATTGTCACACCTGCAGCTCTTCTAAGACACATTCTCTCCGTCGTTTTGATTTTCCGATAATTATCTGCTGTTCTTGGCTATGTCTGGATCTGGTAACATAGTGATGGCTAGACATCGTTCTTATAAAACTTGCTTTCGTTTTTAGTGGTTTCTGTTTATGTAACAAAAGTGGTGACAGACTCAATGAGAGAGTTAAATGTATATGGACGTTTTCCTCTTTACAAATGTATATTTCTATTTCTATTTTCCCCTGCTTATATCGTATCTTATTTGACACTCTATTTTCCCCTGCTTATATCGTATCTTATTTGACACTCTATGCTTCCCAAATGATCTCCATTGTTGCCGTTCTGACGCCTTTCTACTAATTGTTTATCACGTCAGGTCACAACCTTTCATCTCTCTTTACTCAGTTCTTCTCTTTCTTTTGGGTATCCATACCTCCTTTACCCATCAGCTGTTCATCAGAGAGTTCAGTAAACAATGGAAAATTACTGGACGTATAAGTGGTGCCTAGAATATCAGCGAAATGTCTAGTCAACCACTAGTAACAACTGTTATAAGAAAAATAAGATGGAGATATGTTGGACTTGAGGAGAAATGATCAAGGAATATCACAGCAGGCATTACAGTGCGAAGCAGGACTTTTTGGCGCCGCCGTTTTGGCGCGATCGTTTTGGCGCGACCGTTTTGGCGCTGGATTTTTTTGGCGCAGATCCGTTTTGGCGCGACCGTTTTGGCGCAGGATTTTTTTGGCGCAGAGCCGTTTTGGCGCCATTTAAAAATAACTTCATATTTAACCTAACGTTTATAAATAACTGTTTTCAATAAATTATACATTTTTAATGCCAAAGAGAAGAATGCGATTTTCGTCTTGTTCTCCCGAATCCCATAAGAGAAATCCTTCCATCTGATCTGGTTCGACTTCGTACATCCGATATGCATCCGGAATGATAATTGAAGCTCGATCGACAGGCTGTGGAGGAGCTACTCGGTTGCCGTTTCTACTCCGCTGAATAACCTTGCGAATGGCGTCTTTATTTGGCATCTTCCCTTGAACGGCAAGCGAGGTTCCTTGGAGAGCCCTATTGAGGATAACTGAGGGAATTTCAGTTGTCTCGGTTGCCCTCCTTTTGATTCCAGTCATTATCATGGCAGCCCGGAGTTGCGCTGCGTCACTTCCGTGACTATGCTGGTTCATCTGCATCAGAACTCGATCATTATCTACTGTAGTGTGTAAACGGGCCTTGCATTCGTTCTTCAGCTCACATCGCCAGAACTTCTTGGAATGGTCTGCACTGAATTTATCGAACACATAAAAGTATCCTTCGTGATTCAACTTTTGTTTGCCACGCTTTGACGGAACATTTTCCATTTTAATGGGTTCACAGAATTATAATAATAGTATGTGATCAATTTATCTAATTCTACTTATTTTGAGATTGAGTCTAGAATATTCTTACACTTTTATAGACTAAAAGCGCACGTGTGATTAGGCAGAAGCGGCAAATACCGGTTTAGGTCACATTACGGGTAAACGGGTCAAGCTATGAACATTTGGAAGTGACAGGATTTCTGACATTTGTGATGAACAAGATGTGACACTCAGTCGGTCAGCGTGTCAATTCTCGATCATCTCCAATGAAACGGCTGATGATATAATTCAGACACCTGGCACTTGTTCCAATAAACGCTGATGTATAAGTATATTGTTTCATTAGAGTTAATATACATGTACACTAAAAATTAAAATAATATTAAGGTTATTGAAATTTATTGAGGAATTTGTGCGCCAAAATGTCCTGCGCCAAAACGCCCTGCGCCAAAACGTCCTGCGCCAAAACGGTCGGGCCAAAACGTCCTGCGCCAAAACGGTCGCGCCAAAACGGTCGCGCCAAAACGTCACGTACCGTTACAGTGGGATGCAATGGGTTCAAGAAAGAGAGGTCGACCTAAGGAGACCTGAAACGAACTTTGCTGAGAGAGGCAAGACATATTGGTCTCAGTTCCATGGAGGAGATTTAGCGAGTTGCACAGGATAGAGCGGTATAGAGAAATTGCTAGCAGGCCCTATGTAACGTATAACGGTATTAGAGGAATTATTATTTATTATTATAGAAAATCAGCGACTTGTTTACTCTGGCTAATGGAGACGTTCTGTAATACAAGATTTTCAATTTGAAGCTTAATAATTCCTCTCCTACCGTTATACGTTACATAGGGCCTGCAAGTAATTTCTCCATACCGCTCTATCCTGGACAACTCGTTCAATCTCCTCCATGGAACTGAGACCGATATTTCCTGCCTCCTCAGCAAAGTTCGTTTCAGGGTCTCCTTAGGTCGACCTCTCTTCTTGAACCCTTTGCATCCCACTTCAATGCCTGCTTTGATATTCGTTGATCATATCTCCTCAAGGTGTGCCTGACATATCTCCATCTTCTCTTTCTTATAACAGTTGTCACTAGTGGTTGACCAGACATGTCTCTGATTTCATCACTTCTCCTGAATTCAATTTGAAGCTTAGTATCAACACAATTTTAGAACTTTGTATAACGATATTTTCCATACAGTTCGGACATCAGCTATTAACATTGAAAGTTATACCATTAACTATAATGTGGCAGAGGTAGGGCATGTTAGAGACCTTACAATATTAGACTATACGTGAGTATTGAGCCATCCTACAACCAACTATGTTATTGTATGTGTGCTGTTTTCCTTATAGTGTCATCGTTTTGGATGAGAATCAAAGGACAAGTGGCACAAATTATGTAATACAAGAAGTTGACCGTGAACACTAAAAGAGCATTTACAAATCTATCTTTCAGCATAATGATATCTGTCAACATTATGCTATCAGTGTGAAACCTGGACGCTGATATCAAACGATAGAAGAAAACTAGTCATGACAGAGATGAAGTGTCTACGCAGAATGCTGGTAGTATCAAGAAGAAAGAGAGCCGCTGTAGCGTAGTTGTTAGTGAACTCGCTTCGCAAGGCTGGTGGTCTGGGTTCAGCTCCCGCAATGTGCGTGGAATTTTTCCCGACCGCGACGGTTCTCAGGTCGACCCAGCCTCAACTGGGTACCAGACATGCTCTGGGAAAGTAAAGGCGGCCGGCGTGATGCTGACCACATCACCCATCGTGTGCCGAAGGTCAATGAAAAATACAGGCCTAACACTGTATTGACCTATATACCACGAGGTATGAAAAGGTTCCTTTACTTTTTATCAAGAAGAAAACTAGTCATGACAGAGATGAAATATCTATGCAGAATGCTGGTAGTATCAAGAAGAAAACTAGTCATGACAGAGATGAAGTGTCTACGCAGAATGCTGGTAGTATCAAGAAGAAAACTAGTCATGACAGAGATGAAGTGTCTACGCAGAATGCTGGTAGTATCAAGAAGAAAACTAGTCATGACAGAGATGAAGTGTCTACGCAGAATGCTGGTAGTATCAAGAAGAAAACTAGTCATGACAGAGATGAAGTGTCTACGCAGAATGCTGGTAGTATCAAGAAGAAAACTAGTCATGACAGAGATGAAGTGTCTACGCAGAATGCTGGTAGTATCAAGAAGAAAACTAGTCATGACAGAGATGAAATGTCTATGCAGAATGCTGGTAGTATCAAGAAGAAAACTAGTCATGACAGAGATGAAATGTCTATGCAGAATGCTGGTAGTATCAAGAAGAAAACTAGTCATGACAGAGATGAAATATCTACGCAGAATGCTGGTAGTATCATTAAAAGATACGTTTAGGAATGACGACATCAGAAAAAGTGTGAGTACAACATGAGCACCACTGAACTTCAACAAGAAACAACAAATTTACTGGTTTAGCTCATCATCAGGTTTCGTCTCGGCTGGCGTAAGCGATCACGGATCTCCACAAATCTGTCTGTGGTGTTTGCTATCATCTCAGATGTTGACGCTCTACCGTGCCATGAAGTCAGGCTATCAAAAATGTTCTCTCTCTGACTTCTTCAGTCTCGGCTACCCTCGATTTTACCGGTTGTCACAATGTATTCTAAACCTCCCTTTCTCATCACATGTTCGAAAAATAATACCTGCTTCTTTCTTATATTGATGGTACGCTTTCTCTGTCTTCATCTCATTCAACACCTCCACATTCAACATTTTAGCAGTCCATGAGATTCTTATCATTCTTCTGTAAAACCACATCTCTGTGACCCTCAGAGATTTTTAGTTACGTAACCAGATTGCCAAAAGTCAGTACACCTCAAAAAACAATAATTATATTCAGGAAGAGTGGATACAAGGTTATCCAAGCAAAAAGTGGACCACAGAAATAACAGACGCTGTGAGGCAAAACAGGATTAGACAATAGCACAACTAGAAGTGTGCATATACACTCAGATTTAACATATGACCTACCATCTTTGAATATTAGATATCTAATTTACATACAACGTATGTATGAATATCTAATTTACATACAACGTATGTATGAATAACCAATCATTCGAAGCAGGGTCAACAGTACTTTCACTTCAACGCTTGCTTTGTAATTTTTTGATCATTTCCTATCAGTGTATTGATTGATTGATTGATTGATTGATTGCTTGATTGATTTATTGATTGATTGATTGATTGATTGATTGATTGATTGATTGATTGGGTCATCATCATTGCACTTCGGTGAGCAGCCATATGTGTTACAATCTCTTTCTTATACATGAAGATCTCAGCTGTAGTGCACAAACTCTGTCGCTCCGGCGAGGGTCCCCGATGTAATTTTGAAGATAGTGAAGATATTTGTATAGGAATTTTATCTTTAAGGTTTTCTAATGAAGTATGCCCGGACAGCGGCTTTCCAGCCTGCTATTCTCCATTTTGAACTGTTAATGGTTCTTGTACGTGCTCAAATTGAACACGGGAACTACGTTTTATCGTCCGTCTCCAATAGGACTAGGAACTCGATCTCACCTACACTAAGATCAGGGATCTCAGAAGGCTCTACGAGGGAGGCGAGCTTGGTACCTTTGGCACGAGAAACGAGCACCTAAGCTGTACGGTACCTTCTTATCAGTTTATAACAAATATGTTTTCATCTTCTCTTTCTTATAGCAGTTGATACGATCCTCTTGTAACGTTATACGTTAATAGGGCCTTCAAGTACTTTCTCCATACCGCTCTGTCCTGGGCAACTCGCACAATTTCTTCCATCGAATTAAGTCAGATATGTTTCTCTCAGCAAAGTTCGCCTCCGGGTTTTCCCAGGGCAATCTCTCTTTCTTGATCGCTTTGCCTCCCATTTCAGTGTCTATTTTGATAATCTTTGATGATCTCTTCTCAGGGTGTATTCAACATATTTCTACCTTCTCTTTCTTATAACAGTTGCTATTAGTGGTTGACCAGACATTTCTCTGTTTTCATCACTTTTCCTGAATTCGTTCCATTTTATGTTCATTATTATTTGCAAAATGTTTATTTTCAAATGCATTCAACTTGTTTCTATACCTTTAGTCATTTTCCAAACCTCGTTAGCATATGTTAGGATTTATGCAACATTGGAATTGAAAATTTGTAAATTAATTTTAAAACTATATAACTTTCAGATCCATATTTTTATTAATAATTTCATATTACCAACTCAAAAATGGCAGAAATCTGCTCTGGAGTTTTTGCACAGCATCTTTGTACACCTTTGTCCATTCTTATATCCAATATTTGAGTTAGTGAGGTAATTTCTGACGAGGTTTGAGGATGATCAGTCCGGATGGAACACTCAATGCAAATTTCCTGCATTCTGTGTTCAGCCGCTTCCATCTGTGAAAGAAACGTACATTAAGTATGACAACCACCAGTGTTTTGCTAGGGCTTTCAATGGGAGCAAAGAATAGTAACACTGCAACCTATAAGGCATGTCGTAAGAGGCGACTGAGATAGGGGCATAAGGAAACTACTCTAGTAAATAAACGGCGTCACAGATATCGAATGTGCTGGCTTTTTTTCGATCCAGAAGCACTTGAGCTTTCAGCTCGTAACCTTTCGGTTCGGTGATCTGAAGAACCTTTGGCTTTTCTACCAGCGAGCAATCACTCTGATATTCTGATTGTTTGGTGTGATTCAATTTCATACAAGATGCAGCTGCGTTCACATTACTATCTCCTATCGTGGGTAGCTTCTTCTTCGATACCTACTCTCTTTGTCAAACTACAGAGTAGAAATGTATTTCCAGAACCAAAACGAGAAAATTAAGCAGAATCTTGGTCAGCTGCAGCTTACTGACCTGACGCTGCCCTTTCACCTTATTTCACAATGCCTTTGACCCCAGCACGTTTGTAACCCTATGATGTTTTTTAAATTTATTTTTCTTAGAATCCTTGTTATACCACGTGGTATATAGGGTAATACCGTTTTAGGCCCTTGTTTTCATTGCCCGTCGGCACACGATGGGTGGTGTGATCAACATTACACTAAGCCGCCTTTATTTCCCAGTGCTTTTCCTGGTACTTATTGAGGCTGGGTCGACCTGAGAGCGGGGACCGTTACTGGATTTCTGGAAAATTTCCACTCTAGTTTCGTGTGAAGTAGCTTGAGATATATTCTGATTAGAAAATTTTTCCACTCTAGCGTGTGAAAGTTAAACCCTTGAGATATATTCTGATTAAAAACAGCGAAGATGAAAACCTTTATCTGAATAAAATGAAAATGAAGATGTTTATAACTGATAAAACAGAATTGATGACTAATATATTTGTCAACGGACACATACTAGTAAGAGTCGACAACTTTGAATATCTTGGGGCATTGCTGACAAAGACGGGAATGCTATAAAAGAAATTAAAAGAAGAGCTGAGCATTGCTTTGCAAAAGTAAAAGAACTAACTACTATGAAGGGAACTGACAAAAAGCACGTTTTTAATAAAGAGCTTGCGTTTTTTCTTTGCAACATATGTTTGTGAGACATGGAATATTGATAAAGCTACGGAATAGATCATTAATGTCTTTGAATACAAATGCTACAGAAGAGTACTTAAAATATCATGGATAGAGAAAAGAACAAATGCTACAGAAGATTACTTAGAATATCATGGATAGAGAAAAGAACAAATGCTACAGAAGAGTACTTAGAATATCATGGATAGAGAAAAGAACAAATGCTACAGAAGAGTACTTAGAATATCATGGATAGAGAAAAGAACAAATGCTTCTGTTCTGCAACAGTTTGATATTAAAGAGAGTTGGCTATTACAAAACGTAAAACAAGGAAAATTAAATATTTCGGACACATCAAACGACATGAGTGCCTAGAGAAAATAACTTTGGAAGGAATGATGCCTGGAAGAAGAATGAGAGGAAGACATAGAAGACGATGGATGCAAGATGTCATTGACGATCTGAGAATGACTGCTGCTGCTGCCGGCAACTTGCACAGACGAGTTTTTCAGGACTGCTGTCATGGAGCCAAGTTCTGGAAGGGACAAGCTACTTGATGATGAATAACAATAACGCCCACTTCTTGTATATTCAGTTATCAGAGGACTATCATCATATCACCTGTTAATAGGTGCTCCGATCTTCGCTTCAACAAATACAGCAGCATCCAGCGGTCCAACACGCCAGTTCAACGTTGATTAATCAATCTCTTTACATATTTGGTATGTTGTTAATTTCGGACTGTTCCAATATCGACACCCATCTCTCTCAGTCTAGTCAGCAAGTGGGATTAACAACTCTGAAACTCTTCTGTTCGAAAAGACTCTCTCAATGCGTAAAGAATGTCATTTCGGTCTATTGCAACTCCATCTGTTATCGTAACCATTCCAGCCAATTATAGCTCGTTCATTACCCCGATCCTTGTGTGCCCATGGACAAAAATGAAGGTGATTTCTCTGTTCCTTATACAGGGTGTTCAAGATAAAAGCAGCTTGTGAATAGAGCTAATCTGGCATATATGTATGCAAATGAGAAGGTTCAGTTATGACGTAGTATAGATCAAGGTTCATAGTTCAAATCAAGGTTGTGTGAAGGTATGTGATTGTAGTGCGGAAAGGGGCGATAACAAATGTGACGTAGGACGAGCTAGTCAGAACCGGTTTAAATAGTAAATAGACACACGCAATAGGTTAACTGGCAACTTTCGATTGTCAATGGGGCTGCATTTATCTTGAACACCCTGTATATTCAAAGTTGACATAGAATCTATATTACCGTCAACCCGTCTGTAGCAGATTCAAAAATGTCCACATCACTGAATATAGTCAGCACACATACTGAGATGGATACCACAAATGATAAGGCTGTAGGCACATATGTAACCGGCAAGCTGAATAAAATAGAAACATACACATTAATTAGAACTAAAGAAAGCAACATATGTATTAGAACTGAAAACCAGTAAAGAACTATAGAACATAACATCTTTAGACTATAGATACAGCTTATTAGAACTATAGACATAGTACAAGAACTGGAAATAATTAATGGAACTAATAGCATCACAAATGTAGGCTAGCAGTTTTATTATGAACATAGATAACAAAAATAGACATTAACTTCACGTCGTGGATTAGCTAATACAGGTCTCTCTAAGAGCGTATCAGATTCATCTCGCCGGGGAGCTACTCACATAGACATTCGAGTCAATACGCTGGGACAGTTTGCTTGCAAATTGTTTCCGTTAATTTTAACAAAAGAACGATGGCGCCACCCGTTCAGAAAGCAATGGCAAACTACTGAACGTATAAGTGGTGCCTAGAAAATCAACGACTTGTTTACTGTGGTTGATGGCTACGTCCTTTGGGATATGCCACGATTTTCATTTCATATGACAGGTAGTACAAGATCCTGGGAAATGTAATGTCCGCATGGCTAGTGCAGTCGCTGCAAAGGTGTTTAGGCTAGCACTTTTATTTTATGCTCATAAAACAAAAAAATCATTGGCCCCACCGTGGATTCAATACGGGTCTCCTGCAAGGGAGCGTACTCCAGTTCATTCAGCCAGACGCTACTCAACATAGATATTAAAAGGGTCTAAAGCCTATGTATTGACTTCATTTCATCGGGTTTTACCCCATATGGCTCAGCCCCTCTCCGCATAAATGGCACGCCATCTGCCGAAAGTATTTCACAATGTACGAACTCCGTAGCTCCGGCAACAAACTTAGGTTTCTATAACAAAAATACATCCGTGAACAGAACTTCGTGGTCTGATACCAGCCCACGACCTTCGCAACCGAGGGTCTAGAACTAACAGCAAGTAGAAACATGGACATTAATTATAACTGAGAGTTAAAATAAACATGGACATTAAATACAACTAGCAATAGAAACAGGACATCACTAGAACTAGAGCCAATAGAAACATGGACAATCACTAGAACTGAGAGCCAATAGAAACAGGACATCACTAGAACGAGACAATAGAAACATAGATAATCACTAGAACTGAGAGCCAATAGAAACACGACAATCACTAGAACTGAGGGAACCAGGAACTTGGGAAGTTTATATTAGGAACATCTTATCAGTAATGTTGTACACATTTGTGTCTTATAGAACACTTTTTGTCTAGATAATCAGAGACTAGTCACGACAGAGATGAAGTGTCTACGCAGAATGATGGGAGTAACAAGAAGAGACTGGTTTAGAAATGAAGACATCAGGAAAACAAGTGGGTACAACATCAGTACTGAACTTCATCAAGAAACAACAATTTACATGGTTCGGCTACATAAGTAGATTACCAACAGACAGTGCTCCTCAGAGAGCAATGTTATCTCGATACAGTGGATACAATTCAAAGGACTGGCCACGCAAAAGGTGGACATCAGAGATAGCAGAAGGACGAGACACTGTTTATGAAGCGCCCACAAAGGCCAGTTCTATAAATCTTATCCAGACGCTGTGAGGTAAAACAAGTTTGGAGAAATGCAAGAGACAATTAATCCACATCTTCAATGGAGTCTTTGTGGTGTGGCAGTAAGATAAGCGCCTCTGGTTCCAAACGTACTTGGTTCGTTCCCAGTGTGAATATTTCTCCCCTTAGGTCCCTGATTTTAATGTAGATAAGATAGAATTCCTAATTCTATCGGAGACTGACGATAAAACTTAGGTTCCGTGTCCAAGTTAGGCACGTAAAAGAACATTGCAAATTGAAAATTGATAAGATTAAGGTGCAAATTATCTGCCCGGCAAAACTAACTAGACAAATATTCAATATCTTCAATAATTCATCGGGGATCCTCGCCGAGCTACGGAGTTCGTGCACTGCCACTGAGTACTTGTTGTGTAAGAAAGAGATCGGCGCACAAATATGAATATCATTTAGATCAGCTGCTCCCAAACTTTGCATTACTACCGTCCCTCTTTTAAATACATTTTCCTGTCTCTGACTACCACATGTTTCTATATATGAAAATCTTCTAGCGATGGAGATATTATTACACCACACCAACAGTCAAGCTGTCTTCAATTTCATAGACTGCAGGATTCTTCAAATGATCTTTAATTTTGTCATGTCAGACATTTAGGCTCTGGTCTGGATTCTTTGATTTCGCAGTGAAACTAGTTTATCACTGTTTTTATACATGTTTTTAAATTTTAAAGTATTTTTCTGTTTGAAATGTCAAATATCATAATATTCCTTCACAAAGTAGATGAGACTGCAGTAAAACTATTTGATTGGCAAAACACGTAATCACAAAGTACTGTAGTTTTACAAATTACAAAAACAATGACAAAATACAGCAACATCCATCCGATCATGTTCCTCGGATGATCGCAGTCGATTTGCTCCGGTTGATTTCGTTGTATGGTACCTTGTGACCACGTGGGCTCAACGTATTACATTCCTATGCTTCTTAGTACTTTCTCTTCCATGCCTTGTAATCTATATCGGCATATGTTGCATGCATTTAATTTATATATTTACTACATTTTTCATTGTTTCTATTCCTTTCTATTTCTAGTTTTTATGTGTGTTTTTGTGTTACATTTATTTCGTTATTCGTTTTTATTCCCAGATGTTCATTAGAATCGTTTGTATGTAGTCATCAATATGTTGTTTTTTAATTTGACACTCCTGTTGTTCGTTTGCTTGATAAAGGCCTTGTTGGTCGAAACGTCCCTGCATTTTGTCATTGTTTTTGTAATTTGTAAAACTACAGTACTTAATATTCCTTCAAGCGCCCGAGGAACCCCTGTGAGTACCACGTGAAACTCCGGGGACCGCGGACTCAATTTGAGAAACGCTGATCTATACGATACATAGGGATAGATCATGCATATAATACGCTTCGAGACGAACTGTGCCACGAAAACTGCACTGAGATGGTCACCAGAGGGTAAACGAAAATTGGGAAAACGCAGAAGGGACTGTAGGGTAACAGTAGAATAGGAACAAAATTACTCACATCAGGAGCAGAATACAGGGGAAGGCTAAGAACAAAGAAAAAAGACGTGTAGTTTTTTGCTACCCTAAGCGCAGCGTAGTCACAGGTTATAAATATATACTTATGTCCTTTTTCGTCTTTACAGACGGTCAATTGGTCAGTTATTTTTACTGTGACAACTTCTCAGTTGCGCTTGTTTTCAGCTCATCACTAACTCTTCATGAATGTTGCTTTTCGTATGTGTCAAGTCGAAAGCGAGGATGATATTTCCCATTTATGCTAGTCTGGGCAGTTGATATGTGGACTGTGCCTTGCCCATTTTGCACAAACCTATTCTCTACTATAATGTTTCATCCAAAAGGAAAGGCATTGTCCATGCGTTTGGAATCAAACTAGGGTTTGCAGGTGATACCAGAAGATGAAATGAAATACACACATAACTATCAACTGCCTTAGGGCCACTCCTCCGATTTGTGGTTAAGATTTATCCTCCAGCCTTCAGCACAACCATGCAAAAAAGTAAATGGATATTTCTACCAGCGTTACTTCCTAGCTTCTAGCTCTCCCAGAACATCCTCCACAAGGCAGTAGGTTTAACGTTGCAGATGGCATCTCTACGCCCTCCTTCGGATTGTGGCCAAGTTTACTTCTCAAGCCTTCTGCATTCATGTTGACCCACAAGGCAATAGTTTCACTGTTTTAACTTCCTAACCCTTTAGCTCTCTCAGAGCGAGCCTGCCTCCTGCCCTTCCCATCCACAGGCAGTGGGTTTAACAGCTCAGATGGTTACATCTACTATCATACGGTAACAGATAATACATCTGTTCTGACGTAGCTTAACAGCTGCGTATGTACGTCTACTGCAGTCGTTTCCCAAAGTGGGCGTACCCCCTGTGGGCGCTAAGCCTTCCAGTTGAGCGATAGTGGGTTCAGAAGGTTTTTGGGAGTTTTTCTTGATTTTTCTTTTGAATAATCATAAAAAATTTGAATTCTGCATTTTAATTCATCTTATGCCCATCTTACGATCCATTTTTTGCATCAATTTTTCTATTTCATGTCTATAATCTTTGAAAATTGACCATGTATGACAGAAATATATACAATTTTCAATGTCAAAGTGAAAAATGAGCATATATATATATATATGTGGAGGTGCATACTGTTATAATAGGGAGGGGTTACAAAATTTTGTGGTGAAAAGTGGGCGGTGGACCGAAAAGTTTGGGAATCCATTGTCTACTGTCATACGATAGCAGATAATACATCTGATCTGACCTCACATCATACAATATAAGTATGATTGCATGATTGATTGATTTGACCATCATCATTGCACTTCGGTGAGTAACCATATGTGCTCTGATCTTTTCTTACAAGGAGATGTCAGCTACAGTGCACAAGCTCCGTAACACCGCGAGGGTTATATAAATATGAATCAACATTTACTTACTTAACCTGTTGACCAATGCTTTCACTTTCGGACCTGGGCGGTGGTATATTCAAAATAACTGGTTTATACTTTGCCTCCATTTGACAGCTCATATTTAAATCTGAAGTAGTTTTTGCTAATCAGCACATGACAACTGAAATACCAAATTCAAAGGGACATAAGTATAGTATGAACAAGTTTTAATAAATCGAAAACATCAAGTAAACTAGCCAACAATCATTCTTCTTCTTTTCTTTTGTGGTCACACTGTTAACGGTTGTTGCACGTGTGGTCACACTGCTAACGCTTGTTGCATGCACAGTGTGGTCACACTGCTAACTGCTTGTTGCATGCACAGTGTGGTCACACTGCTAACTGCTTGTTGCATGCACAGTGTGGTCACACTGCTAACTGCTTGTTGCATGCACAGTGTGGTCACACTGCTAACTGCTTGTTGCATGCACAGTGTGGTCACACTGCTAACAGCTTTTGCATGCACAGTGTGGTCACACTGCTAACTCTTGTTGCATGCACAGTGTGGTCACACTGCTAGAGCTTGTTGCATGCACAGTGTGGTCACACTGCTAACTGCTTTGTTGCATGCCAGTGTGGTCACACTGCTAACAGCTTGTTGCATGCACAGTGTGGTCACACTGTAACTGCTTTTCATGCACAGTGTAGGTCACTATCTATACTGCTTATTGCACAGTGTGGTCACACTGCTAACTGCTTGTTGTCATGCACAGGTGGTCACACTGCTACTGCTTGTTGCACGTGTGGTCACACTGCTAACGGCTTGTTGCATGCACGTGTGGTCACATTGCAACGGCTAGTTGCATGCAGTGTGTCACTGCTAACTGCATTGTGCAGCACAGTGTGGTCACACTGCTAACGGCTTATTGCATGCACAGTGTGGTCACACTGCTAACGGCTTTTTGCATGCACAGGTGGTACACTGTAACGCTTTTGCATGCACATGTGGTCACACTGCTAACTGCTTGTTGCACAGTGTGGTCACACTGCTAACGGCTTGTTGCATGCACAGTGTGGTCACACTGCTAACGGCTTGTTGCATGCACAGTGTGGTCACACTGCTAACTGCTTGTTGCATGCACAGTGTGGTCACACTGCTAACGGCTTGTTGCATGCACAGTGTGGTCACACTGCTAACGGCTTGTTGCATGCACAGTGTGGTCACACTGCTAACTGCTTGTTGCATGCACAGTGTGGTCACACTGCTAACTGCTTGTTGCACAGTGTGGTCACACTGCTAACGGCTTGTTGCATGCACAGTGTGGTCACACTGCTAACTGCTTGTTGCATGCACAGTGTGGTCACACTGCTAACTGCTTGTTGCACAGTGTGGTCACACTGCTAACTGCTTGTTGCATGCACAGTGTGGTCACACTGCTAACTGCTTGTTGCATGCACAGTGTGGTCACACTGCTAACTGCTTGTTGCACAGTGTGGTCACACTGCTAACGGCTTGTTGCACAGTGTTGTTGTATTCTGTGTTTGCTTTGCGCTGATCTAGTGGCTTGGGTGATAGTTATTTTTGCTTTTTGACAAGATTCTGCTATGCCTTCTAACCATTTGTTTTATCGTGGTCTTCCTCTCACCTTCTTTCCTGACATTTTGTTGTAGAAGACTCTATACACAGTGTAATTTGGTTGCATTTAGTGACCAAACTACTTCACTCTTTGTTTCTCAACGTAATTCAAGCAATATTCTGTCCCAACTTTCTCTCTTATGCTGATGTTGGTGACTCTGGTGTATTTTCTGGTGTTGTTGGTAACTTTTCGTAGACATCACATTTCATGTGTAGCTATTTACATTCATCATCGTCATCAGGTGCCGTGCTGGCTGGCGTAGGCGAACATGGATTTCCACAAATCTCAGTCTCTGGTGGTTGTTATCAACTCAGAAGTTTTGACCCTCTTCAGTGCCATGAAGCCATGCTATCCATAATTTTCTCTCTGTGTCTTTCTCTATCTCGTCTACTCTCGATTTTATCGGTTGTCACAATGTGTCCTACACACCCCCTTCTCATTACATGTCAGAAAAATGATGACTGCCTCTTTCTTATATTGATGATAAGGTTTCTCTGTATCTTGAGCTCATTCAACATCTCCACATTTGTCATTTAGCAGTCTATGGGATTCTCATCATTCTTCTGTAAAACCACATCTCCGTGGTCCTCAGACATTTTCTACCATCTATGACTCACATCCGTATGTCAGTACTGGTTCTATGTAGCACTGAATAACTCTCAGTCTCACCTCAATTAACAGTGACTTGTTGCATATAATGCTTCTCATTTTCTGGAACGCTGCTTTGGCCTGCTCTTTATTTCTGATCGGCATCTGCCATCTAATGTTATCACGACTCTTGAGTTATTTAAATTGCTGTACTTGCCTTAGCTCCGTTCCGCTTACTTTTACTTACTTATTTACTTTATTTCTCTCTCCGTTCATCGTGGAGCATGGGGCCTCAACAGTTGTTTGTCACTTTTCCCGGTCTCTGGCTGTTTTCTGTATGGTCTCCCAGGATAGTCAAGCACTCTTCAGTTGCTCAAGAAGACTTCGTTTCCAGGTCTGTTTAGGGCGTCTTCTTTGTCGTTGTCCAATTTGTGTTTGGTTTCTATAAGTATGTTCTTGTTTAAATGGATGAGTAGTTAGCCCATCGGACAACCCCCAACCTGGAGGACCAGGAGGCTACATATGGTCTGACCGCTCTCCTTTGACCTGTCCGGCTTGGGTAACCCTGCCGGCATATCTCACCGGGTCATTGAGGTACGCAATCTGCCCTTCCGCCCCCCGACCCCTAACCACTACAAGGTGATGGCCTTATTGGGGAGACTGCTACTATTACTAGCCGTTAATAGCAAGCGATGATGAAAACAGTCTCAGACGTGTGCTGCTGCACTTCTCTGGTGTGCGCGGAGGTGACTGTAGAATTCAATCCTAGAACACAATCCCCTACCACAAGTGGGGCATACATGTGCGAGGTTAGCCATGTGGGTGTTGTGTGTTCTGTTTTTTCGTGCAGCTTGTTATCTCTGTGCCTCAACAACACGATGATTCTCAGCTATGCGGTTCCTCTTGTATTGTTACAGCTCCACATTTGGCGATCGTGCGTCAGGGATTCCCAGCACGTGGTGTCTACATCGAAGCATTTCAGAGACACTTTAAGAGTGTCTTTAAAGCGTTTTTCTGTCCACCAGCTGAACGTCTGCCCCTTCAAGCTCGCCATACATCAACTGTTTTGGGATGCGTTTATCAAGCATCCGAGCAACGTGACCAGCCCATCACACGTGGGCCTTCTGCAACAGGGGCTTGACGCTTGGGATCTTTGCTCTTATGAGAACTTCGGAACCTATAATTTTGTTCTGTCCATTTATTTTGAGTAGTCTGCGTAGACAGCTTGTATGGAAGTGGTTTCTCTCTCTCTCTCTCTCTCTCTCTCTCTCTAGTTTACTATTCACGGCAAATGTTATCGTTCTTCTTGTGATATATAATTGATCCTTTGACAAGAACGCTTCATCTACGTTGAAGATTATGCGCTCATGGTGACTAGGCCCGTCTACCCGATTTCAGCCAGCAGTTGATTTACTAGGGTAACTTGCCCTAGGGTACGATCCATTCTACCGAATGTTTCGGCTCGGATCTACGCCTTTTCGATCAGTTTTTGCTGTAAATTTGGTCTTTGTGATCCACGCCAAACAGTGAGTTACTACTGTTATGCCCTTTCTGACTGTGAGGTCGTTCCGGATCAGGAACATTTCACGAGGCACATAAGCTTGTGCTGGGACGTCGTAATACTCGTATAACACACCGTGTAAAGTGTCGGCCTTGGTCAAAGTTCGGATCCCGACAGCATGTCAGATCTTTGCATTGTCGGCCTTACTTTACTGACCACTTTAAGTTTATTCCGGAGTAGGAACATTCTCAGCCTTCTCGAGGCGCGTGTCGACACGTGCCAATTTGCAGTTTCTACCCTGCATTTTCCTGGTCCGGAAACACCGGACTGGGGCCAAGCACAAATAATATAGAGGGTCGTTTCAATCGGCGCTAGCAACGCAACTGAGATTTCCGCTCGCCAAACATCACCCACCTCAGTTCTTCCGGGGATGTTAGTTGTAAACGCAACAGTACCTTGCCCGGTTGTCCCAGGGGGGGCAGTCCGTTAGGCATCACCCGTCTCAGTTATTCCGAGGATGTTAGTTGTTATTTTAACAGTACCTTGCACGGTTGTCACAGGGAGCGCAGTTTCGTTAGGCACTAAGACACAACTTAAATATTTGCGCTCGGTCAACCTTACCCAGTAGGTGTATCTGCGTTAAGCCCTTTATACGGAGTTCACCGCAATCTTCTCATATGTCGACACGATACAAGACATCGTTATCAAAGTCACTTGCCTAAACTTTTTCGTTTCTCGAGACTGCCCGGACAAGCAGTTCAACTCGGGCACAGAGCTCCAAGTTTCGTCCCATATGGACCCACGTCCCTACTACGGATGCACCTCTCATCCCTACATGTTCGTCTGTTCGCTTTCCATCGGCCGGAAGGCTAATAATTGTGGTGCATCCGTTGTGTTCACATTTCCGGGCAACGAGACTTCCCTGATACTCAGCTTGGCTTGGCGCAGGGCTCCAATCTTCGCCGCATCTGGGCTCACTTCTCTACTATGAATGCACCTCTCATTCTTTTAATTTTGGTGCGGTCATTTACTACGGAGGAGTTAGCATTCGTTCGCGGACGACTCGTAAACCGCTGGTTTTTTACTTTTTGGGAACTTGAGCAAATTTTAGAGGACATCGACCAGGAGATGTGTGCATTGTTCAGGGATTTTCGGACCTGTATTGGTTTTCCGTGTTTGCACTACTACCACTACCTATAGTTCTCCCCGATCCCTGTCCCCTTGGCAGACCGGAACCAAAGTCTGTTTCCAGGGTCACTACGTGGAGGTGGGGGACAGGGTCTTGATTAGTGCACCTTCACTAACCCTGGCGCAGCATTGTTCCCATGCGCCTTTGACCCCGGAAGAGGTTTAGTTTTCTTGCGTGACTGCTATACACTGTCCATGTCTCGCTGGCGTACAGCAGCGTGGTTAGCACTATAGCCCGGTAAACTTTCAGCGCTGTGACTTGGCGTATTCCCTACCGCTTCCACACAGTCACACGCAGCCTTCCAAATGTAGTACTGGCTTTGGATATCCTATTGCTACTATTACTTCTACTACTACTGCTACTATTACTGCTACTATTACTGCTACTACTACTGCTACTATTACTGCTACTATTACTGTTACTGTTACTGCTCTATTACTGCTACTACTACTGCTACTATTACTGCTACTTATATTGCTACCATTTCTCTACTTATATTGCTACTATTACTGTTAAAAAAACTTTCTTGAAATTACTATCACCATACGCCTATCCACTATCACTACAGCCTACTGATGCACATAGTTTTCTCTTTTATACTTCTTCCCATCCCTGGGCTTGTCGTGACTCTTTGCCATTCTCGCAGCTTTTGCGCCTTCGTCGCCTCTGTAGCGAGGACGATGATTTTCTTGAGAGAACTCGTGAGGAGCTTGATTTCTTTCGCAGGCGCCTATACCCGAAGAGGGTGCTTGTCTCGGCTATGCATCGAGTTCAGAAAATCACTCGCCAGCAGGCCCTTACCAGCCAGCATAGGACTACTAACTCTGACAGAGTAAAACTTATCTTAACTTTCCAACCCCATAGTTCACTGGTGAAAAATGTTTTATTCCGTCATCTGTCTATCCTTAAGTCAGATCATGAGACCCGTTCTGTCTTCCCCAACTATCCTTTGGTGGCTTACAGACGGGACAGAAGTCTTAAGGATATGTTGGTACCAGTCGCCTTAAGTCCAATATCCAGACTCATTTTGGTACTGTCCAGTTGGGCCGTCGGCGTTACAACACGTGTGCTTATGTGATACAGACGCGTACTGTATCTTTTCTTTAGCCACGTTTGTTATTGATGATAGTTTCACACTCGAGTCCCTTAATCTTTGTAGCTACCCATTTCAATGATACTGGCCACTAGGAGCTCACGATGTCCAGGTCACAGCTATCCGATCATGTTCCACGGATGATCGCAGTCGATTTGCTCTGGAGAATCGGTTGATTTCGTTGTATGGTACCTTGTGACCACGTGGGCTCAACGTATTACATTCCTATGCTACTTAGTACTTTCTCTTCCCATGCCTTGTAATCTATATGTGTATATGTTGTATGTATTCAAGTTATATATTTACTAGATTTTTCATTGTTTCTCTTCTGTTCTATTTCTAGCTTTTATGTGTGTTTTTGTGTTACATTTATTTCGTTATTCGTTTTTATTCCCAGATTTTTATTAGAAACGTTTGTATTTTGTCGTCCATTTGTTTTTTTAAATTTGTCACTCCTGTTTGTTCGTTTGCTTGATAAAGGCCTTGTTGGTCGAAACGTTGCTGTATTTTTGTCATTGTTTTTGTAATTTGTAAAACTACAGTCCTTTGTTATTACGGGTTTTGCCAATCAAATAGTTTACTGCAGTCTCATCTATTTTGTGAATACTATTACTGTTACTATTACTCCAACTATAACTGCTTCTAATAATATTACTAATACTACTGATACTACTACTACTACTAATACTACTCCTCACCCACCACTACAAGGTGTTTTTTTTGTCAGAGTCTTGCTTGTGTTTAGATAATCATAAGTTTAATAACTATAGTTAGTTAAGTAGAGCAATCAAATAGCAAATTGTATCGTACGAAAGTCAGTTTAAAAAGACAACACAACACTGATCATTTACTTACATGTAACGTAATTCCAAATCTCTTATCACACTTTTATTTTTCGATCTGTGAAACTAATCTTTCACTGTGCATGTAATAAATTCACTCAGTGTTTATCAAACTTTCTATCAACATGCGTGTCACAAGTACTCGTATATTCTTATATAGGTAAACATAACAATATTATCTTATCATGTAGACACTTTATCAGTTTGTTATGAATTTCAACTTCCTAGAAAAAGTATCGAAAAAAGGTGGAGACTGCAGTAAAACTTGGAAAATAGGTAAACACGTAAAAACAAAGTACTACAGTTTTACAAAATACATAAACAGTGACGATAAACAGCAACGTTTCGACCAAAAGGCCTTTATCAAGCAAACAATACAACAAGAATGACGAATTTCGAGGAACACTACAAATGGACGATTACATGTGAAACATAAACCTATCTGATGAAAATATGGGAATAAAACGAACAACGAAATGAGTGCAACACAAAAACCGAAAGTGGAAAAGGAGAGGAACAATAAACCATATAGTGGATAAATGACACATATATGGAGCAAACACACATATAGATAACAAGGCACGAGATAAGACAGTACTAAGAAGCATAGGAATGTAATGCGTTGAGTCCAAGAGGTCGCAAAGTGCCATAGAATGAAATAAAACGGTTCTCCAGGGCGAATCGACTGCGATCATCGGAGGAACATGATCGGATGGCTGTGACCTGGACATCGTCAACTCCTGAATGGCCAGTATCATTGAAATGAGTGGCCACAGGAGTCACAGAGCATTGGCGAATATCGCGTAAGTGTTGGGCGAATCGGTCACTGAGCCTCTTACCGGTTTCACCAATATAGGCCTTATGGCATCGTTTGCAGGTGATAGCATAGATGATATTGCGGGACTCACACGTGAAACTGTCTTGAATGGTATAGGTAGCTTTTGGAAAAGAGACAGTACGGGTCTGTATTACATAAGCACATGTATTACAGCGCCGACGGCCACATTGGATGGTGCCAAAGTGACTCTGGATGTTAGGCTTGAGGCGACTGTGTACCAACAAATCCTTGAGGCTTCTGTCCCGTCTGTACGCCACCAAAGGATAGTGTTGGAAGACTGAACGTGTCTCAGGATCAGACTGAAGAATAGGGAGATGATGGAATAAGACCTTTTTACCAGGGAACTATGAGGGTGGAAAGTTAAGATAAGTTTAACCCTGTCAGACTTGGGGGTTCTAAGTATGTGAGAGAGGACCTCCTGGCGAGCAATTAGCTGAACCCGATGCATGGCAGATGTAAGCAGTCGATTCGCCCTGGAGAACCGTTTTATTTCATTCTATGGCACTTTGCGACCTCTTGGACTCAACGCATTACATTCCTATGCTTCTTAGTACTGTCTTATCTCGTGCCTTGTTATCTATATGTGTGTTTGCTCCATATATGTGTCATTTATCCACTATATGGTTTATTGTTCCTCTCCTTTTCCACTTTCGGTTTTTGTGTTGCACTCATTTCGTTGTTCGTTTTTATTCCCATATTTTCATCAGATAGGTTTATGTTTCCACATGTAATCGTCCATTTGTAGTGTTCCTCGAAATTCGTCATTCTTGTTGTATTGTTTGCTTGATAAAGGCCTTTTGGTCGAAACGTTGCTGTTTATCGTCACTGTTTATGTATTTTGTAAAACTGTAGTACTTTGTTTTTACGTGTTTACCTAGAAAAAGTATGTACGAGTAGTTTTATTTTAAATCTTCTTCTACGATCAACATTTGCTATGCGGCTACTCCGGTATGTGTCATAAACAGGGCGGTGCGCTTGAGGTCTTCAACGGTTCCCCATAGTTTGTCTTGTAGTGTTGTTTCTGTTGACCAGATCTCCAATCTCTCACTACTCAGACTAGGGCAGTCTTGCAGGATGTGCTCTTGGGACTGCTTTGGTGCTCCACAGGTGCAGGCTGCCGAGTCCCTGAGACCCATTCTGTGGAGATATGTTCTGAGACTGCAATGTCTCGTTCTAAGTCTGAAAACTGTGGTCTGTGCTTTTCTGTTTAGCGTATTTATACTGTCGTGCTCTGGGTTGTATCCTCCATTTGTTTTTCTCCAGATCATTTTCCTGGATTGTTTCAGGAGATTCTTTGCTTCTGTAAAACTTTGTGTTGGGTGGTGTTGTGTTAGGCTCCCCAGCCCTTGCGAGTTTATTATAAATCAAACGTTGCAAGGTACGAGTTGCGTTTTGTTTATTTACTATTTAAACCGGTTCTGACTAGCTCGTCCTTTCGTTACATTTATTTATCGCCCCTTTTCCACGTATTCTCTAACCGTTATCAAGCAAACGTTACAACAGGAGTGATAAATTTCACAGTACACTACATATAGATTACAACAGAAACGTCATAACGGTAGTAACGGTAGTAACGGTAGTAACGGTAGTAACGGTAGTAACGGTAGTAACGGTAAACTAGTACTAAATATACTACACCACAAATATAACTACTAAATCTAACCTAATACGTCACGACGATTAGTTGCAGCAAAATGGTGAAGAGCATTATCGATATAGGAGAAGACTGGAACTACAGTACTTTTGTTATTACGTGTTTCGCCATTGCTACATAGTTTTACCGCAGTCTTCCTCTATGCTACATAGTTTTACCGCAGTCTTCCTCTATGCTACATAGTTTTACCGTAGTCTTCCTCTACATAGTTTTACTCAGTCTTCCTCTATGCTACATAGTTTTACGCAGTCTTCCTCTATGCTACATAGTTTTACGCAGTCTTCTCATCCTAGTTTTAGCAGTCTTCCTCTATGCTACATAGTTTTACCGCAGTCTTCCTCTATGCTACATAGTTTTACCTGAGTCATCCTCTATGCTACATAGTTTACGCAGTCTTCCTCTATGCTCATAGTTTACTCAGTCATCCCCTATGCTACATAGTTTTACCAGTCTTCTCTATGCTCATAGTTTACAGTCATCCTCTATGCTACATAGTTTTACCGCAGTCTTCCTCTATGCTACATAGTTTTACCGCAGTCATCCTCTATGCTACATAGTTTTACTGCAGTCATCCTCTATGCTACATAGTTTTACCGCAGTCATCCTCTATGCTACATAGTTTTACCGCAGTCATCCTCTATGCTACATAGTTTACCAGTCATCCTCTATGCTACATAGTTTACGCAGTCATCCTCTATGCTACATAGTTTTACCGCAGTCTTCCTCTATGCTACATAGTTTACGCAGTCATCCTCATGCTACATAGTTTTACGCAGTCTTCTCTCTCTACATAGTTTACCAGTCATCTCTATGCTACATAGTTTTACCAGTCTTCTCTATGCTACATGTTTACGTAGTCTTCCTCTATGCTACATAGTTTTACCGTAGTCTTCCTCTATGCTACATAGTTTTACCGCAGTCTTCCTCTATGCTACATAGTTTTACCGCAGTCTTCCTCTCAATCGATAAATAAAAATAACTATATGTCTACGTAATCAACATTAGTTTTACAATGTATCAACACAAACAACAGCTATTTGAGAATGTTTCTAACACAGTACACATTTCTAATTTCTCATTATATGTTAATCTCGCTGGAAACAAGTAATAACAGGTATGTGAGCATGTGCGTCCATACGTTGACAAGACAGGGAGGGGAAAAGTGGTTTGATAAATCAATTTATGTGAATCTGCTCTTGTCCATGCCGCATAGTAAACTTACCAAAAATGTTTACAATTTCTTGTGCACCTTTCCCCCAAATGTATGCGGGCTTCTATGATGTGAAACTCTTAGTAAACGTATAATATCTTGGATTCGAACCACTGTCTATCCGAACATCGGTAGAGCCTTGTCACTAGATAAATGAGTGCCAGTTAACTTCAAAGTTATCCTCCCCTTCCCAACAAAACAAAGCATAGTGATGTCAGTCCTATTATCACTCAATTATTAACTTTCGGAACACTACAGAAGGATATAGTTCGTATCGCATTATCTTCAATTCTTGATAATTCACCAGGACAAACACTATAAATATATAGCTAAATATAAATTATGAGCAAATACTTATCAAACTTATCTCAGTCTTTTCAAATAAAATAAAACACAGACAAGATCGTTGTTTATGTTTGATAATCAAGATATCTGCCAGTATGAATAGTTGAATTGCTGATAGCATACAACTTGACGATATATCGAACTTGACAACACAATCTAATTGTGATAATGTACCATGCAAGATACGACGTGAGATACATATGACGTGAGAAACATACGAGATAACCTACAAATCTGATCTGGTCAGATCCGATCTAGAGCCAACTAGAAAGTTATCTAGAGTTCGCTGTGGAGAAAACTGAGGGAGGCTACGGGGATACGAAATAAATATGCGTTTTAGGACAAAGACATGTATGTATGGTATCACATAGTTAGTTTGTTTGTCCTTTCAGTGACAAAGGCGGCAATAGGGCAGAGGTGTTAGATCTCCATGTGATGCGGTTCGTTGCTAGCCGTTGGAGATCTTGTATGGTTTTACATCCCAATAGTTTACTTTCTTGTGGATTGTTCTTCAAGAGTGGTCTTAGATCTTCCACGTTTTCTTTTCCCAACTGGTGACCACATAAGGACTTGTTCGATTTAGTCTCTTTTCGTCTGATCTAAGAACATGTCCTAAATATTTCCACCTTCGTTTCCTTATAATATGTTTATATGGGTTGTTGGTGTGTTCTATCTTCATTGTGTTGCTCGAAAGAAATCACTCCAATTTACTTTTAGTGATTTTCGGAGACATTTATTCTCAAATGCCAGTCTGCAATAACTTCACAGTTTCTTATCAATTTTCTTTGTTGATTTCCAACTTTCACAACCGTAGGTCAGTACAGGAATCACACATGACCTAAACAATTTAACTTTTGCATATACTCAGAACGTAGACATAAAACAAACAATTGAGGCCAAATACTTGGAGCAATTTTCACAGCAGATGGAAGCATCGATAGCGAAATCAGCAATCGTTGCATAAAAGCTAACCAAGTACTGGGACAGTTAATACCACTGTTGTCACATAAAGAGATACCGCTTACAACTAAAGCTAATCTCAGAAGAACGATTTTATGGCCAACACTATGTTACCAGTGTCAAACATGACCAATAACAGCAGCTAATGAGCGGAAAATCATAACGACAGAGATGAGGTGTCTTAGAAGAGCTGCAGGTGTAACAATAAGAGACAAAATTAAAATGAAAAATCAGAAGAGACTGGATGTGAAACCAGTTATGCAATTCATAAAAGAACAACAGATTAAATGGTTTGGACACCTGACCAGAATGCCCTAGAGAATACAGAAAAAGTATAATCAGTACAAGGCAAGAGGAAGACCACGCAAAGATGGAGCGACGGCATCAAGAACAGCCTTACGAACATGAATATCAGCTTACAAAGTGCCTTAAAAAAGCACACACAAGATCACTACATTTCACCCCCAACACTTCTATAAAGAAGTAAATGGTGGAAGAGAAGACTGAGGTCTTGAGATTGCCAGATATTTGTTAACTTAGTAAAGGCACTAGCTGCTATAGCAATACGAGAGTTTATTTCTTTCATCGTGTCTCCGTTGTTTGACACTTTACTACACAAATATGTAAAATGTTTAACTTTCTCCAGTGTTTTGCCATTTATTACGATGTTGTCTGTCGAGTTTGTGAGGTCATAATTTTGGTCTTGGCAGAATTAATCTGCAGACCAACCTGTTCTGCAAGTGTGCAAAGATTGCTCGTTAGTTTGTGGGTTGCTTGTGTGGTTGAATTCAGTATGGCACAGTTATCGGCAAAGTCAAGATCAAATAGTCTGCTGTTATTAAGCCATTTAATGTATAGTTGATCATCATGGGTGCATTTGCGCATGATCCAGTCTATTGCTATCCCCAAAAGCATTGGTGACATAACGCAGCCCTGTTTCACACCCGAATTGACTGTGAACCAGTCTGAATTTCCTGCATCTGTTCTTACACAGCAGGATGCTTCAGAATAGAAGGCTTTATAATATTGATGTATTTTTCCTGGAAGCCGTAAGTCTTAAGAATCTCTCAGAGAGTAGAACGGTGAAGACTATCGAACGCTTTCTGAAAGTCTATACAATTTATCACTAGTGGTGACTGGAGTTCAATTGATTCTTCTATAATAGATCTCAGCGTGAAGATATTATCGGTACAAGAACGATGTGGACCAGCTTGTTCTTCTTCTTAGTCTATCGTCGATGGTCTTTTTTCAGCCCTCCATCAAAATGCTGCAGAATAGTTTGCTAGGTGTATTATCACAGTCAAAGCAAGCAAAAATGAATAATAAAATAATAATAAATCCAACGTATCGACTATAGGTCTTCTTCGAGGAGCATATAGAAACACATAATGAATCCTAAATGGACTCAATCATGGATCTAAACATGTAAAATACGTGATTCGAGGCAAACTTTGATTAAACAATTTTCTGAGTGCACACGGTACCCGGTTGGACTTACACGAAACCCTGATCCTTTACTTGGGGATCTAAATTACAAATTCCTCTGAAGTCGAAGTAAGGTTCGCCTGAATGGCGAATGACACTGGTACTAACGAAATTAAGTCTTCAAGCAAAATCTGTCAGTTGTGACATTTTAGGCACCATGACTACGATTGAATTAATAGCATGTGAACATTTTTTAAAACCAGGCAAAAACAGACGAGACAGACAACCGAACAGGTCCTCAAGACTAAGAATCAACATGTCGTCACAACCAGTCGACCTGAAGACTAAGCTTTGGGAAAACCTGACAGACCTGAAGCTGACTATCAGTTTATGGTCCCCCCAGTGGATAAAAAGGTGGGAAACTCACCCGGAACAAGGTTTGTCTTTTTTTTCAATCAACAGAAAAAACTAACAAACATTTGTCATCATTTGTACATGTTGCAAAAGACATTGCTTTTATGATAAACAACGTTTAGTTGATGTAATTAGTTATTTTAAAATAATTAATTTTCTTGACAATGCATACACTAATCGTTGTTTATCATAAAAACAATGTCTTTTGCAACATGTGGCCAAATTGTGGCAAAAGACGTCCATTCAGTAACCGATGATCAATAGAAAAAAAACGGATGAAAAGATAATTTTAGTTTAGTCTAGTTCGGTCGTCGGATCATCATAACTGCTCGTCGAATGAATTAGTCCATAAGTGCTCCGATCTTTCCCTCAGTATGTCTCTCAGTGTGTTTCGACTAACGACACCGGTTCTTTGCTGCTTTACTATTCTTCATTGGCTACCAGAATAGTGTTCTTGTTTAGCTACATCATGTTTGACTTGGAATTCTTGCAGTTTGGTTACTGTTGTAGATTCACTACTATTACTTGCATGGATGAAGAGAATAGTAATCAGGCAAGAAATGTTCTTCGTGAAGATAATGCGAAGAGGAGGCTTACAACATTTGGTAAAATACAGCAAAGTAGTGATCGTGGAAGGCAGGAGGAGAAGAAGTTAGACGGTCCGATATCGTGGTTCTCTCTCCCTGCGCGACCACGCCCAAACCGATGTACTAGATCTCCTCATAAATTCTATTCATGTGGAAATCTGATCCATGCAGCTTTGGAATTGGTGTATTTTACGTCAAAACACGTAATCACAAAGTACTGTAGTTTTACAAAAACAATGACAAAATACAGCAACGTTTCGACCAACAAGGCCTTTATCACAAACGAACAACAGGAGTGACAAATTAAAAAAAAATGGACGACCAAATACAAACGTTTCTAATGAAAATCTGGGAATAAAAACGAATAACGAAATAAATGTAACACAAAAACACACATAAAAGCTAGAAATAGAACGGAAGAGAAACAATGACAAATCTAGTAAATATATAACTTGAATACATGCAACATATACCCATATAGATTACAAGGCATGGGAAGAGAAAGTACTAAGTAGCATAGAAATGTAATACGTTGAGCCCAGGTGGTCACAAGGTACCATACAACGAAATCAACCGATTCTTCAGAGCAAATCGACTGCGATCATCCGAGGAACATGATCGGATAGCTGTGACCTTGACATCGTGAGCTCCTAAATGGCCAGTATCATTGAAATGGGTGGTTACAGGGGTCACAGAGCATTGACGTATGTCGCGCAAGTGTTGGGCCAATCGGTCACTGAGCCTCTTGCCTGTCTCATCGATATAAGCCTTGTTACACCGCCTACAGATAATGGCATAGATAAGATTAAGGGACTCGCATGTGAAACCATCGTCAATAAGAAACGTGGCTAAAGGAAAAGATACAGTACGCGTCTGTATCACATAAGTTGAAACGCCGACGGCCACACTGGACAGTACCAAAATGAGTCTGGATATTGTACTTAAGGCGACTGTGTACCAACATATCCTTAAGACTTCTGTCCCGTCTGTAAGCCACCAAAGGATAGTTGGGGAAGACAGAACGGGTCTCATGATCTGACTTAAGGATAGACAGATGACGGAATAAAACATTTTCACCAGTGAACTATGGGGTTGGAAAGTTAAGATAAGTTTTACTCTGTCAGAGTTAGTAGTCCTATGCTGGCTGGTAAGGGCCTGCTGGCGAGTAATTTTCTGAACTCGGTGCATAGCTGAGACAAGCACCCTCTCCGAGTATGGACGCCTGCGAAAGAAATCAAGCATCTTGCGAGCTCTCTCAAGAAAATCATCGTCCTCGCTACAAAGGCGACGAAGGCGCAAGAGCTGCGAGAATGGCAAAGAGTCACGACAAGCCGGGGATGGGAAGAAGTATAAAGGATGTGCATCAGTAGGCTTGTAATATACTGATGTAGTGATAGTGAATAGGCGTATGGTGATAGTAATGTCAAGAAAGTTGACACAAGTAGTGGAGATGTTAGAAGTAAAACAAATAGAAGGGTTGAAAACATTAATGAAATTAATGAATCGTGACAAATCGGCTTCAGGCATATTAGTAATGCCAATACAGTCATCAATGTATATGTGATAGACAGACGGAAGGGGCCATCATATGTAGTCCATACTAGGTGTTCAAGATAACCCATCAATAGACAAGCATACTAGGTCCCATTTTAGTACCAATGCAACCCCACTGATCTGCTCAAAGGAATTGGTAATTAAACTGGATAATGACCAATTTAATGACCAATTCTTTGAGCAGATCAGTGGGGTGCCATGGGTACTAAAATGGGACCTAGTTATGCTTGTCTATTCATGGGTCCCGTGCGAGTCCCGTAATCTTATCTATGACAATATCTGTAAGCGGTGTAACAAGGCTTATATCGGCGAGACAGGCAAGAGGCTCAGTGACCGATTGGCCCAACACTTGCGCGACATACGCCAATGCTCTGTGACCCCTGTAGCCACCCATTTCAATGATACTGGCCATTTAGGAGCTCACGTGTCCAGGTCACAGTCATCCGATCATGTTCCTCGGATGATCGCAGTCGATTTGCTCTGGAGAATCGGTTGATTTCTTTGTATGGTAACTTGCGACCACGTGGACTCAACGTATTACATTCCTATGCTTCTTAGTACTTTCTCTTCCCATGCTTTGTAATCTATATGGGTATATGTTGCATGTATTCAAGTTATATATTTACTAGATTTGTCATTGTTTCTCTTCCGTTCTATTTCTAGCTTTATTGTGTTTTTGTGTTACATTTATTTCGTTATTCGTTTTATTCCCAGATTTTCATTAGAAACGTTTGTATTTGGTCGTCTATTTGTTTTTTAAATTTGTCACTCCTGTTGTTCGTTTGCTTGATAAAGGCCTTGTTGGTCGAAATGTTGCTGCATTTTGTCATTGTTTTGTAATTTGTAAAACTACAGTACTTTGTGATTACGTGTTTTGCCAATCAAATAGTTTTACTGCAGTCTCATATATATATATTGTGTATTTTACGTCCCATCTTCAGCACCATTTGGAGCTCTGGTGCTTATCATTCGGCGATATGTTCGGTTTCAGTTAGCGTTTACTCGGTTCGCTCTCCGTTCTGTAGCCAACTAGTGTTTTTACGGTGTGGGTAGCTAGCCCCAAGCCCAACCTCCTTAGTCACCTCTTACGACATGCGTTGCAGGTAACAGTGGTTCTATTCTTTACACCCAATTTGGGCCCCGGTAATCACTCGGCGACATCGTGGTTCAACAACAGATCGGCGTCAAATTGATTGCACCAGAAAGAGGAAGCTGTAGAGAGACATGGTCGCCTACTCAGGCAGGTTTCCACTTGATTGATTGGTTCATGTTCTTGCTACCAGACGATTTTATTTCCTGGTATAATATTTATTCTCTTATTTATCTTGTATTATCACTTTCGTTAACTTGTGTGCTTCATATGAACTATTTAGAACAGTAGCTCTCAAGCTTCATATGAACTATTTAAAACAGTAGCTCTCAAGCTTCATATGAACTATTTAAAACAGTAGCTCTCAAGCTTCATATGAACTATTTAGAACAGTAGCTCTCAAGCTTCATATGAACTATTTAGAACAGTAGCTCTCAAGCTTCATATGAACTATTTAAAACAGTAGCTCTCAAGCTTCATATGAACTATTTAAAACAGTAGCTCTCAACCTGTGGTCGCGACCCTTTGTTGGTGGAACAACCCTTTCACAGGGTCGCTTAAGACGACCGGAAACACATATTTTCGATGGTCTTAGGAACAGAGACACCGCCCTCTACCGTCTCCAGGCGAGTCCGCCCACATGCAGATACGCCCAAATACGAGTACCCGTCGTTTGTGATTAATCACTTTGCTTTAATTATGTTCAATTTGTAACAATGAAAATACATCCTGCATATCAGATATTTACATTATGATTCATAACAGTAGAAAAATTACAGTTATGAAGTAGCAACGAAAATAATGATAGGGTTGGGGGTCATCACAACATAAACTGTATTAAAGGGTCGCAGCATTAGGAAGCTTGAGAACCACTGATGTAGAATGTATGGCTGGTGTAGAAAAGAGTCGAACAATAGACCAGACTGATATTCTGACTTCCTTAAGAGAGAGGACGTGTAAACACTTTTAGGGATGGTGTGGAATCTACATCACTAACCAGACTCCAAGAATACCATATCAAATGTGGTGTAGCTAGACAAGAGCACTATACTGGATTCCAAAACAGAATAGTAAACCAACACAGAACTGGTGTCGTAAGTTGTCACGTGTTGAGAGACATACTAGAGAAGGAGATCGAAGCAATTGTGGACTACTTGGTAAACTTGGTTCAATGTGCCGTGATGATGATCTGATGACTCAAAATATATTAGTCAATATAAGACAAGTTTGAATCAATAGTGCAATAATGTGTTTTAGAAAAATAGTTTTCAATTCGTAATTTCTACGAAAGGTCTACTTCATTTCCTATTAGTTTTAGTTTAGTCGTCGGATCACCATCACTGCACGTCGAACAAATTAGTCCATAAGTGCTCCGATCTCTCCTCAGTATGTCCATCAGCGTGTGGCGACTAGTGACACCGGTTTTTTGTTGGTTTACAATTCTTCTTTGTCTGTCAGCATAGCGTTCTTGTCGAGCTACACCACACTAACTTTGAGTTCTTGCAGTCTGGTTAGTGTTGTAGATTCACCGTATTACGTGAATCATGTACACGTCCTCTCTCCCTTAAGGAATTTATAATATCAGCCTGGTCCATTGCTCGCTTGCTTTGTACAGCAGCCATACCTGCAAGCCTATCCGCACGTTCATTCCCCTTACACCTGCATGCCCTGGCACAAAAATAAAACTGATTTTTGTCAGCTTAGACCTCCCCAGCGACTCCATCCAATGTCTCCTAGCCCATTCTGTTTTAATCTTCCTGAGCATACTCATTGAGTCACTGAGAAAACATACATGGATAAAAGTCTGTGATTCTAGCCAAATCATCGCTTTGGTAACCGCCATGATTTCCATAGTGAGACTGCTTGTAGTCACGGCAAAACAACCACTGTCTTCCTTCACAACATCACCTCCGACCTGAGCAGGGAAAGCCCACGAGCTCTGCACATGTCGAATCACCGAACCATCCGTATAAATGATTACATCATGCTCAGATGCGTTCTCAGAAATCAATGCCTGAACTGCTGCCTCCACGACAAGTGGATTGTCTTGTCTGCTTTCTTTATCAAGTTTGATGCATACAGAAAAGGATGTATCGATTCCTGTTGGCACTGGTATCCATTCTTCACCGGGATCAATGTCTTCAAGTGTACACACCTGTTCAATACAGTCCTCGCCCTGACCCATCCAAGATTTTCCTCTTTTTAACCTATTTCATTTTTGTCTCTTTATTTCCATGTGCAGAGGATGTTGTGTGTCAGCATTGACTTGAAGGTATGCTCGTGCACGGCTCATCAGTGCTCTATATTCCATAGTAGGATAGTCAAGTAGACAGCGCATCGCCCTGCACGACGTGTCTTTAGTGCACCCAAGTATAATGCTCATCGCCTCGTTCTGTATTCTTTCCAGTCGTTCTATCTGACTATGACTGAGAGTCAGGATCGCCAGCGCATACTCAAGCACAGAAAGGACCAGACCCTGGTATAAAAGACAAAGATGGCGCTGCTCACAATCCACCGCAGCCATCACCCTCATCGCCAGCAAACCTTTCCTCGCCTTCATTATCACATCAGCTATGTGTTCCGTAAAAGCTAGACTACGATCAAAACTCAACCCCAAGTATTTCATAGACTGAGATCGCTCCACCACCTCTGAACACAAAACCACAGATGCTGTTGGAGTGTTGACGATGTGGTTGTTTAAACAGAACCATGTCACCGCTGCTTTTGTAGGGTTGACCAATGCCCCTGCTTCATCTAACCATCTACCTATGCGGTCGAGTTCTGATTGAAGTTCCTCCACAAGCTGTTCTATCCTTGCCCTGACGATACACCAACACCTCATCTGCATATGACATTGTCCTACCTCTACCCGTGATCTGCTCTTCTGTGATTCTCACAGTATAGGCATTGAACAACATCTGAGATAATGGTGACCCTTGTGGTAAGCCAGGGTGGATTGTTGTTGGTGATGACGCCAAACTGCCACATTTAAACACTACTTTTCGCTGAAAGAGGGCCGCAAAGATCCAATTGAGGAGGAATGGGCTGATATTGAGTTCCGTCAGCTGTACCATTACAAAATGCAAAGGCACTCTATTATAGGCATCTTCAAGGTCAATTGCAGCAGCCATGTCTCAATGCCCGAGTGAAAACCCTCATAGACATCGTAGGCGAAAACCGCTGCGTTACGCCATGTCTCTCTATATGGACGGTACCCTTCAAGGGTGGGTGGAAGGAGACGTAACCTCTCTAGTTGACAGGATATTTTCCTGGCAATTATTTTCTCCAGCAACTTGCCTATTGTATTCTGCATGGTGATTACCCGATAGCCCTGAATTTTGGTGTGGTCTTTGCCAGGCTTCGGCAGAGGTACCAGGTAGCTGTGCAACCATTCTTCGTTGACTGCAGTCGTAATGCTTTTGTTGTAGATACCAGCCAGTTCTTCCAACTCCCCATCAGACAACTCGCCAATGTCACGATACCGTATGTCATCTGGACCAGGTGCACTGTTTTTGCTCTCCGTACAGCATCCTTGATTTCCTCCACCGTCACCAAATCATCTTCATGTAATTCCTGCTTCATCTAATTCCTGGTTCTGACATTTAGCTGCAATGGATTCTCTGGCAGTGTTTCGCCCTACAATGTCTTTCTGGTCACTCTGCTCTAGATAGTGCGCAAACAGAGCCCTACCCTTGTTTTCATCTGTCCTCTGCCAGGTAAGATCCATGCTCTGGAAGTCAGGAACACACCGATTCTTTACTGTACCATTCATACTTCTGTGCAATCGCCAGAACAGATTCAACGATTTGTCATTGCTCACCCGTTGACAGAACTCAGCCCACTTCTCACTTTTTAACCATCCTTGCAAGAGCTTTGAAACACCCTGTTTTATTATTCATATCTTGTTTCAACTGCAAGATTTCATCAGGATGGGTAGTTCCATTTCTCCTGGCAGTTTGCCACATCCTAACAGCACACCGCTTGTCTACCCACGCCTTCTCCACCTCGTCATCCCACCATGGTGGCTGTTCCCAACATTTACTACTGTTGGTGTGCTTGCCTCGTTTGACACACCTTATTCTACAGACAACGTCTTGCCCTGTGGTGTCGTACTGGAAAGATTGCATTTCTTATTAACTGATTCAGTCCCGTGGAACACTGTAGTGCACATATTTCTTATCTGCGTGGCCCAAGCGTCGTTTAAAAGACGGCTACTATTGAGTTGAGTTTTTATTAATTTTCACTCCGATTGTAGTTTTATATCAACCGGAAACTAAGTAGAAAGGAAGTACTAACGATAACCAAATCACAACATCGTGGTTTTGACTAGAATCAGAAGTGAAACCAAGTTTAATTTTCGTTTTCAAGTTACCCTGTGATTAAAAAATAATGTCTAACAATTCAGCGTCTAGAAATGGTTTGTTATCAGCTCGTTCTGCACGTTTTACAGCTGCAGAAGCGCGAGATTGGTTGCATGAAGATGTAAATACTGATAGTGAAGATAGTGAAGCTTCTGATTCTGATGACACAGAAGTTTGTGATTTAAATACGTCGATTATTAATAATTTAAATAATACTAGTAGTGTTTCCCAACCAGCTGCGAGAGGGCGTTGCCCCAGTCAGGTTCCAGATGGTCGTGTTGCTAATTTGCGAACAATTAGTAAACCATATATTCCGTCAATATTTTCTTAATTTTTGTGTATTCATAAATGGATTACTTATATAAAGAGAGCAGTTACACTGACTTATTCACCATATTGTTCCTCAAGGCCCGTGGTAAGTTGGATTTTTTTCTCACAATTTCAATTAATTTTTTTATTACATGCTAATATTTGTCATGCACAGTCAACACAACATTATATTTTCGCATACAATAAATATTTTATGAAAGTACAATCATTTATCTTTAATTTGATATATAATAAGTTCAACTTTAAATCATATTTAGAAACAATATTTTAATTTAACTAAAGTATGTGTGCAATATTTTTGAAGCTAAAAAATAATTCCGTCCAGAGGTGAAAAAACCTGGTACTGAATCCATATTACTTCCGGGTTTTTATATTATGCGGGAAAACCTGCTCTCACCTGTCCTGACCTGATAAGCAAACAGCAAAGTATTTGATCAAAGCAAAGTCAAACTTCCTCGTTTATATTTACTTTTTATTCTTCGGTTTTCCCTTAATGTTTTTTAAATTCTTTTACTTCAGCATTTCTTGAAGAATCCACAAACTATTGAAAGGGAAGATATCTATCTGTTATCTAATCCTGTTTTGCCTTTCAGCGTCAGGTCGAGAAAGGGGGACTCCTGGGGCGCGCCTCTCTATGCACATTTTCTTTTTCTCTCTTCTCCAATCCTGATTTGCCTCACAGCTTCAGGGTAAGAAGAGATTTCTACAACTGACTTTTGTGTGTGCTTCATAAACAGTGTCTTTTGTCACCTCTGTTCCCTCTGTGGTCCACCTTTTGTGTGGTCACCCTTTTTGCTTTGTATCCACTGTATCGGAGTAACATTGCTCGTTGTGGCGCACTGCCTGTTGGTAATCTGCTTATGTGACAGAACCATTTAACCCTTTCGTTGCTACATACTTTCTGAAGGCTGAGCTAAAAATAGCTACTCTTTGTTTCTAGGTCACAAACGTGAATGTACGCCTATAGCCTTGACAGTAGAAATGTATAACGTGTTAACATGTCTTTAGCCCACAGAGGAGATATAATAACAGAGGTGTTAATGCGTCTTTAGAAGTAAATGGGAAAACGTATATATACGTCCTTAGCAGCTAAAGGGTTAATTTGTTTTCTCAGTGACATTTAATTTGTGAAGTTCAGTAGGCTATTGATGTTGTACTCACATTTTTCCTGATGTCTTCATTTCAGCTTTTCGTAGTGTATTATGTGTTAACCATACATCATAAAAAGCTATGAAAAGACAAATATAATGAAGACATCGTCTCTTCTTGATACTGCCAGCATTCTGCGTAGACACTTCATCTCTGTCGTGACTAATAAGCAAACAAATATAGTAACAAGAGAACTCTGTTGCATACCATGAAACAAATTGAGGAATATGATGTTATGTGCGTGCTTTTCATTGACCGTCCGCACACGATGAGTGATGTGCTCAAGATCATGTAATTAAACATATAGAACGACAAAATGAGACCAAAGAGACAGGCTTTCATAAACGAATCACTGATCACAATTTTAGAGTTGGTCCTAAAAGTGCTTTTTTTCTTAATGTCATTGCAAATATGCGTCTAACCAAACGTGTCTAACGGTGTATTATTGACTTCATTGTGCTGTTTCTCCATCAGTTATCAGGTTAAGCACTCAGGACATGTCCATAGCACATGTCCAGAGATATCGTCATAGCACTCTGGACATGTCCAGGAGATATCGTCATACACTCGAACATGTCCAGGAGATATCGTCATAGCACTCTGGACATGTCCAGGAGATATCGTCATAGCACTCAGGACATGTCCGGAGATATCGTCATATCACTCACCACATGTCCGGGAGATATCGTCATATCACTCAGCACATGTTCAGGAGATATCGTCATATCACTCAGCACATGTCCAGGAGATATTGTCATAGCACACAGCACATGTCCGGGAGATATCGTCATAGCACTCAGGACATGTCCAGGAGATATCGTCATATCACTCACCACATGTCTAGGAGATATCGTCATATCACTCAGCACATGTCATGGAGTATCGTCAATCACTAGCACATGTCGAATATCGTGCATAGCACTCGTCTCCGGCACCACTATCACACTTTTTCTCATTAGATATCGTCATAACCTCTAGACATCTCCATAGGTGCTCCGATCTCCACCTAAACATGTCCGTCAGCGTCAAGTGGCTCAACACGCAAGTTCGATGTTGATTAATTAATCTTTTTGCATAGTTGGTATGTCCTTCTTTTTGCGGCTGTACCACTATTGACACGTATATATTTCTCATATAGCTCCATCCTATTTAGTATGTCGCTCTTTTCAGGCTGTACTTACTGCATATTTTCTCCCTATAGTTCTGTCTGTCCCTGTCAGTAGAATTGCAGTGAGTGTTGTACAAAGCACTAACTCCAACAACAATCCTGGGGATCTCAAGAAACCAATCCCCAACCTTCACTACGACATGTACAAGTTTTAACCACTACGTCATAAAGATACCCAAAATGTTCGCGTTTGTGTAATTCTTGACATTCGCTTTCTTCTTTGTCTTCAATGTAAACTTTCTCGGACGTTCGATCATTTGCTACAAAATATGACATGTCAACAGAATATAAAGGAGTTAATTCTTATTTTTCATGTTTGTTGGCCTACACGCTCTGATATAACCAATAAAGGTTCGCCTTAGGTTGAAAGAGACGTTCCTCGGCTTCAATCTACTAAACAAACAAACAGAATGTCTTTTCCAATTCCACCATGTTTCCATAAGACAAGACGAGACATTTCTTTCATTAACTATCGACGTTAACAAGACACTTCTATCATACCTAGACGAAAGACACTTCTTTTCACCTTTGACAACAGTTTGACGATCATTGTCTGAGTTTATCTTTGTCCTTCCAGTTTGTTCCTTTTATTTTTTTTTCCCCTTGGTTTTGGGTTCCAGTGTCTCTTTACATAAAAGAGATCATTACACGATGGATAGATAACATTTCAGAGTCCCTGCGAAAGCATGGACTGACAACATCAAGCGCAACACACCTGGCACAAGATAGAAAACTAACTCTCCCACGCCGCTTCACGGCAAATGTAGTTAAGATAAGATAAGATAAGATCATCTTGGAATGAGCCTAAAATTAACTGAACTCAAGGTTAAATAAAAAAAGTATACTTTTATTGACCAAAAGAAAAATCTCACAACTGAAAAATAACCGTTATACCTGGCCAATGGTTAACGGCACGGTAAATTGTACCCTGAGTAATTTATCAGGTACGCAGTCACCTCCAGCAGATTGTAAAAGCTGGAAAGGCTGGTTTAAATGTCATTCCAGATTAAGGGGTTCTCAATCTGGAAGGCACCCTCTCCCATGGAGGTGCGAGGCAGTATAAAATCGCAAATCGTGGCATATCCGTTACAGGATATCAACCACAGTAAACGAGTCGTTGATTCTCTAGGCACCACTTATACGTTCAATAGTTTCCATTGCTTTCTCTTCTTGTTGTTGCGTTCGCCCGCTATAAATTCAGGTTTAGTCAGGGCTCATGGTAATTTTCTAACAATTTAATGTTAGCCACGTTTCTGTTGTATCCTTTACTTGATAAAGGCCTTTTGGTCGAAACGTTGCTGTGTATAGTTATTGTTTTTGTAAACTACATTACTTTGCTTTTACATGTTTCGTCATTGCTACATAACTTTACTTCAGTCATCCCGTATATCGATAATAATACTACTGTTACTGTCAACTACACCAATACAAAGATATTTGTTCAATTTATCCACTCATTTTCCCCGATTCAGAAGACTTGAGCTTTTAGCTTTGCTCGGTGTCATGGACATGTAACCCTTTGGTTCGGTGCCATGAACACCATAAATCTGGAGAACTTGTGGCTTTTCTGCCATTCCGCGGAATTGAACCCGCACTCACAGAGGACTTGTCACCCGCAGTCCAACGCGCTACGAACACGGTGGGTGCCTCATTAAACTCTCATATATTAACCAAGTGTAGGATATTAACAATTTATTTTTTAAATAAATCAATCAAGTACAGAATATTAAATTCATTGATTATTATTTCAAATAAATCATATATTGTAAATTGATTATTTCAAATAAATCATACATTGTAAATTGATGTGACATAAAGATTTACAGATTCATGTAGAATTTATAAGCAAAGATGCATTTTCATTTGAAATATACGTTATTTTTAAAAAAAGCTATTTCATATTTAGATTTTTCATCTAACAAAGAGTTGTCTATTGAAAGAAATATATTGTGAGTCTTTTCGTATAAACAAGTCAAGAAAACTAAACCACTTCCACACAAGCTGTCTACGCAGAATACTAAAAATAAACTGACAGGACAAAATTTCAGATAGCGAAGTTCTCATAAGAGCAAAGATCCGAAGCGTCAACACCCTGCCGCAGAAGGCCTAAGTGAAATGGGCCGGTCACGTTGCTCGGATGCCTGATAGATGCATCCCAAAACAGTTGATATATGGAGAGCTTGAAGGGAGCAGATGTTCAGCTGGTGGACAGAAAAAACACTCTTAAAGTGTCTCTGAAATGCTTTGATATAGACACCACGTGTTGGGAATCCCTGCGTAAGATCGCCAAATGTAGTAACCCGCATAGCTGAGAATCATTGAGTTGTTGAGGCACAGAGAAAACAAGCTGCATGAAAAGACAGAACACACAACACGCACATCTAAAACCTTGATCATGTATGCCCCACCTGTGGTAGGGGATTGTGTTCTAGGATTTTGCTCTACAGTCACCTCCGCACACACCAGAGAGGTGTAGCAGCACACATCTGAGACTGTTGTCATCATCGCTTGCGATGCATAGCTAATATTATTAACAAGTCTCATGGGAGGTTCATACACAGAATCATAGACATCTAAAACAAAATGGGAATCATAATATATCATGGAAAGAAATGACCTTGCAAAATGTGCCATTAAAATAAGCTATAATGCATTAACTCTTTCCACGCCCATTTATTTTCTCAATTTTTAAGCAGTTAATTCAAGGAAGTAAAAAAAAAAATTTTAAATTACTGATCCAACTACTCGTCAATAAATAAACATATCTATATTATTATATACTAAATTGAAGAAAACTTGACAACCCAATAGAATAACAAGGTTAAAAAGTAGTAGAAGTAAACCGAGAAGTAAAACTAAAAAGACTTCTTATAAGGAAGCAACTCTATAGCTCATGTCGTTCAAACTGGTCAACGGACTTGCCTGGCTAAGTGTGCGGCTTAAAGCGTGGAAAGAGTTAATGATTCAAATTATTTTTTTGAAATGTGTAAAACATTTGTGACCCCATTAAACAAGACTAAAAATACAATATGTTAATATTTGTTCAGGTTATAAAAGTATATTTTTAAACCTTCTTCTTATAACGCTCCATATCGACCACTTGTCAACCACTCAGTGTGATTTGTATGTGATCTGAGCCGAAGTGCGTTTGTACGTTGTGCCAGTTATGTGCCTACAAGTAGGCCAGCACATCCGATTTCTGCAAGGCTTTTTATTTACTAGGGTAGCATCCTTAGGGCCTACATCAGCCGCCTCTTATGACACGCATTGTAGATTATAGTGGTACTATTCTTTGCTTCCTTGAAGGACCCGGCACCACACAGGCGTTTTTAAACATTCAAAATTTATATATAGAAAAATCTGTGTGATGTACATAAAAAAAAGTATGTAGAAAACCCATATAGAAAATCAAATGTCATGTGGAAGATTGTAACATTCAAGTCACGTGATCCAAGTCGAATCTGATCATGAAAATCATTTGTTATTTTTATATTGTATCTTGCAGCCTCTTGTACTCATTACATTTCTATTCTTCTTGATATCATCATCTATTGTCATGTTTCAAAAAAGAAAAGGACACAATTGACTCCACAGTCACATGTATACAAAATTCAAGACTGGCAATTCAGCCATGTGTACAGGCACATCAGACTGCAGAGCACATACTTCAAAACTGCCCCGAATATGATACACTGTGGAAAACTCACTGGCCTAATGAAACAACACTTGACAGAAAACTACACGGACATCTCTGTGTGAGCTACAAAAGACAGTGAAGTTTATACAAGAGACAACATTGAATATATAGACACTATTTCAAGTGAACAAAGGGAAGGAAGGAAGGTTTCAAGAAAAAAAAAGATATGAAATATTTTTCAGCTACTATTGCTAGGTTGCTGAAGAGGTCTAGGCTAATAAAAATCAGTTTTATTTTTGTACCAGGGCATGCAGGTGTAAGGGGAATTAGCACGACAGAAAGCTTGCAGGTATGGCTGCTGTAAACAGTGGATGAGCAATGGACCAGGCTGATATTCTGAATTACCTAAGAGAGAGAGTGGTCGTGTAAATGATTCAAGTAATGGTTGTTAATCTACAACCCTACCCAGGCTCCAAGTCAAATGTAGTGTAGCTAGAAAAAAGCACTAAGCTGGTAGCTAAAGAAGAATAGTAAACATCACATAACTGGTGTCGTTAGTTGTGACACAATGAGAAACATACTGAAGAGGACATCAGAGTACTTATGCATGAGTTTGTTCAATGTGCATTGATGATGATCCGAAAACTAAACTAAACTAACTACTTCTAGTTTGCCACATTTATTTTATTTTATTATTTTCAATCAAATATTTTTACCCTTTCATTCCGTAAATAGTTTTACTTCCGGGCACATTTATAATGCAACGTATACTGAATTAGAGAAAAGCAAATGACCGCCTGCCCAGCGTGTTCGTAGTGCATTGGATGACGGGTGACAAGCCCCTGTGAGTGCGGTTCAATTCCATGGGCTGGCAGAAAAGTCACAGGTTCTCCAGATTTATGGTGTTCGTGGCACCGAACCAAGAGGTTACGATGTCCATGGAGTCCGAGCTGAAAGCTCAAGTACTTCTGGACAAAAAAAAAAAAGAGAAAAGCAAACATCAGTAAAAGGCGCTGTGTTAGGAGCCATGATGACGTCTGAAGTCGAACACATCAGGCGAATGAAAACAAATACTATATTAGCCAGTACACAGGCTTTGTGTCAGTACCATGAGCCAGTTTATCAGCTCAGAGGGACAAAGGGGTTAATTCTCTAGGGCAGTTGGAATCCAACCAGTAATATTCACTCTAAATCTATACTGTATTCCAATAGAAGTCTGCAAAAAATAATGAACTTAAAATGTAACGAATTCAGAAGTGATAAAATCAGAGAAATATCTGGTCAACCGCTAGTTACAACTGTTATAAGAAGGAGAAGATGGAGATATGTTTCGCATACTCTGAGAAGAAATGGTCAAATAATCACAAAGTAGGCATTGAAGGGGAGGCAAATGGTTAAAAAAGAAAGTATGCTGTAGGAAACTCTGAAATGAACTTTACTAAGAGGGCAAGAAATATGAACTCATTTTCACAGAAGAGACAGAATGAGATGTCGGAAGAGCAGTATGTAAAATTGTTTGCAGGCCCATATTACGTATAATGGTAAGAGAGCAATGAAAAAATAGATATTGTATTCCGGAAGCAGTACTATCTGCAATTGTCAAATCCACTGCCTTTTTGGAGGCTGGCTCTGGTGAGCTCAAGGCTAGCTAGGGAGATTCCACAGCCTTGTGGATCAGCATGGTTGTGCAGATGGCTTGAGGAGTTAACCTCAATCATAAATCCGGAGTGTGGGACCCTAAGTCAGTTCATGGTTAGGTATATTCCATTCCAACTTCTGGCTTCCCCTACTAACAATGATTAGTTTCAAATATATGGACTTTGTCTTTTCTTTGGATGAAAAATCAGTAGGGTTCATGCAAAATGAACAAGACACATTTCCCATATTAGTCGCTCATAGCCTAGGCAAGGAACATAAACAACAAAAATATCTGATGACCGTGCTATATGAAAAATAACAATACAGAAAGGTGCTGAATCTTTCAAAGAGAAACTTGGGGATGCCCTTGAAGGCAAGAGTAACATACACAAACTCAGAAGTTATCACAGTTACACACTAGTCAAATGAACATCTGTAAAGATATAGAAGGCCTTATATTCTGTATTCTATATTGGACTATCGTTTAAAATACCATGTGACCAAAACTTGAGTATCTAAACTACAAGTACCACTGAAGTTGGAGAAGGGATGCCTATATGGTGGGTGATATAGATAAGCAGTGGCGGCTAGTGATCATTTTTGTTGGTGGGGCCAGACATTTTTCCGGATAAAATAATGGTATTTGGTTGCTATATTTTAACTTATAAAATAATAAATACACGTTATACATTATTTTTGGTCGGACCTCGCCCCACTGGCCCTTAATGACGAGCCGCCACTGCAGATAAGGAAAGCAAGCCTTAACGCAAGCAACAGCTAGAAGCGCCTGAATTCATAAGCTAATGCAAGAAGAAGAAGAAGAAGAATACCATGCTGTCATGTTTTATTTCTTTGATAAAGATCTTTAGGTTGAAATGTTGTTTTGTTTTTTTTGTAAACTTATCTTATTTCATGTTTTCCTATTTTGCATTTGGTTAAAAAGTTGTACAGAGGGTCACCAACAGCAAAGTTAATAACATCCTGCGCTAGTTACTACATGTAGGAAAATTCAGGGTTCGATTCCAGCATCGCCAAAATTCTTGGTGTGCAAACAATACATGGTTGGACTATATGATTTCAAATGAGAAATCTGTGTTATTGTATGGCTCAGAAATGTGGCGAGTCACCAAGTTAAATACAAATAAGATTCAGACCTTTATCAACAGATGTCATCAAGTATTCTCAGACTGAGATGGTATGACAGAGTTGCAAACACAGACATGTGGATAAGTACAGGACAGGAACCCAAGATGACCCAGGTTCAGAGGAGAAAATGGCTGAAGTAGAATGAATGAAAAAACCCAAGAAACTACTTAAAAGTGAAGAGTTTATCTACCATGTTACCAAAAACACTTTAGATTTTTTCATGAATGGTCATGATGCTAGTTTGTGAATAGTTAATAAATAAACAATGCATCCATTCTCAATTTTTTTAATGTTTATGTATTCATAAACATATCTTCTTCTTCTTGTGTCATCACACTGCTACCAGGTTGTTGCCCAGTGTCATGGTTTTCTGTTTTTGTCTTGCGCTGTTCTGGTGGCTTGGGTGATTGTTATTTTGCTCTTTCAGTACAAAATGTATATCAATATAAAGAGAGCAGTCGGATTTGTTTATTCAACAAATTGTTTATCAAGACCTTTCGTAAGTTGGATATTTGTTCTCTCAATTTCAATTTTTATTTACAATGAATGCTAATAGTATTCCTGTATAGTTAACACTGCATTATATTTTCTAATAAAGATTTTATGAAACTATATCCATTTGTCTTCAACTTGATATATAAGTCATATTGTAAATCATATTTAGAAACAATAATTTAGTTTTGCTAAACTACGAGTGCAATTGTTTTGGAAATAAAAAAAACCATTCCGTCCAGATGCTAAAATAACTTTGTAGCAAATCAGTTAAGTCAGCTACATAATATTTCTAATATCATTATTTTACAATCATCAAATGAAATGTAAACAACATTATATATTTTCTTTATCCATCAACGATGTTGTTCTCATTTCATCATCATTATCATCCATCGTCTTCTTCTTGTTCTCTTTGTCAGCTTCTCCCCTGTCTGGATCAGCTTCACTCTTGACAAAAATCATCAGTATTAGACACAAAGCTCCTAACATAAACAGTGCACCTGTAGAAAAAATGATCGAAATAAATGGGAAATATAAATTTATCTTGAGATTTGTGATTTACAATCTAATGGATACCTGATCCATACATATATTGGGGGGAGGCTCTCTGTGGCATAGAGGTTAACTCTTTCCACGCCAATCGCAGCACATTGCGCTACAGCGTATTGCTGTTGATCGCCATTCACCTTACAATGCACCATATGAGTGGTTTCTCCTTATACAAGTCTTTATAGTTTTACCTCTACTATTTGTACTACTACTACTACTTTTTAACCTTCTTATTCTAACAGGCTGTCCAGTTTTCTTCAAATTAGAATATAATAAGGTATATATATGTTTATTCATTAACAAGTTACGATTTTTAAAAATTAATCATTTTTTTGGCCATCCTTGAATTAACTGCGTACAACTGAGAAAATAACTGCATCGAAAAGAGTTAAGTGCTCCCTCTTGTTCCAAAGATGCTCTGTTCCCTCCCTCTTAGAGCTATGAGGATATTTTTCCAGAGATCCCTGATCTCAGTGCAGGTGAGATGAGTTCCTAGCCCTATCGGAGATGGTAGATAAAACGTAGATCCTGTGTTCAAGTTGAGCATGTAAAAGAACCTGTGGCAGTTCAAAATCGAGAACAATAGGCTGGAAAGCTGCTGCAGCAAACAAAATTCATTAGAAAGATTATGTTTAAATTTTTACAAAAGATTTTTACCATCTTCTAAAATACATCAAGGACCCTTACTGGTGCTACAGAGTTTGTGCGCATTGTCGAATGAAACTCAGGGCACATTTAAAGCTCTCCGTTTCAGTTTACTGGGCAATAATTAAAACTCTGGCACGTTCTGTGTATTTCAGTCTGGGATACACTGTTCGAAACCATCATCCCAACATCATCATTATTAATCTTTGTCGCATCCAAGGGCACATAAGGCAGAGACATAATATTTCCATTTAACACATTCACTACCAAATTGTAAAATACAATGTCGCCGATTTAATTTTTGTTCCAATTTTCTAGCTTAGAAAATAGATATATATCTTATTCAATTAACACATTTTACCAAACTCCAGATCGAACCACAGTGTAGAAATAGATAGCTTTGCTGTAGATAAGAAATATAAATTGCTTAGAATGTATTGATGTTAATTTAGTACTAATTTTACATGCAACTTATTGGCGCAGTGTGCGGTAGTTGGATTATTTTAATAGACAAACTTGGTGCACCCTGCGGCAATTACAACAGAATGAGTTAATTCATTCAATCATCTGCTTTTATTTTTACCTCAAACCTAGACATATGCATGTTTTTGAGTTCTGTCTCAAAAGTTCTTATCCATGTGCTTCTAGAACTCTTTTCTACCGCTCTCCTGCGACATTCACAGTGTTGCATGTCTTAGCCAGAGTTTTTGCTATCATTCTGAGGACAGTTTCATTCCATCCTCTCCCTTATATCTTTTAATTTCTGTTTACCAGACCAATTAAATCTTGAAGTCTGATATTGCTAATCTCTCTCTCTCTATCGTTCTTTTTCAGCCATATTTATCATTCTTATTGTAATATATAAACAGCCTTTGCCAAGAACGTTTGTTTTACGTCACATTGTTCAGTGCCTTTTGGAGCTGTGGTGCTTATCCTTCGGTGACGTGTCCGGTTTCAGCCAGCGTTTACTGGGTTCGCTCTCCGTTAGCCTTTGGCTGTCCCAGCCGACCTGCAAGGAAGCAGGTTATATTGTTAATCTTATTTTCTTGTTACTTTTATACCCAAGTATTTTTTAAAAAGTCTCCTTAAATCCTGTGAGCACATTTTCTATCTTCATATCTGTTTGCCATGTCTCAGATCCATAGAGGAAACAAAACCACCCAAAACTGTCTTTAGTGGCAGTCTTTAGTGCCAGTGTTATCACTTTTTAGGGTGTTGTAGGACAGAAGGGACATGAGCCAGAGAAATTTAATGGTCGCATGGCTAGTGCAGTCACCGCTAAACAGTTCAGGTTAGGATTTTTTATTAATGTCTCTGACAGGAAAAATCCTAGGCATCGGAAATTGAGCCTATGTCTTCCAAATGGGAACCTGCACTCTAATCTATTCAGACAGACGCTCCTCATAAATTATCATAACAACTAGAATAACATTATTTTATTTAACAGACAAATGAAAATACAAAGAGATATGTTACCTCCTATGTAATACGGCATGTCATATGTTTTGGTGACGTCATATATAAAACCTGTGGTAAGAAATTGTAATATTAGGTTCAAATCTCATTGTATTCTTTTTTCTATTTTGTCGTTACATGTTCTGTCATTGTTCTCATCCCCAACTGATGAGGCAGGGCTCTTAAGATGTGATTGCATCCTTGAGTAAAGCCAATTTTTTTTTACTTGTTTGATCAGACTTGTAAAAAGCAACATGTGGCCACACCCAGTCGACCTGAAAAGTAAGCTTTGGGGAAACCTGACTGACATGAAGCTGACTGCCCAGTTTGTGGTCCACAGTAAATTAAGCGCATGACCAGAGATCGCTGAAGAAGAAAATCAAACTGTGTCCAAAATGCAACAGCCCACTCTGCACCTCATTTCTCCAGTTACATCCATCTTTGGTGACAGGAGGTCACCCTTTGAGGTCTTCCAGTAAATCTCTTCCTAGTGATCTTCTTCTTCTTTTGTTGTCACACTATTACCAGATTGTTGCCCAGTGTTGTGGTTTTCTGTATTTGTCTTGCGCTGTTCTGGTGGCTTGAGTAGTTGTTATTTTTGCTTTTTGACAGGATTCTGCTATACCATCTAATCATCTTTTTCATGGTCTTCCTCTTGCTTTCTTTCCTAATGTTCTGTTGTAAAAAACTATATATACAGTGGGGTTTGGTTGCATTCTTATTAAGTGGCGAAACCACTTCATTCTTTGTTTCTCAATGTAATTGTTTGTATGTTTCCTGAAGAAGACTTATAGTCGATACGTTGGATTTTGTTATTTTTATTTTATTATTCATTTTGCTTGCTTATGTGATACCACACATACGTGTCTTTGTCCTGACACGGCAATTTATTACATATCACCGCAGCCTCCTCGGTTTCTACCGATCTGATCTGATCCGATCTGACCAGATCAGATTTGTAGGTTTCCGCACATATCAATATAATTCAAGCAAGGATCTGTCCCAACTTTCGTTCCTATGTTGATGTTGATTTCATCAACAAATGTAATCTTTATGAAATGAAATGTTATTTGTTTGTTGTGTCATTGTTGATGATGTAGCTAGTAGTGATGATGATGTTGTTGCTTTCCTTTTTTTTTATTTGTTTGCCCGCTATAAATTCAGGCATAGCCATGATGTCTAAGATGGCGTATCTGACTGATTTTTGTGTAAAGATTTGATATCTAATCACCAGCGTCCTTTGAAATTCAGATGAGCATTACTCTGACTTCAGTGGAACGTGTAGTTTAGATCACCAAATTAAGAATCAGGGTTTCCTGGATGTTCAAAGCATGTGGTCACTAGCAAAGAGTGTTATCAAATTTGATTGATTGATTGATAGGACCATCGTCATTGCGTTTCGATGAGTAGCCATGTCTGCTCTGGTCTCTTTTTTACACAGCAGATTTATGCTGCAGTGCATGAACTTTGTAGCACCGGAGAGGGTCCCCGATGTCATTTTGAAGATGGTGAAGAATTTTTATTTTAAATATAAAAAAAAAAATATTGCCCAGAAAGTGGCTTTCTAGCCTTCTCTTTTTGATTTTTAACTGCAAATGGTTCTTTTACGTGCTCAAATTGAGCACAGGATCTACGTATTATCGTCCGTCTCCGATAGGATTAGGAACTCGATCTCACCTACACTGAGATCAGGAAACTCTGGAAAAATATCCAGATGGCTCCCAACTTCACTATTACCAATCCCACTGCTGACGTTGTTATTGTTTTTGTTATTGCTGTGCTTGTTGATGTTACTTTCATTATTGATGTTATTTGTGGTGATGATGCTGTTATTGCTGTTGCTACTGATATTGTTATTGTTGTGGTGATGCAGATGTTGGTGTTATTTTTACTATTGTTACTGATGATGTTGCTCTAATTGCTGATGTTCTTGCTGCTAATGATATTGTTAATGTTCACCTTTTTTTCCCCATGTTTGGATTTGTAGGACCCGGTTTTGTCACTGAGCTACTGAGTTTAGTGCTTGGAGCGATACTGTGAATTTATTTCAGAATGCTTTTTTTTGCATCTATGGTGGTTCTGTTGTGAATTGCACATTCAGACAATTGAGGACAGTTAGTTGCCTGTGATCTATCGGCTGCCATGTGCAGTAATGCTTGTACGGAGTGCTGTGTTTTTCATTTGCTATGAATTTGGGAATAATGTGTTAGGCCCGTATTTTTCATTAACAGTTGGCCCACAATGGATGCAAACTGATGTAGGGCTTAGGGAAGTTACCCTAGTAAATAAAAAGCATTGCAGAAATTGAATGTGCTGGCCTACATGTAGGTGCATAACTGGCACAACGTACAATCGCTCTTAGGCTCAGATCACATACAAATCACACAGAGTGGCTAACAAGTGAGCAATATGGAGTGTTTGAAGAAAAAGATAAAAATAACAGAGTAGTTCTCTTATTTGGGTGGAAATTTTGATAGCACTGAAAATGTCCACAAAAAAATTGTGCGACAAATTGTACCGACTTTTAACAGTCTTTTAAATATGGAACTTCAAGTTATATAGTTTTAAAACTAAATTACAAATTTTCAATTCAAATGTTGTATCAATCCTAACACATGCAAGCGAGAGTTGGAAAATGACTAAAGATATAGAAAGCAAGTTGAATGCATTTGAAAAAAATTTGCGAAAAAAAAATGAACATAAAATGTGACGAATTAAGGAGAAGTTATGAAATCCGAGAATTGTACGGTCAACCACTAGTAACAACTGTTATAAGAAGGAGAAGATGGAAATATGTTAGGCACACCTAGAAAAGAAATTATCAAAGCATACCAATGCAGGTATTGAAGTGTGGGTTCAAATGGTTCAGGAAAGAGAGGCCTCCCTAGGGAAACCCTGAAATGAACTTAACTGAGAGAAGCAAGAAATATTGGACTCAGTTCTAAGTAAGAGATTGAGCAAGTTGCCCAGAACAGAGCAGTATGGAGAAATTATTTGCAGGCTCTATGTAATGTGTAATGGTACGAGAGGATGCATAATCCAGGGTGTTCAACTTAAAAGCAGCCTGTGAATGGAGCAAATCTGGCATATATGTATGGAAATGAGAAGGTTCAGTTATGACGTAGTATAGGTCAAGGTTGTGTGATGGTGTGTAATTGTAGTGCGGGACGGGACGATGAACAAATGTGACGTAGGACAAGTTAGTCAGAACCGGTTTAAATAGTAAATAGACGAGATGCAATGCGTACCTGGCAAATTTCTATTTATCACTGGGGCTGCTTTTAAGTTGAACGCTTAATGGACATTATCATCCATTTATAATGTTAATACCAAATAAACAAAATGGTATGCCTATTAGTCTGTATAGTTGCTGGCACTTACCAGCAACAATTGGAGCCAAAATGTAACCAAGTCCCATGAAAAGATGGATTATTCCAAAAGCAATAGCCAAATCTTGTACCCCTAATATTTGGGCTAAAACAGCAGGCAGGACCATGTATGACTGGCCATACAGTAAACCAAAGCTGGCCTAGATAAAATAATCAGGAAGAGTGGAACAATGTAAGTAGCATAACTTATATTAAATATTAAACATAGTGTACAAGAAATATCAGGTTAAACTACTTTGCTTCAGAATACCACTTCAAAAGGGGCCTACAGGCAAAGGATTGATTTTATAGCACAGAGTTGTCTCAAATGGCTTCATCCATGTTTGACTGATTGATTGATAGGACCATCATCATTGCACTTTGATGAGTAACCATGTGTGCTCCGATCTCTTTCTTACACAGGAAGATCTCAGCTGTAGTGCACAAACTAGGTAGCACCGGAGATGGTCCTCGATGTAATTTTGAAAATCTTGATGTTTTGTAGGAATTTTATTTTTAACATTTTCTAATGAGTTTTGCCAGGGCAGTGGCTTACCAGTCTGCTCTTCTCGATATCAAAATATAATTTTCCACAAAATATTTTTACCATCTTCAAATTTACGCGGAGAAATTCGCCTGTGCTTTTGAGTTTGTGCACTGTAGCTGAAGTCTTCCTGTGTAAGAAAGAAATCAGAGCACGCATAGTTACTCACCAAACTACAATGATGATGGTCCTATCAATCAATCAATTAATCTAAGTATTATCTTTCACTGCCGCTGTTAATTATGTGGTCCATCTTTTGTGACTTCAACCTTTTGCCTTGTATTCATTGTATCTGAGTAACATTGATCTTTGAGGGTATATGTCTGTTGGTATTCTGGTTATGTGGCTGAACCATTTAATTTGTTTTTTATTGATGATTTCTCTGATTACTCAAATTTTTCCTGTTGTTTTCGTTTCGAATCGAAACCAGTCTTTTCTTGAAACTCTTAGCACTTTATCTCTTCCGTGACGAGTTTTCTTCTATAAGCTTAATGTCAACGTCCAGATATGGCACTGATAGTATAAAGTCAAGAGTAAGAACATGTTGCATAATGCTCTTTTAGTGTTCATGGTGACGTTTGTATTTTAAAATTAGTGCCATTTGTCCTAAGAAATTTGTTCTTTTAATTAAATCTTTATTAGATTTCCTTAGTTATTCTTCCATTTTCTGAAAATATTATGTTAAAATGATAAGTAAATTCTAAATATTGAATTTAAAGATGGAAATTATTTTGGTGATATATCGTCATTGTACATTTATTGATATTTTCACTGCTACATTTTTTGGTGGGCTTTTGTGTTTTACCAGTAGTTAGCTTGATCACAACCCAAGAGTAACTTGTTCAAACTCTACAGCAGGCAGTTTGGAAGCAAATTTGTTCCCTTGGATTTTTATGAATGGTAAAAATGGACCTCACTATTCAGAAAGCAATGGCAAACTACTGAACATATAAGTGGTGGCTAGAAAATCAACGACTCATTTACTGTGGTTGATAGCGAGGTCCTGTAAATAATATGCCATGATTTTCATTTTTCACCTTTTTCCCAATGTTTCTCTTAGCTTGTCTGTTTAGTCAAATCTCTTTATTTGCCTTTTTGAAGATCTGATTAGCTGTGTGGACAGCTATTTCTGGGAATTGTTCTTCTTGCTTTAATCCTGTTTCAGTTTGAGTTTGGAATATCCTCATTGCACTTCGGACAAGTTCAAAGGTGCTCTGATCTCCTTCGTAAAATCTCCAACAGCGTCCAGCAACTAACCATACCAGTTCGATGTTGATTGATGAGCCTACTCCTATATCTGTTGTGCTGTTCTTTTCTGGCCACTCCAATCTTCAATCCCAGCTCTTGCAATCTAGCAGTTGATGTGGATTGGTTTAAACAAAAATCCTCTTTGCTGCCACATTCTATGAATGAAAATCGTGGCATGTCTTTTACAGGACGTAGTCATCAACAACAGTAAACCAGTCTTTGATTTTCTAGGCACCATGTATATGTTCAGTAGTTTGTCATTGCTTTCTGAACAGTGAGGTCTATTTTTACAGTTCGTAAAATCCAACACTATGATATCATTCATGTCAGCTCTATCCATTGGCCGATCCCCTGATATGGTGGCAGAGCCAGCCAGCCTGTCTGCTCTCACACTGCCAACGACACCCATCTAATCCTTTCTCTACCAAATCATCATTAAATACTATTTTACTATTAGTTCATACCTGCATGACATATATTCCGACAGGATTGTTAGCATAAAAAGGAGCCAAGCCCATGAATATCCCATTTAATGCTTGAAGAACAAACATCAGAGCACACAATGGAGGCTTCACTCTGAGAATGAGGTTTATGGTAAATATTCCAACACAACATATAAGAGATAAATGTTTGTATTTATATGTTGCTAACCACACAGAACTGTGTGTTTTCACTCTCACCATATATAGATTGAAAAGAGCTGCTCTCCCCAGCATCTATACAATCTTGATGCAGTCTGAAACATGATGGGCAGGACATGTGGCTCGAATACCTAATTGCAGAATACTAAAAAAGACATATGGTGAGCTGCATGGCGGTAAACGCTCCCACTGTGGTTTAAAGACACCCAAGAACTCAATAATATGCATAGGTATAGATATCAACAACTGGGAGACTGTTGTTCAAGACAGATCAGTTTGGTGCACACTTCTTTGACCTTCGAGGCAGGTAGGACTGTACGGATAGAACAGAATCGTCAAACTAGAAAGGCAGCAAAGCGCCCCCAAGTATTCCTTGCCCGCATCAGACGCACTAGTCATCTACGCACACACAGACAAACACAACACAACTACCTTCCCTTGGATACAAAATGGTGGTCATCATCAACCATGATGGATGAGCAAGCATCATATTGATTGATTAATAGAACCATCATGTACTTTGGTCAGTAACCATGTGTGCTCCGGTCTATTTCTTACGCAGGAAGATCACCGTAACATTGCACAAACTCCGTAACACCGCAGGAAGATCACCGTGACAGTGCACAAACTCCGTAACATCGCAGGAAGATCACAGTAACATTGCACAAACTCCGTAACACCGCGAGGGCCCCAATGTAATTTAAAACATGGTGAAAATGTTTTTTTTTTTTCAATCAAATGAATTTTGTCCCGGCTGTAGCTTTCCAGCCTGTTCTTCTTGATTTCGAACTGCCAAGGGTCTTCAACGCGCTCAACTTGAACACAGGACACGTTTTATTGTATGTCTCTGATGGGACTAGGAACTCGATCTCACCTACAATGAGATCATAAATCTCTGGGAAAATATTCTGTTAGCACCCCGAGTTAGTGAACCGAGTACTTTTGGAGCGAGAGGTGGGCACCTAACCTCTACGCCTCAGAGACCCCTTATGTAATACTCTATTCATCTCAGTTTGATAATGACACTGCAGTATCTCAAGAACGGGTCCATTTTATCTGGCAATGTGTTCTTACAAGTGGAACATTATTACAATTCTTTGGACACTTATATTATTTGCGAATGATAATATATGTAGTTGCCCTCTATTGGATCTGTGAGAGTCTGGTTACTGGGGCTGTTGTTGTTTCTGACTCCTCAGTCTATGCTTTGGAAGATCAAGAATGGCAGGTTGTGGTATGTGTGGATGTTGTCTATAGAGGTTACCAACCTCTAGAGAATCACTTGGATCTACTGTCATGGGCATGCAGGTGTTTATGGTAATGAGAGAGCAGGTAGCCTTGCATCAAAAGTTGGAGAGTTTAGGATGGATAAGGGATATGTTCTTCGGTCTCTTGGGAACCTACTGTCGGATGAGGATACTAAAACTGATGTTGAATCAATCCAGCGATTGAAGGAGTTTAGAATTACGTGTTGTGCAAGTAGAGCTGAATGCTTGAGGGGCAGAGAGAGAAGTGTGTTTAACCAGCAAGCCACAGAAACCATCAGTATATATACACTTTGATACCTGTTGGGGAAGACTAAGCACCTATGAGTATGTCTGAAGTGCTGTGACATCAGTTCCTCTTCTTCTTCTAACGCTCCACACCACCTGTTAACCACTCTATGTGATTTGTATGCGATCTGAGCTTAAGAGCGATTGTGCGGTGTGCCAGTTATGTGCCTACAAGTAGGCCAGCACATCTGATTTCTCCACCGCTTTTTATTTACTAGGATAGCTTCCTAGGTCCTACATCAGTCGCCTTTTACGACATGCCTTGTAGGTCGCAGTAGTGCTATTCTTTGCTTTCCTTGCAGGCCCCTGCAACACACGGGTGTGACATCAGTTCAGTAACCAATGTATGGATGAGTCGTGTATGAGTGGCATGCTAAACAAAACCTTTCAGGATGTATATCCATCTGCTGGAAGAGAAAGAGCACTTATGGGTTCGCCCAGAATATAGCGAGACCTACACTGTTAACTTACTAGTTATGTAAGTAACTATAAAATCATAACAAACTTTAGATTAATTTATGTAACAAATACTTTATGTACCATAAAATTAGATCTTGTCTTATCCACAAGTGTCATGAAGCGCAGTGGGGAGATTCCATTTTATATCATGTGCCAGGTATGTTGCATCTGTAGTTGTCAGTCGTTGATGTCGCAAGGATATGTTATAATATCTATCCATCGGGTTCTTGGTCTTCCTCAGACTCTGCGCCCCAGTTGCTGTTTGATCTACTTATTATCAAGGCTGGTGGTGCTAATTTTCATGTTGTATTTCTCACAGGCAGACTGTAAAGCAGTTGTTTGTTGTTGCAGTTTATCTTTGCTCTCGTATATTAGATAAAGCTCATTTAAAATTATGTACCATATTTATATTGATGGTCAGTTTCAAACATGCTGATCTTCATCATTTCCTATCCCTTGTCATGGTGGTATATTCTGCCAAACTGTACTTTGTCTATCTCTTAAAGTTTCCTTTCCAGTTATATCAGTGTCTTCCTCTTGCCAGCTTATTCACACATTCTATTCTTATGTGGATTTTAGCAGTGTTGTTTTTGTCAATAATCAACGCCTCACATCTAAACATAAATATACCAACAGCTATAGGCTTCGTAGTGATAAGTCAGGCTGGGGTTTCCTAGCTGGCTAGCAAATATATATTTTAAAAATACATTCTCTTTAAAATCTAAGTTTTTGTTTTTATATCTGTTCCCTTCTATAGATTTTGTCAATCTTTTAACATTTGTAGAGCTATGATTATTTTTCTTGTTTATTTCCTTTATAACGTTTCCATCGTTTGTTAGTTTCCATCGTTTGTTAGTTTCCATCGTTTGTTAGTTTCCATCGTTGTTAGTTTCATCGTTTGTTAGTTTCTGTCTTTCTGCTTTTCTCTATTCCATTTTTTTGGTTTCACAGCATCAGGATAAGTTCACTAGCAATGAACCTAAATATTTTCTTCAGTGTCTATTTTATGGGTCAACGATATGTTGTTTGTCTGTGTTTGATCTCATTCAATTGTTCTATCTTCAATTTCTACTTTTTCCAGAACATTTGCATTTCTTCTGCTCATGAAACACATTAAAATCATCTGCAAATCAGAATCTGAGAGTCTCTGTATTTTGTGCACACCTTACTTTGATTTTAGAGGTACTTCTAATTGAGATTTACAAGTAAATGAACATGAAGTCCTACAATGTATTGTGTGCAGAGCAAATTATTTGATCCAAAGCTGGTCTCGAACACTTGAATATCTACATCATGTGGTCACTAGGGTAGCATGTTACCAACTTTGCTATTAGCGACCCTCACTTCATGGTATGTAAAAGCGTATTTCCATTGTACGCCATTCGCCGTACACTGCACCATTCGAGTTGTTTTTCTTATAAGAAGTCCTTCTAGTTTTACTTCTATTATTTTACTTCGACTACTTCTTAGCTTTATTATTCTATTAGCTTGTGCAGTTTTCTTCAAATTAGTATATAATAAGATATATGTATATTTATATAGTAAGATATATGTATATTTATATAGTAAGATATATGTATATTTATTTATTTACTGACGAGTAGTTATGATTTTTTTTCTTTTAAATTGATTTTTTTTGCCGTCCTTGAATTAACCGTGTCAAACTGATGAAATAACTGTGTACAGAAAGAGTTAACTTAATCTACGCTAGATTGATCGCACTCACTTGTTAAATGCCCAACCACCTAACAACCTCCCAGCCATGAGTACCAATCCAAATGCAATGTAAAACTGGGCAACTTGTTGTCGTGACATTCCTTTGCTCTCAGCGTAGGAGGGAAAATGAATAGCATGTATGGCATAACCGCTGATGAAAAATAGGCTGTTTAGTGAGAGTATCCAGACAGCTCTATGCTTGCATATCCTGGAGATAAAGTGCACATGGGATCTCATGTTAGTTAGTAGTATTATGTGTACAGGTGATAACAGGTTTACAGGTGATAACAGACCTACAGGTGATAACAAGATTACAGGTGATAATGAGATTACAGGTGATAATAGACCTACAGGTGATAACACGATTCCAGGTGATAATATGTTTGCAGGTGATAACAGACTTACAGGTGATAACAAGTTTACAAGTGATAACAGGTTTACAGGTGATAACAGGTTTACAGGTGATAACAGGTTTACAAGTGTTAACAGGTTTACAGGTGATAACAGGTTTACAAGTGATAACAGGTTTACAGGTGATAAAAAGTTTACGGTTGATAACAGGACCACATGTGATAGCAAGTTAATAGGTGATAAAAAATGTACAGGTGATAGTAAGTTCACAGGTGATAATTAGTTTCCAGATGATGATAAGATTACAGGTGATAACAGGCATACAGTAATAGCAAGATTACAGGTAATAATATGTTTACATGTGATAGCAAGTTTACAGATAATAAGAAGCACACAGGTGGAGCATATAGGTAACAACAAATTTACAGGGGATAACAAGTATAGAGGTGATAGCAAGCACACAGGTGATGTCAAATATACTGATGATATTAAAAATAGTTGATTGTGAGAAGCAAGTGATATGAAATAACAAGTCTTCTTCTTTGCGTTCGTTCTTTACAACCAATTTTAATCACTCTTTGTGATATGTTTGATCTTTGCCAAGAACGTGTATGCGTTGCACATTGGTTTGGTAGGCCCCTAAACGCATATATTTCTACCCGTTTAGGACATGTGCATCCGATTTCAGCCAAACCTCCTTAGTCGCCTCTTACGACATGCGTGGCAGGTAACAGTGGTTCTATTCTTTACACCCCAAATTTGGGCCCCAGTAACCACTCGGGCGATGGAAATAACAAGTAATATCACATGTGGTTATGTTATTAAGAAACAAGTAGGTGTTGTGTTATGTTGTGTGCAGTCGCAGCAAAGCTGTTCAGGTTAGGATTTTTCATTTATGCCCACAACAGAAAAAATCCTTCAACTTACCGTGAATTGAATTATCCGTGGACTAAATTTAAATTCACTTGAGTGTTACCTAGGCCCACAAGGGAAGCAAAGAATAGTAACTCCATCCTACAAGGGATGTTGTAAGAGGTAACTAAGGTAGGGTTTGGCTTGGCGCTGGCTACATCATCTGGTTGAAAATTGTAGTTGCAAATCCAACCAACCATGAACAAGTCAACTTTGTACGGGCTGGTTAAAGACCTATGCCTCAATCGGAGTTACAAAGGCATAAGGGAAAGAGGAGAGAGAAATTAAAACTAAAAACTCACTGATGACAAATACCTGATTATTTGATCCAAAATACTTGTCTTTTCCTCCGGAGCAGCATTGGATACCTCCTCTATTTTAACAGGCAGCATCAGGGAACTGCCCAGGTCTGAAGATGCCCAAACAAGACTACTTCCAAGGAAACTGCGCCCTTTTCTTAGTTGACCAAACTTATACTTTTCAGTCGGACAATGCAAAACATGAGCATCCGTACTAGCAATTGAACGTGAACTCAATTCTGAAAATGTCCTTTGTCTAAAAGGGCTTGAATCTGAAATCCCATTTTCTTCCAATAACAGCCAATTTTTTAATGGTGTTTCACATGATGGTGTATCGGAATTCGGCTGAATCTGTTTTTTAATCTCTGCTGTTTCCGTGATGTAAACAGGAATATATGGCACATTTGTTATATTTACCGACGAACCATTTATAGACAAGCTTTGAGATTTTGAAACCAGACTACTACTGTCCACCATCAGACCTGATTTGAGAATCATATCGTATTTCTTGGACTGAATTCCAGCACGTTTCTGATCTCCATTGCTGTTAACCATCTTACCAGTTTCAAAATCATCATTAACATTTTCTTTGTTCAAATTTCTTGTCCCATTTTTCCAAAAATAATAAGATGAAAAATCTATCATATTTGCTCTTTCGATTTCCGTAGGAAAGAAAGCTGCGGCAAAGACAAGAATATGTAGCAATAAAGCGCCATTGATAGCAAAAGCATATCTCCATCCATATGAGTCAATGATGTATCGTTCAAAGAAAGGTAGGGACAGCATGCCAACTCCAGATGCACATAAGATGATCCCATTTGCCAACATTCTTTGCTTCTCAAAATAATAGCTTGTGACAACGACTATTGCAGAGTAAGCAATTCCGAAACCAAGACCTGTAAGAAAATTCAGGAACATGATTAGTTTAATCTGCAAGTAATCTTCTTCTTCAAACGCTCTATATAGACCACTTGTTAGCCATTCTGTGTGATTTATATGTAATCTGAGCTTAAGAATGATTGTACGCTGTGCCAGTTATGCGCCTACAAGTAGGTCAGCACATCCAATTTCTGCGATGCTTCTTATTTACTAGGGTAGCTTCCCAAGGTACTACGTCAGTCACCTCTTATGACATGCCTTATAGGTCACAGTTGTACTATTCTTTGCTTTCCTTATGGGCCCTGGCACCACGCCGGCGTGCAAGTAATCTAATTCGTTATTGGTTACTTACCCGACATCACTGCACTCAGGACAGACCCATAGGTGCTCAGTCTCACCCAACAGATGTCAAAGGGTATGCATGCTGATGGTATCTGTGACTCGCTGGTTACACACACTACTTACTCTGCGTCTTAGGCATCTGGTTCTACTTATGAAAATGAAAATTGTGCATATTCTTTATAAGACTTTGTCATCAACCACAGTAAGCGAGTTGTTGATTTCCTAGTCACCACTTATACATTCAGTAGTTTGCCATTGCTTTCGGAATGGTGAGGTATATTTTTATCATTTGTAAAAATCAATGAGAATAAATTTGCTTCCAAACTGCCTGCTGCTGAGTTTGAGCCAGGTACTATTCTGTTGTGATCAAGCTCACTACCCCTTGAGCTACAGATGCTCACAGTTCTACTTATACAACAAGTAATTCTAAACTCTTTAAATCGATTGATAAATTCAACATGAATTTTAATGTCCTCTTCTAACAGGAGGTAACCAAGAGACAGAAAACATTCCCCTTATCCATCTTAAACTCCCAGACACTCAATGCTGTCTACGCAACCCTGTCTACTCTCTCATTGCCGTGAACACCCGCATGCCCAGGACGGAAGATCTCTGGAGATTGGAAACCTCTATAGATGACATTCCCTCATACCACAACCTGCCATTCTGGGTCTTCTGAAGCATCGACTGATAGTCAAATGCAACAACAGACCCAGCAAACAAAGCCTAATAGAGCCAGTGAAGGCCTCAACCTCCCTCCTTATACTGAAAGTAGTTGTCCTGTATGTTCCGCTTTGCTCTGCAATGATCCTAACATGCACACTATCCAGAAAACCCCAGTCTGACTTCTAACATTAGATCTAATGAAATTTGTCAGAGTGTGACTGTCTTGTCTAAGACCCTTTAAATCTGACACTATTTTGCAATGTAATTATAATAGATCTCTACTAGTGTTCCGGTGTCAAGATGGCGGTGTCAAGAACACAGTAGTGGTGAACTTGGACTATACCATTATATTCCTGTGTTTAGTGCTGGTTCATGTTTTCAAACTCTGCATGCGACAAATATCATTTTTTACCAGCCATTTGTTTTTAGAATTAAAAACGCCCTTTAGTGTGGCTCCTGGTAAAAGGCGTCCAACCCAAAGCCATGTAGTGTGGTGTATTGTCTACAAGGAGTTAATGTATGGAAGCCCATGAGCACCACCAATTCTTAACCTTACCTGTAATAATTCCATAGAAAATCATCATTGCAGGTAGGGTGTATGAGAAACTTGTCGCTAACATGCCGAAGGACATTAAAATGGTCCCAAGAAAGACTGTTGCCCTTGCTGACAGCAAACTTGCCATAACTCCACTCAAAGGTCCTAATTCAGAGAATACAAAAACAAAATATTGTAATTAAAATTTGTAAAGCTGTGTGCAAATTAACAGACAAGAGCAGACTACTAAATTATTTCCACTCCTTCTGCGTACATGTGGCTAAGTGGTTAAATCTTTGCCTTGCGAGTTGAAGGTTTGAACTGACCGCAACCTTCCGTTCACAAGTGCATTTTTCCATAGACCCTAGAATTGTTACAGGTGCTGCAGAGTTCGTGCTTTGTGCAATACTCTCAGCAGGTCATTTGCCATTTATGCGGAGAGGGGCCAAGTTATATGGGGTAAAACCCGGTGCAATAAAGTCAATCCTTCGGCTTTAAAACGCTTTAAAAACTAAGATCACCAGGGAAACATGCACAAACAATATCAATGAGTAATTACAATGAAGATGGAAGTGGCTGAGAATAAGACATTAAGAATACAGAAGACCAGACACTCAAATATGGCTCTGAAATGCAATCCAGGAGAGGTAGGGGATGACCTAGAGAGACATAAGAGTGTAATCTATAGAGAGAGAAAGAGAAGAGGAGGGAAAGACCTGGAATTAACTAAGTTGACTTGCTCAAGACAGATTTGATTGTAGGAAATTTGTTGAAGCCTCATGCTTCAAGCAGAGTTAAGAGAAGAATAAGATGAAATATTAAAGCAGGCTAATATAATATAAAATAACAAAAACAGGCTAAATGTTGAGCTTTTTCCATTATATGCTTTGTTTGATAAAGATAGTTTAGTTGAAATGTCATTCTAATCTGTTCTGTGTTTTGTGAAACTATCTTGTTTTAACAGTTATTCAGCACCACTATATTGATAGCACATTTAGATAGTGCTATATTGAACCCATACTTATGTATGGCAGCGAATCATAGACAATGAACAAACAATCAATAAGATCACTGGAAGCCACAGATATGTGGTTTTACAGAAGAATGCTGACAATTCCATGGACAGCAAAGAAAACAAATGATGATAGTTTTAATCAGGTCTGCATAGGAAAAATACAATCAAGGTTCTTCTAACATAGTATGAGAAGAAGATGTTTAGAACATTTGATTACAAATGGTAACATTCGGGGAAGGAGAGATCGTGTAAGGCAAAGATAGAAGATGTTGGATGGTCTGACATTGTGGTTTGACAAAAGATCGATGTTTGAACTGATTAACTGCGCCATGGAGAGAGTTGTGGAGAGACATGTTCATCAATGCCTGCAGACATGGCACTTTATTGATCGATATTGATAACATACCTAAGAGGGAAGCCAATCCAAGTGCCAAAGAGGTCATGATGGAGACAGGTCCTGCACCAACGCCCAAGTCTTCAATAATTTCAACCTGTTGAAAGTATTTGTAATTTGTAAAGAAATATAATTTTAAAAATAGTATATTCAATATAAAATTCATGAAACAGAATAATAGACTCAACAAATTTCTATCATTAAACATATTATTAATCAATATAATCTTAATCAATCATTATACAATAGCTTGTCTTGAACAAAACTTTGCCACCTTAACAGTCCATCAGAATTGTTGTCTTTCATAGGGCAGGTGAGATGGGCAGGTGAGATGGGCAAGTGAGATGCTTGAATAGCTGATAAACACACCCCAAAACAGTTGAAGTATTGCGAGCTTGAAGAAGTCAAACGATGAGTTGGTGGACATAAAAAAATGATTTAGAATGTACACTGTCTCCAATTAGTAGTGTCATACACAGATATACCACATTCAACTAAATCATTATTCATGTGTTAGCACAGACAGAGCTCTGTGAGAAATTCATGTCTTGTGTGTCAAATTTATTTACTATGAAATATAAATGGCCACACAGGTCGTAGGCCATGTGAGCTTGACTGTAGTAGGTGTCAAAGAGTTTTAAAAATGTTACAGGGACAGAGTAATTAACACTCTAATACTTCTTATTCTACTTATTACACTCCATATCCACCACTTGTTGAACCACTCTTTGTGATCTGTATGTGACCTGAGCCTAAGAGCGAATGGACTTTGTGCCAGTTATGCGCCTACAAATAGGCACATCTGATTTCTGCAAAGGTTTTTGCTTACTAGGTTTCTTTCCTAGGCCTCTACCTCAGTCGCCTCTTACGGCATGCCTTGTAGGTCGCAGTGTTACTATTTGTTGCTGCCCTTGCGGGTCCCTGCAACACACTGTGGCACCCTTAAACAAAATAGGTGAAATTGGCATCCACATAGTGCAAATTTGGACTGGTCCGTATTCTAGGCATGGTAGGTTCTTTATGCGCAATCTTGGATGCTTAGAATGATAAAATGTTGCGACTATTGAAAGGTCAGCAGAAAAACTATATAAGAAAAAGAGAACATTCATTATTTGACTGCAACCTTTCTGTAACAGTAGTAAGTACAGTATTACCCAAATAATCCTAATTCAACAGACAATGATGGCAACAGTAACAATTAATTATCTAAAGAAAATAATCATCTTATAGAGAAAATTCATTGTGACAGTTTGTGAAACAATCTACTTGAAAAAAAAAACATTACTTGAAAATCACTAATGTTGGTCACGCTTGTTTTAGTACAATCAATCAATCAATATGCCTGCCAGCATAGGCAATCATATCTCTCCAGACTTTTCTCTTTTCTCTCTACCTGGTGTAGCTAACCAGTTCTAACATCGATCTCTTGTCAAACCATGATGTCAGACAAACCAACATCTTCTCCCAATGCCTTCTACGACCTCTCTTTCATTGTTATTTTACCCGTTGTCACAAAATATTTCAAAACATCCTCAGTGCATTATGCAACTTAAAGAAAACTGACTGCCTGATTTCTTATTCTTTTGATGCAGTTTCTTTGTGGGCAGGTTTCTTTTTAAAACTCATCATTTGTTGGGATTTTGTTTTAGCTGTTCGTATGACTTTCACATTTCTTCTGCTAAGTCAAATCTCTGTGGCTTCCAGCAAATCTTACTGTTTGTTTGTTCAATGTCAATGACTCGTAGTCATACAAAAGTATTAGTTCAATATAGAATTGTGGTGTTATTTTCCGCAGTGTCGATGGTAGTGAATTCCGACATGTCCACCGACATGTCCACAACTAATTTTGTATAAGTGTCTACAAAAGAACGACATTAGGAAATTACGAGAAAAGTGGGGCACGTGATTTGTATGTAATTCCTTCATTTATCTTTGTCTCAGGAAACAATAGGTTTTGCAATCACGAAGTTTGTTGTAAGCTGAACCACATCGTCTGTTGTGGCTAAATGGCATATTTTGGAGTGACATTCCTTGCCACAGTTGCTGCAGGTGATACTGGAGCTGATTCATAGGATGTTCTCTCTGCGCTCTCTTTTGCGTTCATATGTGATTGTGTTTTTCTTTTGCACCATCCTCACTACCGGTCGACATGTTTGCCTGTCTTTTGCCAACCACTCCCACTTTTCTTTGTCTATGTCGCATGAAGTTAGATCACTCTTGCTGATGTCAATAAAGTGTAGTTATGGATGTCCTTGCTATCTAATACCAGTTGCGAGTTGACGGTATAGAATGTCCTTTGAAATTCTACATCGCTCATCCGACCCACGCGTCACTTGCCATCTCAGACCTCAATGACTCAGCAAGCAAAGTGTACATGCTTGGAATGCCAGCACTGCCCACAATTTATATTTTGAGAAATTGCCATTATATGTTGTATTATTCGCCTGAGACAGTGCACATGGAAGGTGTTTTAATGGCGATGTTCTTGACTGGCATATGTGATCCACTTCTCACTACCATACAGCAGAGTGGTGAATCATAGCTTCTGGTGTATACGTGCTTACAAATAAACGACACTCGGAAATCACGAGCTAAGTAGGGCACGTGATTGCGTATGTAATTAAAGAAGCTAATAATAGTATGGTCATTTGTCATTATAACCTGATCTCGCTGTTAAACAGCTGATAGAAGATAATGCAAGGGATGATGATGTTGTTGTATATACCGATGGGTCGGTTCAACGTGGTGAGAACGCTCGGTAGGGTTGTTGCAGAGCGAAGTGGGGCATACAGGACAACTACTTCTAGTATGAGGATGGAGGTTGAGGCCGTTACTGCTGCGCTCCATTGGATCTCTGGGACTTATTTACTGGGGTCGTTGTTGCATCTGACTCTCAGTCGATGCTTAACAAGATCCAGAAGGGCAGGTTTCGGTATGAGTGGATGTAGTCTATAGAAGTTTCTAACCTCCAGAACTTGCGTGGATCTGCTTTCCTGGACATGCGGGTGTTTACGGTAATGAGACAGCGAACGCTTGCATCAACAGCATCGATTGTTGGGGAGTTGAAGATTTATAAGGGGGATATTCTTCGGTCTCTTCGTGACTCTCTGTTGGATGAGGACACTAAAAATCGATTTAAGCAGTTTGGAGTTACCCGTTGTACAAGTAGAACTAGATGCCTGAGAGGCAGAGTGAGGAGTGTGTTTAATCAGCAAGCCTCGGGAACCTCTTGCATCCTCTTCGATATATGTTGGGGGAAACTGAGCACCGATGGGTCGACCCGGAGTACAATGACGTCAGTTTAGTAACCAATAACCAATACCCATTATAACCTCTTTATTTGATTTCCCCGTATCATTTGTTCCGTGTTTGTAAGTTTTGATACTGGGCTTATCTTTCCGTTTAATGCAGTGGCTCTCAACCTTCCTAATGCCGCGACCCTTTAATACAGTTCTTCATGTTGTGGTGAACCCCCAACCATAAAATTATTTTCGTTGCTACTTTATAACTGTAGTTTTGCTACTGTTATAAATCGTAATGTAAATATCTGATATGCATGATGTATTTTCATTGTTACAAATTGAACATAATTAAAGCATAGTGATTAATCACAAAAACAATATATAATTATATATTGTGAAATATTTATCCCGTGTCTCGATTTCTAAGACCATCGAAAATGTGTTTCCCGATGGTCTTAGGCGACCTTGAAAGTGTCGTTCGACCCCATTTTGGGTCACGACCTACAAGTTGAGAACAGCTGGTTTAATGATTATGAGGGCACCGTATTAATTGAGTACTTGTACCAATTGTAAAAATAAATACATAAAAGATAAGACATACTTATCAAGTGCTACATATATCTCATCATTGTTATATGGGGCAGGGCGAAGTGTGGGAAGGATTTGCATAAGCGTTAGCTCAGCGACTCGGACACAAGAAGGATGGTGGTTCAATCCCACACCCCACACGTGTAGCAAGGAAGTGGTCATCCTACCTCCTAAAGTATGGACTGTCCAACGCGGTGCCCGACACATTTCTGGCGCCCCAAGTTACTCCACAGAGTTTAACGTTAATTAGGACTTTGAGAGGGGAAATACAAGCATTTCAGAATAATAGAATGTTTCCTATTTTTGTTACAACATTCCTGAGAACACTGTCTTTTTCTCATTATTCTCAATGTGTCTCTAATTAAAACTAGAGTTATTCTTCTTCTTCTTTGCGTTCGTTCTTTACGATCAATTTTAATCAATCTTTGTGATTTGTTTGATCTTTGCCAAGAACGTGTATACGTTGCACATTGGTTTGGTAGGCCCCTAAACGCATAGACTTCTACACGTTTAGGACACATGCATCCGATTTCAGCCAATAGTTATAGGAGAGGATTAAGTTTTCATCTTTTATTACTGTTTATTAATAATACTATTAATATTATTTTATTACTATTATTGTTGTTCGTATCTTCTTCTTTGAACACTCCCTATCGACCACTTGTTAACCACTCTTTGTGATTTGTATGTGATCTGAGCCCAAGAGGGGCGTGCGTTAAGCCAGTTATGCGTCTACAAGTAGGCCAGCACATCCGATTTCTGCGATGCTTTTTATTTACTAGGGTAGCTTCCTAGGTCCTACATCAGTCGCTTCTTACGACATGCCTCGTAGGCCGTAGTGGTACTAGACAAGAACAGCATAACAGGTACGTGAGTAGGCTCATCAATCAAAATCGAACTGGTACGGTCAGTCGCTGGACGCTGTTGGAGATATTGCGAAGGAGATCGGAGCACCTATGGACATGTCCGGAGTGCAATTAAGATATTCCAAACTGAAACTGAAAGTGGTACTATTCTTTGCTGCCCTTATGAACACCGGTACCACACAGGCGAAGTGCTACATATATTTCAACATTGTTATATGGGGTGGAGACATTATATGGGGCGGAAACATGAACAATGACCCCAAAACAAGATGAAGAGATAAATATATGCTTGTGAGTAGTGTGGATTTACAGAACGATAGAAGGAGTTTCATGGACAGAGAAGAAAACTAATGAACAAGTATTTAAATAACCAGAAATGAAAAGAGAATTACTCAAGAAGATAGCAATTAAGGCAACTGAGATATTTTTCCCATTATTCAATCTCTCAATCTCTGTTAATTTTTACCGCCTCTCTTTCCTCCTTTATCTTCTTTGTGTTATATCTCTCCTTCCATCTCTTTTTCACTCTTCTCTTATCCTTTGTAACCCTGATTGGAGCATAGGTCATCAACCAACTCATGCCAAGTCTTCTTATCTTCAGTTATCACTTGCAGCTCCTTCCAGCTCTTTAGTATACTATTAATATTTCAAGATACGAGTATATCCTTTGTTCCTTTGACATGTACATTCGTTATCCTGATCTTTTTCTGTTTTAATGTCTCCAATTCTTCTATACATCTATTGACCTCCGTCTCTCTCTCCCTCTCTCTCTCTCTTTCTGTCTGCCCGTTCGTCCGCCCATCCATCCATCACTTTATCTAACCATCCATATTCAATTAGTCCATCCAGCCCCCCATCCACTCTTCCATCCATCCATCCAACTATCTACCTATCTTAATATCCTACCTGCAGAATGCCAGCAGTGGCTGACAAGAAACATATTAGAAAAAGAGACATCCAGCTACAAGCGAGTACGACCCAGGCCCATCCTTTGTCCATCTCGTGCTTAGGACCAGCCATGGTACCTGTAGAAAAGTTAAAGTATGCACCAATAACATGATAAAAACATAATAACAACAACACGATACCATCAAAATTATAACAACACGATATCAACATCATAATTACACGATACCATCAACATAATCAAAGCACGATACCATCAACATAATCACAACACGATACCATCAATATAATTACAACACGATACCATCAATATAATTACAACACGATACCATCAATATAATCACAACACGATACCATCAACATAATCACAACACGATACCATCAATATAATCACAACACGATACCATCAACATAATCACAACACGATACCATCAATATAATCACAACACGATACCATCAATATAATCACAACACGATACCATCAACATAATCACAACACGATACCATCAATATAATCACAACACGATACCATCAACATAATCACAACACGATACCATCAACATAATCACAACACGATACCATCAACATAATCACAACACGATACCATCAATATAATCACAACACGATACCATCAACATAATCACAACTTTTTTCAAGCAAAAGATCATCATCATCACCAAGTAGCTTGTCCCTTCCGGAACTTGCTTTCATGACAGCAGTTCAGAAAAACTCTGTTCTGTGCAAGCTGACCGGCGTTAGCAGCAGTCATTCTCAGATCATCAATGACATCTTGCATCCATTGTCTTCCTCTCATTATACTTCCAGGCACCATTTCCTACAAAAGTATCTTCTCTATGCAGGACCGTGCGGTATACCTTCGCAATATGATGCAAGTCTTCGAAATACTGCCCCTTAAATGTTTTTTATTTAAAATAACGGTACTTTGTCATTAGCCGACCGCAAAAAGTCCTGAACAACGAGTTCCGGGTAAACCCCGGGTATCCCGTAGGCGTGTCGGGGATTGTCCAGTAATTTCCAAAGGTCGAACAGTCTGCACGGTTTATTCCATTTGCGTTTTTAGGGTTTTCATGTTGAAAAACCTTTCGTTTTCGGCTTTAAAAAAAAAAATTAAGTAGTAACAAACAATCGCAAGATTTTATATTTTGTGGCAGGGTTAGGGTTAGGCAATTTCTGTGGTTTTTTCCTATAATATAATTGTTCCTCCTTTCCTCGCTGTATTTGTGTTGTTATCACTGTATATGTATCGACATACTATATTGACATACTACATATATTTTGTGGCAGGGTTAGGGTTAGGTAATTTCTGTGGGTTTTTTCCTATAATATAATTGTTCCTCCTTTCCTCGCTGTATTTGTGTTGTTATCACTGTTTATGTATCCACATACTAATGCTTGACCTACCTGGGTCCCAAAGTGGACTGTCCACGACTATTTACAATATATCTAAAAATAGATGACACTTTCCGACAATTTCTAAAAATAGGTCTTCCTGTCAGTTGTGGCCGGCTAATGACAAAGTACCAAAATAACCTTTGATGTTGATTTTTTGTTTAAACTGTACAAAATGTACGAATACTAAATCGTATATATCAATATCGGAATAACATAGAACAATTTAAAAAAAAGCTTAGCTTAAAGATTTTTAATTATTGAATGGCTGAAATTGTATTTTGATTTTGCAGCTTATGCCGCCCTCATACGGAACCGCCTGATGAGGCCGCCTCTCTGTGTCATAGTGCGGCATGGCCCTGTCTCTAGGCACTCATGTTGTTTGATGTGTTCGAAATATTGAATTTTCCTTGATGTTATGCTCTCTAATAGCCAACTCTCTTTACAAGCAAACCATAGCGGGAATAAAAAAAAGAGATAAAATCTGCACCGGAAGAAGGTACTTTTTTTTTTTTTTCCCCGATCCAGAAGTACTTGAGCTTTTCAGCTCTTCGGCTCGGTGCCATGGACATCGTGACCCTTCGGTTCGGTGCCACGAACACCGTAAATCTGGGGAATCTGTGGCTTTTTCTGCCATCCCGCGGAATTGAACCCGCACACAAGAGGGATAGTCACCCGTAGTCCAACGCGCTACGAACACGCTGGGCAGACGGGCGAAGAAGGTACTTCAACACACCACATCAACGAATAAATAAAAATAATATTTCATTGCTTTGGCTAATTTTATGGGGCAATATTGAATCGCTAATGGATGCCCCAGTTTTTTTATTGTCAAAATCTGGTCACCCTGAGCGTATGCGATAATTCCTTAAATTTATAAAGTCACGCAAGTATCAATCACAACAACGCGGCGTGATAACGTCATCCGAAACAAAAATGTCCACACTCTATAGAATTATTGCCAATTCAAACGGTAAAATATGGATATTATTGTCATACAGTGTCACGTATAAAGTGCGTTGTTATGACAGAAAGGAATTTACGAACACAATTTATTACGTGTTTCGCCATTGCTACATAGTTTTACTGCAGTATTCCCTTATATCGACGGTTAAATGCAAGCTATCAGAAGTAGAAAGATGAATAACTGCTTTATACTGTATATGGTTGCAGAAGCAGATACTAAATGTATATTTTAATCGTGTTGTGCCGGGGCCCGCAAGGAAAGCAAAGAATAGTAACACTGCGACCTACAAGGCATGTCGTAAGAGGCGACTGATGATGGACGTAGGGAAGCTACCCAAGTAAATAAAAAGCGTGGCAGATATCGGATGTGCTTTCACTACTTGTAGGAGCGTAACTGACACAACGTACACTCGCTCTTTGGCTCAGATCACATACAAATCACACAGAATGGTTAACAAGTGGTCGATATAGAGTCCATTCCCTATTATTTTTAATGTTTCAATCCACACTGTTGTTTTAATAGCTACATTTCATGTTTTAAATATTCCATACCCTACTGTTTTCTTCTTCTTCTTCTTCATACGTTCCACGTCGACCACTTGTTAACCACTCTTGTGATTTGTATGTGATCTGAGCCTAAGAGCGAATGTACGTTGTGCCAGTTTTGCGCCTACAAGTAGGCCAGCACATCCGTTTTCTGCGACGCTTTTTATTTACTAGAGTAGTTTCCCTAGGCACCTACCTCAGTCGTTTCTTACGACATGCTTTATAGGTAGCAGTGTTACTATTCTTTGCTTCCCTTGTGAGCCCCAGCAACACACGGGCGTCTACTGTTTTAAAAGTTAAATTTTCGAATTGTTTAAATGTTCCCTTCCATCTAGTCTCTTATCCTGTTTTGCCTTTCAGCGTCAGGTCGAAAAAGGAGAATCCTGGAGCGAGAATCTCTATGCTCCTTGTCTTTCTTTTCTCCAACCCTAATTTGTCTCACAGCTTCAGGGTAAGAAGAGATTTCTAGAGCGGGCTTTTGTGTGCGCTTCAAAAATTGTGTCTTTCGTCGCCTCTGTTATCTCCGAGTTCGACCGGCCTTTTGCTTTGTATCCACTGTATCGGAGTAATATTGCTCTTTGAGGTGCACTGTCTGTTGATAATCTGTTTATGTGGCTGAACCATTTAATTTGTTGTTTCTTGATGAAGTTCAATACTGATGTTGTACCCACTTTTTCCTGATGTCTTCATTTTTAACCGGTTAAAATATAAAAGTTAAATAACCTAATGCTTTAAATGTTCCATTCCATAATATTTTAACCCTTTCGCCCTTCTGAGCTAATATATCGGCTCACAGTATTTTTTAAGATGTCAAAAAGCCAGTATACTGGTTAATTCAGCATATATTGCAATAAGAGTACGTCCGGAGGTCAAACAAATATTACAGAGTGAAATGGTTAAATATTCCATTCCATACTGCTTTAACTGATGTCCACACTGCTTATTTAGCTGGTCGAATCCAGCTTTAGTCAAGTTGTTTATCCGTTAACAGAAGTTCTCAAACCTCCATACAACTTATCGCAAGAGGTTAACTGAGGTTACCTTTAACAACGGTACGACCGATAAGGGAAAAAAAACAATTGTGCATCAGCCAAAATGATCAAAAAGGTGGTTTTTTTCGATCCAGAAGCACTTCAGTTTTTCAGCTCTTCGGCTCGGTGCCATGGACATCGTAATCCTTCGGTTCGGTGCCACGAACACCGTAAATCTGGAGAACCTGTGGCTTTTCTGCCATCCCGTGGACTTGAACAGCACTCACAGGGGCTTGTCACCCATCATCCAACGCGCTACGAACACGCTGGGCAGGCGGATGACAAAAAGTTATAAAGATGATGGATTGACTTCATTATACCGGGTTTGACCGTCACGTGCCTCGGTCCCTCTCTTCCCAGTTTCAGTTTGTACCAGTTCTATTTTGATTGATGAGCCTATTCGTATACCTGTTGTACCGTTCTTTTCTTGCCACGCCAATCTTCAAACCCAGCTCATGCAATCTAGTAGTTGACGTGGATTGGTTTAAATGAAAATCTTTTTGCGGCCACACTATATGAGGGCGTTCAAAATATTAGCTCTATCCATGGCTAGCCCTCTGATATGGTGGCAGAGCCAGCCAGCCTGTCTGCTCTCTCATTGCCAATGACACCCATGTGCCCGGAACAAAGACACGTGTGATTCTGTAAATTGTTGACGCTTGTAGTGAGTCAGTCCATTGCCGGTGCACCGAACCAGCCTCTATCTTGCGGATCATACTCAATGAATCCCTTAGAATGCACTCACGAGTGTAGTTTTGTGACTCCAGCCAACGTAAAGCATTAGTCACCGCCAGTACCTCCATTGTCATGCTGCTTGTTGTCATACGAAATGCACCATTGGCTTCATGTACCATTCTGTCACATGAACTTGCAGAGAAGGCCCATGCGGACTTTTCGTGACGAACTACCGATCCATCCGTGTAAATCACAACGGCATCTTCATTGCAGTTTTCATCAATGATAGCCTTAACGTCTGCATCCAGCGCCACGGGATTCCTCTCTTTGCAACTTTTGTCAAATTTAATGATGGCGGAAAAAGTGTTCTCGTATACTGAAGGCATCGGTATCCATTCTTCCCCATAATCGATATTTGTGAGCCTGCATACCAGCTGAACAGTGTCTGCTGCACGTCCAACCCACGACTTGCCCCGCTTTGATCGATTTCCTCCACTGGTGCTGAGCAGCTCGTGCAATGATGGATCCTTTTAGCACTTATTTTGAGGTACGCACGTGCTCTATCTATCTTGAGTCTATACTCCATGGTCAGGAAATCCAGGAGAAACCTCATCGCCACGCTGGGTGTATTCCGTGCGCAACCGAGAATGATAAGCATAGCCTCATTCTGTATTCTTTTCAGGTATATAAGATTGCTTGCAAACAATTACTGGTACTTCCATTTTATCTCCCCGCAGCAACCTCGCAGCAAATGTCGCGGACTTGCTCATTCTAGGGAAAGGGTGTTTGTGTCCGCGCAAACAATTCCGCAGGTAAGAATTCTAGGAAGGTGGTTGAGGGATGGTTGGTCAGTTAATTTTGGCTTCGCAACAATTTCGCGGGAACGGGTGTGTATTGGTCAGTTAATTTTTGGCGGGAACGTAAGTTGGGCCGGTGTGTTATAGTTTTAGTAGGTCGTCACCAAATACAAAGATGCGAGCCTATCAAATACAACACTCATACCAAATACAAACACGCGATCGTAACCCCTACGCGCATCAAATAGAATTACCCAAATCCGGGGAACCCCTAGGAAATCCTGGCTGCGGGGTAGCTGCGGGGAGATAGAATTGATGTACCCTATAGTGTTTTTCTTACAAAGACATTTCTTTTCACCGAATTTTTTGTTTTCTTAAATCCAATTCAAAGCAACCAGTACGGCAACAGAATTAGGGCATGTCAAGGGCTACGCTTTGCCCGCTAAAATAGTGAAGTACACGTCTTATTTTAAAAAACCTATCCCCCACCCCTTTCCTTTTTAAGCAAAGTGTTGAAAAGAAGGTAATCTAGGTGCAGCATGAAGTGGTTACTATCCCTGCAAGGTCAATGTCACAGTAAACGTCAACGCAAACAATGCTGACGTCGACTGGATGTATGGCAAACGTAGTGTGTACACATATACAACACATACTGGTTGTTTGCTTCACTGCATGTAGTGTTGTCGACTGCGACAAATGAACAAACGAGTTTTAAGAACCACAGGGGAACCACCGGAGCTAATGAATATGGTAAATAAATCAACAGTAAGGAAATTAAAAGAACAAACATGTTTACAAAAAAATTAAACAACTAAAAACAGTATGGAACGGAACAGATAGGAAAACAAAGTTCAGATAACTAAGAGCATGCATATTCCCAGTGTGAAGCATGGACATTTAATAAAGCAGTGGGAAAATCATATATGTGCTTTTGAATATAAGTGTTACAGAAGAGTCCTCCGTATATCTTGGACAGAGAAAGAACATATAGATCTATCCAGAAAGAACTCAAAATCAAAGAAAACTGGCTGATGCTACAAATAAGAAAGAGAAAACTGAGATATTTTGGACATATAAAAAGACATGAAGGGTTGGAGAAGACCATCATGGAAGGAGGCATACGGCAAAGAGAAGAAGAGGAAGACCACAGAGAAGATGGATTCAGAATGTAACTGATGGCTTGAACATGACGGCTGCAGAGGCAGGACATCTGGCCTATGAGAAAGAGAAATTCCGAAGGACTGTTGGGGTGGCAAAGTTCTGCTCAGGACAAACTATTTGATGATGAAATAAATAGTAAACAAGTATTAAGTAAGTAAAGTAAAGGAACCCTTTCATACCTCGTGGTATATAGGTCAATACAGTGTTAGGCCTGTATTTTTCATTGACCATCGACATACGATGGGTGATGTGGTCAGCATCACGCCGGCCGCCTTTACTTTCCCAGAGCATGTCTGGTACCCAGTTGAGGCTGCGTCGACCTGAGAGCCGTCGTGTCCGGGAAAAATTCCACGCGCATTGCGGAGCTGAACCCAGACCACCAGCCTTGCGAAGCGAGTTCACTAACAACACGCTACAGCGGCTCTCAAACAAGTATTAAGGGTCTCTAGAAATTTTGTTTACCAAGCACAGGATTCGAACCACAACCTTACTTCTTACGAAACCCATAGCATAGACCTGCAGACAAGAGTTATTTTCTCTAGGACGGTCATGCTATTTGATCAATCAATCAATCAATCAATCAATCAGGTAAAGGTTAGCTGCTCGTCTCTCATGCCAAAGGTACCTGGTTCGTTCCCTTGTGAAGACAACTGGATATTTTTCCAGAGATCCCTGATCTCAGTGTAGGTGAGATCGAGTTCCTAGTCCTATCAGAGACGGTCGATAAAACGTAGGTCCCGTGTTCAAATTTAAGGACATAAAAGAAAACTTGGCAGTTCAAAAATCCATCAGAGCAGGCTGAAAAACCGCTGCCCAGGCAAAATGCATTAGAAGATATTACAAATAAAACTCCTACAAAAATATCTACACCATCTTCAAAATTACATCGGGGACCCTCGCCGGTGCTACAGAGTTCGTACACTGCCAGTGATATCTTCCTATGTAAGAAAGAGATGGAAACACACATGGTTACTCACCGAAGTGCAATAATGGTAATCCTATCAATCAATTATTTCAAATCCCATATAGTTACTTGATTCAATGTCGTTGATAATACAATGTCCCGAACTTGGGTCCACAGAATCAATGAGTAACAAGTACCGTCAGCAATGATACTCATCTTTATTTGCGGAAATAAACTGACAGCCTTTAAGTACGACCTTATATGTGCGTATGTTCTTAAAAACTAATAAAAGATTAAATTTGCAAATTACAAACATTACATTTTTTTGGCTTGATGTATTTCTACGCATGCGGAATTTCCATAGTGATATAGCACATTGTGTGCATGTGTCCTTGATAATTTCTTTGTCTTTTCAAGGACAGTTGCAACAGATGTAAAGTTTCCAGACCAAAGTTCATCAAGTAATGAATTTGTATGAATCATATATATATAGAGTTGTTTCCCAGGTCGATGATGGAACTTGTTGTCCACTCTTACCATTAAGAGTAGGGCGGGGCTTTCATTTGGCTCCAGGCAGGCCGTGCCGTGCTACGATATAGAGAAGCGGCCGCATCAGGCGTGACCGTAAGGGGGCGGCATAAGCAGCGAAATCATTTGTAAAAATTTACTGAATTTAACCTTTATATGTATAATTTAAACTTGTTTTTTAGCGTTTTATATTTGTTATATGTTATTATATGTCTATGTTATTATGTCTATGTTATTATGTCTATGTTATTCCGATATTGATGTATACGATTTTGTATTCGTACATTTTGTGCAGTTTTTAAAAAACAAATCACAATCGAAGGTTATTTGAAAGAAAAAACATTTAAGGGCGGCATTTCGAAGACTTGCACTATACTGAGAAAATAAACCGTACGGCACTGGTTCCAGGACCAGATGAGTCGCCCTTGTGTTATATCCGTATTTATTTAGTGTGGTCGTGATATTGTTTATCCATATTTTTCTTGGTCTTCTCTTGGCTCTAGCACCTGATATCTTTTTAGTGTATGCTGTTATTGGTGGTTGGTTGTATTCCTTTTTCATTAAATGTCCAAACCATTGCATTTGTTGTCTTTCAATGTATTCATTTTTTTTTTTTTTATGGGGCCCGTCCCAGATGTGCCATACCAGGTGGACACCGTACAACGGAACGTGAAAACGTTTATAAACTATCAAGCCCCATCAATCCTTCAATCGATGGCACTCCTAGTTTTGTACAAGGGCAGCCATGTGGTATTTAATGAAGGCTCTCGACCTTCGGCTTCGATCAATGGGACCAGTTCCGTAACACAAGGTGATACCTTTGTGAACCCATATAATTGCCACGTGATAGATATCAAGCGATACAGATACTACACTTTGATCTTCAATGTATTCAGTGCATGAAGTTATGCCAACTCTGCTTCTGATGTCCTCATTTCGTAGTCTGTCTTTCCTGGTGACCTCCAACGCCTTCCTCAAGCATTTCATTTCACACGTGGTGAGCTTTATGTGGTGTGTTGCTGTCAGAGACCGCATATACGTATATTTATCTATCTATTATTATATATATATATTATTTATTTTTGTATAGCCACGATAAAAGATTGGAAGATTTAAGAAAGAATTTATGTGAAAGGGAGGCCATTATAGCGGCTAGTGATGTGATTGTTACACATTTGTAGCCCGTCGTAAGGGTTAATGGTATGTAATGAGTTAATGTACCACATCTAGATTATACTGTAAAATAGCATAAGTTCTCATTTGTCATATGATTGGGGGTGGTCAGAGCTGACTCATGTCATTTCTAAGCAGTGTCCTTGGAGTGCTATTATATAGTGTGTATAGTGAGTACTGGGAAAAAGACTCACAACATTACAAGTTGGAGACATTCAATATGATTTGGTTAGAGTGACTTGACATTTCTAGGGCTAGAATATATGTTTAAGTAGCTTGAAAAAATTTCTTGGACCAAAATACATGTTTTAAGAAGTAACTTAAACATTTCTGGCAAAATACGAAAACAAATCTAGAACTATGGAGTCTCTGAGGTGTAGTGGTAAGGTGCTCACCTCTCGCTCAAAGGGTAGGCCTACTGGGTTCATTCTGTGCGTTTACGATTGTGATATTTTTCCATAGATCTCTGATCTCGGTGTAGGTGAGATCGAGTAACTAGTGCTATCTGAGACACACGATAAAACATAGGTCCTTTGTTCAAGAATATACCGTTAAAAAACAACTAGCAGTTGAAAATCGATAAGATAAGGTTGGAAAGGCGCTGCCGTTGCAAAATTCATCGATCACACCTACACTGAGATACAACTCATGAAAGAGTATACCGATGGCTTTCCCCGAGGGGGCGAACCGAATACCTTTGAAACGAGAGGCGAGAACCTAACCTCTACGCCGCGGACCCCAAAAAGGAATATTATCATCATCATCAGGTGCCGTGCCTGCTGGTGTAGGCGATCATGGATTTCCACAAATCTCTGCCCCTGGTGTTTGCTATCATCTCAGATATTGAAGCTCTTCCGTGCCATGAAGTCAGGCTGTTCAAAATATTCTCTCTCTGTCTTTCTCTGTCTTTCGTTTCATCTCGATTTCACTTGTTGTCGTAATGTGTTCTAAGCCACCCATTCTCATTACATGTCCGAAAAATGAGTATTGCCTCTTTCCTTTATTGATAATAAGATTTCTCTGTGTCTTGGCCTTATTCAACACCTCCACATTCGTCATTTTAACAGTCCATGTAATTCTCATCATTATTCTGTAAAACTACATCTCTGTTGCCTCAGAGATTTTTCAGAGATGTGTTTATTGTCCACGACTCGCAACCGTATGTCAGTATTGGTTCTATGTAGCACTGTATAACTTGCATTCTGACCTCAACTGACAAGAACATATTGTATATGATGCTTCTCATTTTCTAGAACGATGCTTTCGCCTGCCCTATTCTGCTCTTTATTTCTGATCGGCATCTACCATCTGATGTTACCAGGACTCCGAGGTATTTAAATTGCTGCACTTGTCTTAGCTCAGTCCCATTTAGTATGAGGGTGAATTTTGTCAGAGTCTGCTTTTTGATAGGATCATAACTTCTGTCTTCTTAATATTCAGACTGAGTCATTTGTTGTTACTTTCTGTCACAAACCTTATCAACTAGTTTCTGTAGCTCCATTTCATTCCTTGCTATTAAGACAGTATCATCAGCGTATCTCAAGTTATTTATGATATGTCCTCCTACAGCTATTCCAGCAATATCCTTTATATACCTAAAATGCTTTCACAATACAGTGAGAACAGGCCTGGTAATAATACGCATCCCTGTGTACCTCCTATTTTGATCTTCTGGAAAAATGAAAGAAAACATATACTAACACATATATTAGACATACACAAAAACAAAAATTGTTGACCTTACCAGCAGTCCAGAAAATATTCAACTAAAAACTACACTCTTGAAAAGTCAAAAGTTTTACATACCTAGGGAGTATGATGTCATCTACGGGGATACAGCGCCAGAAATTCCACACAGAATCGCATTGGCATCAAGTGCTTTTAACAAATTGTCAAATATATGGAAGTCCAATTCACTCAGCAAGCACTTAAAATTAAAGATCTTTAACTCTTGTGTGATTCCAGTATTAACTTATGGATGCGAGAGTTGAAAAGCAACAAAAGCTCTAGAAAGAAAATTAGATAACTTTGAGAATAAATGTCTTAGAAGAATACTGAACCTCAAATGGTCAGATTTCAGACCCAATACACAAATAAGACAAGAGACCAAGCAAGAAAATGTATCAAATTTTATAAGAAAGCACCGCTGGAACTACATCGGCCACACACTTAGAATGGATGAGAGAAGACTCCTTACCAATCCCTCATATGGACACCAGAGGGAAAAAGAAAACGAGGAAGACCAAGAGAGACTCTGCGTAGAACCATCACCAGAGAAGGCTCAACGATGGGCCTAGTAAACATCAAAGACTTAAAACAAATAGCAACGAACCGAGAGACATGGAGAGCTATGACCTCTGCCCTATGCGCCGCCCACAGGCCCAAGAGGAAAGACTAACTAACTAATATTAGACATCAATTCTGTTTTATCAGTTGTAAAGATCTTCGTTTTCGTATGATAAAATAGATATCATCATCAATAGCTTGTCCTGAGCAGAACTTAGTTCTTCACAATTTCTCTCTCTCAGGCCAGATGTCCCAACTCTGCAGCGGTCATGCTCAAACCATTATTTACATCCTGAATCAATATTCTCCGTGGTCTTCCTCTTCTTTTCTTTGACGTGATGCTTCCTCCAATGATGGTCATCTCCAACCCTTCATGTCTCTTTATATGTCCAAAACACTTCAATTTTCTCATTCTTATTTGTAGCATCAGTCAGTTTTCTTTGATTTTGAGTTCTATCTGTATAGATATATTTGTTCTCTTCTCTGTCCACGATATATGGAGAACACTTCTGTAACACTTATATTCAAAAGCACATATATATTTTTCCACTGCTTTATTAAATGTCCATGGAAAAAGGATATAGATAGAGTAAATACACGTCCTGATTGCTAACATTTCAATACAGAGTATGATTATGGAGCATGAATAAAGGTACACCGAAGTACGTACGGCCATATAAGATGACAAAATAATCAATACTATGTTATTCGATATGCATAACAATCAAGTTTAGGCCAGGTGATGGAGTGTGTATATAACATGTGTATACTCTAAGGCAGCGTTTCCCAAAGTGGGTGGTACCGCCCCCCTGTGGGCGCTGAAGCGTTCTAGGGGGCGATAGTGGGTTCAGAACAATTTGGGGTGTGTTCAGGAGATTATGGACTGGTGGCTCCTTAAAGAAGAAATTAATAATAAATTATATTTTTTTGCGATTGAATAATTATTTAAAATTTGAATTCTGCATTTTAATTCATCTTATGCCTGTCTTGCACGACCCATTTTTTCATCAATTTACTATTTCATGTATATAATCATTTGAAAATTGACCATGTATAACAGAAACATATATCAATTTTCTATGTCAAAGTGAAAATAGAGCATTTATATATATGTGTGTGTGTGTGTGTGGAGGGGGGGGGCGTTGGCAAACTGTTATAATGGGAAGGGGGCGTTACAAAGGTTATGTCGTGCAAAGTGGGCGGTGGGCCGAAAAAGTTTGGGAATCTATGCTCTAACGTAATGGAGTGTGTATAGAACATGTGTATACTCTAAGGTAATGGAGTGTGTATAGAACATGTGTATGCTCTAAGGTAATGGAGTGTGTATAGAACATGTGTATATTCTAACGTAATGGAGTGTGTATAGAACATGTGTATGCTCTAAGGTAATATAGGCAAGCTGTCAAAGAGAGCCTGGGACAACACAAACATTGACATTACAGACGAATATTCAACTATATCGAGCATGTGTAATTAGCTCTTTACTACTTCGCCAGTGTGCTGTCGGGGCTCTCAAGGTCAGCAAAGAATATTAACACTTCGACCTACAAGGCATATAGGTGACTGACGCAGGGGTCTAGGGAAGCTACCCTTGTAAATAAACAGCGTCGCAGAAATCGGATGATCTACTTGTAGGCGCATAACTGGCAGAACGTACAATCGCTCTTAGGCTCAGATCACATACAAATCACACAGAGTGGTTAACAAGTGGTCGATATTAGCATTCGGAGAAGAAGCAGAAGTTCTCCACTATATGACTCAGAAACATGGATAGCCTACTCAGAACACGAGAGGAGACTTAACATCTTTCACTATCACTGTCTCCGCAAGATTATCAATATCAGGTGGTACGACAAAATAACTAACTCTGACATACTGCAGCGTGTAAACTTGCCTTCTGTCATGGCTATGATCAACAGTCGAAGACTAACATGGCTAGGGCACGTGAGAAGAATGGACAACAACCGCATACCAAAACATGTGGTGTTCTGTGAACTTTCGGAAAGGAAGAGGCACCAAGGCAGACCACTGCTCAGATCTAAGGATGTCTGCAAGGCCTCAATAAAGAACTTTTCTATCGGTCCAAACAAATGGGAAAAACTGGCTGAAGATCGAGATATATGGAGAATAACATTATGCAAAGGTGCATAATCTTTTGAAAAGAGACTTAGGGATGTCATAGTTAGCCAGTCCCCCAGGTGGCAGCTGAGGAACCAGACAGTTAGCTTTAGTGTGTAGTTTATATATAAATATATATTTTTAATAGCGGACTTAGTGTTTACTCTCTGAGCAGAAGGGTAACATTAAACGAGACAATGACGTTTTGCGTAGTTAGAGAGTGACGAGTTAGCAACAGTTAAGAAAACATAAGAGACAACAATAGGATACAGATGGACGTGTCTGTTGTATTGTCCAGATAATTAACACCGAAATAAACTCATAAAACAAAGTCATTAGTCATTCTATATATGGAGAATGTATGAATGTAATGTACAAATGAGGAACCCTTGTAACTAATATGGAACATCGTTAATATATTGGCATACAATAATATGGAACTCAGGAAGGAAGGAAAGTGACATCGGCTAAGTAGCCATTACGAAGAAACTACAATGAAACTAAGATGAAACGGTTAGGAAACTGCAATGAAGAACTCAGTACTATGAGATAAACGTATAGGACTCAATTGGAAGATAACTGTATGGTATGGACGTTTCGATACTACAACAATTATACATAAATATGTTTATATAAAGGAGGGAACATCATTAATGCACATTTACATGAAATAATATGGAGCGCATAAAGGAGGGAACATCATTGATGCACATTTACATGAAATAATATGGAGCGCATAAAGGAGGGAACATCATTGATGCACATTTACATGAAATAATATGGAGTGCATAAAGGAGGGAATATATCACTATCGATGTAAATATTACAAAGAAGACAGGAAGTCTCGACAGGAACCACGATTTATAACCCTACATATATATAATGGTAACTCTGCAACTATGGAGGAGCGGAACAAACGTAGGACCAAGTCATCGAACCATCAAACCGGCATCCTGACCACCATAGATAATCGTCATTGACCCTCCACCACTACGAATACTGACAACAAGTTACAGTCTCAACAATAACGATATCATTATCAACAAACTAACAACCAATCTTACCACCTAGGTGGCCTACTAAAATGATAGAAGGGGGCCCGGGAATAATGGCCCCTACTTCAGGGATAAGCTGAAAGGCAATGAAAGGCAAGAGAGTGAATAGTTTTAGCATGAAGGCCTGCTTTCCTTATTATCAGTGTCCTTCACCATTCAGGGGTGCGTTCTCCGGCTTCAGAGGTAAGAGAATAGCTATATACGGAAGAGCTGGGCTAAAATAATAACGCATAAATTGCTGCAATCATTGATCAATTGGTTTCTGCGTAGAATAGAGGTAATGAGATGGTATGATAGGGTTACACATGAGGAACTGGTGGAGAGAACAAGACATATTCCAGTGAACCAAGAAGTTTAAAAAGATGCTGGCGCTGGATACACACTTTGAGAAAACCAGAGGGGAATATAACAAGAAGTGTCCTTTCTGGAACCCACACGGATAGCGAAAGAAAGGGAGGCCGAGAAACACCGAGGAGACGGTATTTGGAAGTGGAGATCAATAATATAAAGAATAGCTGGAGGGAGCTGCAGGAGATAGAAAGCCTTGGCATGAGTTGGATGAGGGCCTATGCCCCAATCCGGGTTAAAAAGACAGAGAGAGAGAGAGAGGGGAGGGAGGAGGAGAAGACTTGGCATGAGTTGGCTGAGGTCATATGCCTCAGATAGGGTTTAAAAATCATAAGGAGAGAGAGAGAGTGAGAGAGAGGCAGAAAGAAGAAAGAAAAGATTCGCAACACAGCGTCTGCCATTTTCTGCGCTATTATGTATATCAATATTTCAGTGACCTAGTTTCTGATCGATCTAATGCGGTCTACGATCTCGACTTGACGAAACATATATTGGTTATCGAACCGTATTCTAACAAAACTTCCAACTAACCAGTAGATGTTGTGTGTCAGACATATTTTGTGGAACCATATGCTTTATAATGTTTATTGTTAATAATATGTTAGACACGTGACATAAAAATTCAGACTGAGTAAGACACGAAGTACATTAGGGACCATTCAGACGGCATAGAAATCAGCCCAATACAGCATCAGAACCAAGTTACGTTATTGGTTACTAAACTGACGACATCGAACTCCGGGCAGACCCATATGTGATCAGTTTCCCCCAAAGGATATCGAAGAGTATGCATACTGATGGTTCCCGTGGCTGGCTGGTTAAACACACTCCTCACTCTGCCCCTTAGGTATCCAGTTCTACTTGTATAACGGGTAACTCCAAACTGCTTAAATCGCTGGATCGATTCAACATCTATTTTAGTGTCCTCATCCAACAGACAGTCGCGAAGAGACCGAGGAGCATCCCACTTATCCATCTTCAACTCCCAAACAATCGATGCTGTTGATGCAAGCCTGTCCGCTCTGTCATTATCGCAAACACCCGCATGTCCAGGACAGTATATCCACGTAAGCAGAACCAAGATTAGTATATACCGCAATTCTGCTAATGGGTGTGTGGAGAGAACGAGAGAGGTTCAAGTCGATGACGAGGCGAAGAAAGAAGTCGATGTATATGACCGCTCGTGTGGTGCCGGGGCCCGCAAGGGAAGCAAAGAATGGTACCACTGCGACCTACACGTCATGGCGTAAGAGGCGACTGATGTAGAACCTAGGGAAGCTACCCTAGTAAATAAACTGCATCGCAGAAATCGGATATGCTGGCCTACTTGTAGGTGCATAACTAGCACAACGTAGATTCGCTATAAGTTCAGACACAGCCAACTATAAACTTATGGGCCTGCACACTCATGTAAAAATTATGGGAAATCAGACCACTACCGGTCACGTGACCTCGCATTCCAGTATTGTTGTATATAGACGAATTCATTTTAAAATCAACACAAAATGCTAAATTAAAATTATATTATGCTACAAGTTAAGTTTAACAATAAGGAATATCAATATTATGAATATTTTTCACCAATAAATAACCATAGACTCACAGAATTAAGTAACATTGCAAAAAAAGCTTACAGTATTCTATCAAACATATATAAATTCCAACCCTCTTCCCCCAAACCCAACTGAAACTAGGTCAGTGGTTTCCCGTGAGGCCCATAAGTTTATAGTTGGCTGTAGTTCAGATTAAGTACAAATCACAAAATAGTGGTTAACTAGTGGTCGATAAGGAGCGTTTGAAGAAGAAGAATTGATCATGTTTCATACCAACACGTTGCCACTGGGAATATACAAGCTACTATGTTTACTAATTGTAAACAAACCAGCATGTGTTGCCATACTACCATACAGACAGTAATACTGTTGTAAAATTGTATGTAGAATATTGTGATCAGACCAGACACAACCGGCAATTTCGCGTGCGTCCGTGCGCTAATTCTTCATGACGACATGTACTATATTTAGCAACAATGTTGGCCATACTTGTCTTTCATTTTGGTTACAACCGGTTATTTCCGATATCAACAAAGAAAATGTGTGGTGTGAGCTAGATTAAACTAGCAACGATGATATTGCGAAATGGCTATGTTACTGAAGTTACTTCAATAACCTATTCGTCCTTCTGATCCGTTGTACTGGTTCCCAGTATTTGTTATAAGAGGACTCAAAGCCAGTATATTGGCCTATTTCAGGAAGCATTGCAATATAACTGCGTTAGGAGATAAAATAAAAATTACGGAGTGAAAGGATACCTTACTCAAATATATATATATATCTTCTTCTTCTTCAAACGCTCCATATCGACCACTTGTTAACCACTCTTTGTGATTTTCATATCACCCGAGAATAAGAACGTTTGTACGTTGTGTCACTTTATGCGCTTACAAGTAGGCCAACACATTTATTTACTAGGGTAACTTTCCTAGGTCCCTACATCAGTCGCCTCTTACGACATGCCTTGTAGGTCATAGTGTTACTATTCTTTGCTCCACTTAAGAGCGCCGGCAATATACGTGCGATATATATATATATTAAAACAATTAGAGAAATGTCTGGTCAACCACTAGTGACAACTGTTATAAGAAAGGGAAGATGGAGATATGTTGGGCACACCTTGAGGAGATATGTCTGGTCAACCACTAGTGACAACTGTTATAAGAAAGAGAAGATGGAGATATGTTGGGCACAACTTGAGAAGAAATGTCTGGTCAACCACTAGTGACAACTGTTATAGAAAAGAGAAGATGGAGATATGTTGGGCACACCTTGAGAAGAAATGATCAAGGAATATCAAAGTAGGCATTGAAGTGGGATGCAAAGGGTTCAAGAAAGAGAGTCGACCTAAGGAGACCTGAAACGAACTTTCTGAGAGAGGCAAGAAATATCGGTCTCAGGTTCCATGGAGGAGATTGTGCGAACTGCCCAGGATAGAGTGGTATGGAGAAATTGCTTGCAAGCCCTATGTAACGTATAACGGTACGAGAGGAGTTATTATTATTTTATTAAAATTAGTTTACAATCTGGATAAATTTCAAGCATTTTCCTTAATTAAAATAATCACCATCATCAGGTGCCGTCTCCACGTCGAATATTAGCTGCAATACATCTCCAGCAACCTCTGTCTTTCGCCTTGGTGTTGCACACTGCCAGAGTGTAACCTGTCCATTTCTTAAAGTTTCCCTCCCACTTATCTCTCGGTCTTCCTCTTGCTCTTCCCCTCAACTTTCCCCTCTAGTAAATGTTTTATCATGGTGTCATGTCGCTTTATGTCCCAAAATACTTTACTTGTCTGAATTTTATTTCTCTTAATAATTGTTTCTTCATGCCTAGTTTTCCTAAAACTTGTTTATTTGTCTGTTTTTCTGTCTATGAAACTCTGCCTATTCTTCTATATATCCACATCTCAAATGCATCAATTCTGTCTTCTAACTGCTTGTTCACTGTCCATGTTTCCGAGCCATACATTAATATAGGATATATATAGCATTTGATCATTCTCATTTTTAGCCTGTTTGTAATTTGTTTGGATGTCAGTAACTTTCTCATAATTAAAATAATATGCCACTTTAAATTAGCGTCCGTTAGTTTTGTTTCAAACACAAGGATATGGTTGCTATTCTGTTTTTTTTTTTCTTTGCTGCAGTAAATAGTATTTGTTGTATGCAGGTCAAAGTTTATAAATAATATTTGTTGTATGCAGGTCAACGTTTATAAATAATATTTGTTGTATGCAGGTCAAAGTTTATAAATAGTATTTGTTGTATGCAGGTCAACGTTTATAAATAGTATTTGTTGTATGCAGGTCAAAGTTTATAAATAATGTATCAACTAATTTGATTTTTACGGTACCAGCCGTTAAGAAGTTTATTGTATCAGCAGCAGTCAAGACGCTTACTGTACCAAGTGGTAAGAAGTTTACTGTACCAAATAGGGCAGCAGTAGCGTAGCTGTTAGTGAACTCGCTTCTTGGGCTAATGATACTGGTTCAATTTCACAGTGAGCGTTGAATGTATTCCGACTGTAACGGCTCTCATGTCGACCCAGCATTAATTGGGTACCAGGACAATCACAAGGAAGTAAAGGCGGCCAGCATGATGTTGACCACATCACACATCGTGTGCCAACGGTCAATGAAAAATATGGGCCTAACACTGTATTACCCTATATACTATATGGTATATATCAGAATACTAAGAGCATGCATATTCCTAGTGGCAACGTATGGGTGTGAAGCATGGATATTTAATAAGGCAGTGGAAAATATATGTGTGCTTTTGAATATAAATGTTACAGATGAGTTCTTCGTATATCATGGGCAGAGAAGAGAACAAATAGATATATCCAGAAAGAACTCAAATCAAAGAAAACTGGCTAATGCTACAGATAAGAAAGAGAAAATTGAGGAATTTTGGACATATAAAGAGACAGGAAGGGCTGGAGAAGACCATCATGGAAGGAGGCATACCGGCAAAAAGAAGAGGAAGACCACGGAGAAGATGGATTCAGGATGTAACTGATGGCTTGAACATGACGGCTACAGAGACCTATGAGAGAGAGAAATTCTGGAGGACTGTTGGGGTGACAAAGTTCTGCTCAGCACAAGATATTTGATGATGATCATGTGGTATAACAAAGGTACATTAACCCTTACTGTACCGACATGTAAGATGCGTATTGTAATAAATGCAAAGGGTACAGCTGAAATGTATTGTACTTCATGAACAATTCTGTACTTGACTTACATATACTGATGTACATTACCAAGACAAGGGCGTCCACGTAAATTTGTCCAGGGTGGGGAGGGATTGGCAAAATGAATTAACACATTATTAGCTGGTTGTCAGTTGACATTAGAATGAGAGTTATACAGTGCTACATAGAGCCAATACTGACATTCGTATGTGAGTCATGGGAAATGAACAAACAAATAAAAAAATATCTGAGGGCCACGTAGATGTGGTTTTACAGAAGAATGATGAGAATCCCATGGACTGCTAAACTGACTAATGTTGAGAAGAATGATGAGAATCCCATGGACTGTTAAAATGGCTAATGTGGAGGAGTCGAATGAGGTCAAGACACAGAGAAAACTTATCATCAATATAAGAAAGAGGCAGTCATAATATTTAGGGACATCAGATGAGGATTGGAGGGGAGGGGTTAGAACACATTGTAACAACCAGTAAAATCAAGGGGAAACGTGAGAGTGGAAGACAGAGAGAGAACATTTTGGATAGCCTGACTTCATGGCACGGAAGAGCGTCAACATCTGAGATGATAGCAAACACTAAAGACATAAATTTGTGAAGATCCATGATTGCCTACGCCAGCCGGCACCTGTTGCTGAGTTTACTACATAAAAATGTTGAAGACTAGATTCAGATTAGATTTCGAGTGCGGGATTTGTGTATAGAAATATTAACTTGTTATAAATGTTTCAACCATAGCTAGTTAGCGTTTATCAGGTATATAATGCGAAGAGAAGGTTTCGAATATTTGGTGACAACAGGTAAAATTCAGGGAAGGAGAGATCGTGGAAGACATCGTGTTTCGACAAAATGTTGGAGAAGAAGTTAGATGGTCTGAAATCGTGGTTCGACAAAAATCGATGTCAGAACTTATTAAGTGCACCAAAGAGAGAGAGAGAGAGAGAGAGAGAGAGAGAGAGAGAGAGAGAGAGACATGATCGCTTACGCCGGAAGACATAGCACTTGATTGATTGAGTTTGTCACGTAAATCACATGTTTTATCAAAAAGGCATATTCCATGCGGGGAGGGAAGAAGGCCCTTCTCACCCCCTTGCTTTAGCTCCTTGCTTGTAGACGCCCTTGCACTAAGGTTAAGTATGTGTTGTTCTTGTATCTATATATGTTGAACAGGTCTGGTGAAGGAGAGATCGTGGAAGACAGAGGGAGAAGATGTTGGATGGTCTGGTGAAAGAGAGATCGTGGAAGACAGAGGGAGAAGATGTTGGATGGTCTGGTGAAGGAGAGATGGTGGAAGACAGAGGGAGAAGATGTTGGATGGTCTGGTGAAAGAGAGATCGTGGAAGACAGAGGGAGAAGATGTTGGATGACAGAGGGAGAAGATGTTGGATGGTCTGACATCGGGGTTCGACAAAAGATCGACGTCAGAACCGATTAACTGCACCAAGGAGAGAAGGTGTGGAGAGACATGATCGCCGACACCAGAAAGCATGTGACTTGATTGATTGTATGTAGACATGACAGCTACAACTTGAACTACCGCTTCGCTTTACAAATGTTATTGTTTACACCAGTGTTTCCCAAACTGGGGTCAGCAACCCCCTCGAGGTCCTCAAGGTACACACAAGGGTCTTCAAGCGCCTGAAGAAATAGTATGATCGTTGACATTTTAAACAGAAAAATAAATTTAAAAACGCATTAAAAATGCGGTAAACTAGCCCGCTGCGAAATCAAAGGACCCGGTCGAGACCGGAGTCTAAATGTCTGACATGACAAAATGAAAGATCATTTGAATTTTCCCACAGTCTGAGAAATTGGAGCCAGCTTGACTGTTGGTGTGGTGTAATAATAACTAAATCGCTAGAAGAATGAAATTTAAATAAATAATTGGCTGAAACGATCTTGGGAAAGATAGGATAAATAACGTTGGCTTGCACTGGATTGTGCTACAATACATTTTGCCTGAGCTTCAGGATGGATCACTGGCTGAAATTGAAACACAAATGTACTGATGATAGCGCGTCTTGTTCAATGGAAAAGGAAACCTTTTCCAGTTTATTAAAATGTTAAATTGCAGACATTGTTTATTATTGTAACACATAGATAATTCATTCCTGTCCATTTTCATATCTAGAAACTTGTGGAGGTTCGTAGCAGCAAAATGTATTTCAAAGGGGGTCAGCGGTAATGCAGAGTTTGGGAACCGCTGGTTTACAGCATTGCCTCGTGAATACGTTCAGTGGTTTGTAAGCCGCTTTGAGCACACCGGCCGCATTTAGAATTGAAATTATTAATATAGGTCATTCAGTTCGAAACACTAAAACCACATTGTACAACAGGATCTTCTACCGACATTATGTCACCAGTGGCAAAAACCTATACGTTGACATCAAACACTACTAACCTAGCCAAAGATGAAGTGTTTACTCAGAATGACGGGAGTATCAAGAAAATACCGGTTTATAAATGAACACATCAGGCAAAAGATGGGGTACAACATCAGTACTGAATTTCATCAAGAAACGACAAATTAAATAGTCCGGTCACATAAACAGATTCCAAAGTCAATGCTACTTAGAAGAAATGAAAATCGTGGAATATCCTTTACAGGACGTAGCAATCAATAACAGTAAAAGAGTCGATTTTTCTACTTAGATAATTACATACAGTGAATATAAGATAATACGGTTGTCCACGCAAAATGTTAACCACAGAAATAACAGAGGCAGTGAAAGATATATAGGCCTACCATGTCTGAAACGAACACTAAAGTCCATTCTGGAGATATCTTCTAATTCTTATACCCTAAAGCTGTGAGATAAAACATGATTAGAGAGAGAGAGAGAGAGAACGACGTGAAATTTCTTAATATGATTTGTAAAAAAATAGACTGGACTCCCCACGAGTTACTTCTTGCGTGCCTAGCCTAAGTAGTCCAACGCACCTTAATAATAATGTAATAAAAAATTAACAACGAGAAGATAAGGCCTAGGTTTAAGGAGGCTATAATCCAATATGAAAACACAGAAATAAAATGTCGGCATCTTTAATATATTCCACATTACAGTTAACTATATGTGGTACATATGGGTAAAATACAAATATTATGATCCTACCTTATGTTGTTAGACTCCAACGAAGCAAACAGTTGTAAATTTGTACATATAATGTGTTTAAAGTTTGTTTCGTAGACGCCACAGCAGGATTCAGATTTGGTTGTTGTTTTTTTTACCTCTGCAATGATTCCCGCGGAAAAAACTAGTGGTGGCTCGGTCGCGACGTAGCGCGTGGGATTGAGAATCTATAAAGCAATAAACACATTGCATGTTGGGTGGCTAACACTTCGTAATTGTGTGCTGTTATTAAGCAATTTTTATGAAGATTTTATATCCTGTTTGCAATAGTGATTTATGTTGCTGGTGTGTCTTTTTATCTTTCAAGAATTCATCATTCAAATGCAAACATGTCACCATGAATACAAAAAAGTAATGTTCAACACAATATTTCTCCCCACACTATGCTATCAGTGGCAAACCTGGACGTTGACATCAAATGATGTCTTCGCAGAATAGTGGGGGTAATAAGAAGAGACTGGTTGAGAAATAACATCAGTATTGAACTTCATCAAGTGCCCGAGTGGTTACCGGGGCCCAAATTTGGGGTGCAAAGAATAGAACCACTGTTACCTGCCATGCATGTCGTAAGAGCCGACTACGGAGGTTTGGCTGAAATCGGATGTCTGTGTCCTAAAAGTATAGAAGTCTATGCGTTTAGGGGCCTACCAAACCAATGTGCAACGTATACATGTTCTTGGCAAAGATCAAACATATCACAAAGAGTGATTAAAATTGGTCTTAAGAACGAACGCAAAGAAGAACTTCATCAAGAAACAACAAATTAAATGGTTCGGCCACATTAAGCCGACAGACATTGCGCATCAAAGACCAATGTTACTCCGATATAGTGGATACAAAGCAAAAGACAGGCCACGTAAAAGGTGGATCCCAGAGATAACAGAGACAACGAAATACACCATTTATGAAACGCACACAAGGATTCGTTCTAGAAATCTCTTCTTATCCTGACAATGTGAGACAAAACATGATTGGAGAAAATAATAGAAAAAGAACGAAATAATTTATCATCATCAAATAGCTTGTCCTGTGCAGAACTTGACCACACTTTGGAATTTCTGTCTCTCACAGGCCTTTGCAGACGTCATGCTCAAACCATCAGTTACATCATGAATCCATCTTCACTGTGGTCTTCCTCTTCTCCTTTTTGCCGTGATGTTTCCTTTAATAATGGTCTCCAACTCTTCGTGAATCTTTCTGTCCAAAATACTTTAATTTTCTCTTTTTTATTTGTACATCAGCCAGTTTTCTTTCTGGATAGATCTATTTGTTCTCTTCTCTGTCCAAGATATACCTAGGACTCTTCTGTAACACTTATATTCAAAAGCATATATATGCTTTTCTACAGCTTTATGTCCATGCTTCACGTTGCCACTGGAAATATGCATGCTCTTAGTATTCTCTTATGCATTCTCTTTGTTCTCTTATTAGTTCCATTCCAAATTGTTTTTAGTTGTTTAATTTGTTTGTAAGACCAAGTAAAGAAAGTACATGTACTACAAAGTGAAATAATTTCATATACACGCATCAGCATCGTGAGTCGTGCCTGGGGAATTTAGACGATCGGGAATTTCCACAACTCTGCCGCAACTAAGAGATTGCCCATAGCAGATGGGCTAGTATGCATGGGCGTCCACATACATTTATTCCAGAGGAAGGCAAAAAAAATGTAGTTATAAATTTGAATAAAATTCAATTTCACGTAGCTTTTTCAGACTTTATGGTACGACGTGCTTGACCTCTTTAAAAATGAACAATTTGGCAACAAGGGAAACTATTCTGTTTCGATGATTCCCATAATTGGTAAATCCCTTAGGCAGTTGTTTCCCCGGAATAACGGCACATAGTTCATAAGTACGGTTCCAACTTTACTGCAACGGGTCACCCATAATTGTTCCTGTTCCTGTGCCAATGAAAATCACACGAAATACTAACAACTGTGAAATGTTTCCTGTGTGAACTAATTCCAGAATGAAACAGCCGTGTACTGCCACAATAAGAAACCTGCACCACATAAAATGCATATGGCCGTCGCTAATGTAGCAACACGAAACTGTTCATCACTTGAATTGCAATTCTTGTCGAAGGGACATCAATCATGACAAAATCCAGCTTTCTGCACCCGCAATATAACTGCATACGGCAGATTGAGCTTGTTCGTCATAACCGCTGTCCGCCATTTTCTGAATACACACAACAAACGCACGGTTGACACAGCAAAAAGCATTCCATGTAACAGTCATAGCTCACAGCGTTGCTCAAGCACTAACTCAGTAGCTCGGCAAACGAAACGGAAAATACCGACCAAACATGGCAAAAATGCGCTAGCAAAGTCGTGTTCAGAATTAAACAGTTCTGATTCTGAATGGTCCTCCCGCATTCTGCCATTGCTGGCCAGGTTTTTCACATATTACGGCACATATTACATACCAATGAAACGGGACCCTCGAGGTCTATGGAGTTCATACACTGCAGCTGAGATCATTCCTTTTAGAAAGATATCGAGTACACATGTTACTCACCGAAGTCGATGATGATATCAATCAATCAATGCCAGTGAAAAGTACGAATAAAGGAAATGAATCATGCTTTGTGAGACATAAATGGACCAACATTCATAGAACTAACATCCATAGTACCAACATTCATAGAACTAACATCCATAGTACCAACATTCATAGAACTAACATCCTTAGTACTAACATTCATAGAACTAACATCCATAGTACCAACATTCATAGAACTAACATCCTTAGTACTAACATTCATAGAACTAACATCCATAGTACCAACATTCATAGAACTAACATCCTTAGTACTAACATTCATAGAACTAACATCCTTAGTACTAACATTCATAGAACTAACATCCTTAGTACTAACATTCATAGAACTAACATCCTTAGTACTAACATTCATAGAACTAACATCCTTAGTACTAACATCCATACTGACATTAACATTGTGTGTCAGCCTGCCATCTCCACTTCTTCTAACGCTCCATATCACCCACCTGTTAACAACTCTGTGTATTTGTATGTGATCTGAGCCTGAAAGCAATTTATGTTAGTGCCAGTTATTCACAATACCAATGCACAGATTTATGCAATATAATAATAATAATAATAATCATTCTTCTTCATAGTACTAACGTTCATAGGGCCTGCAAGTAATTTCTCCATAGCTCTATCCTGGGCAACTCGTACTCAATCTCCTCCATGGAACTGAGACCGATATTTCCTGCTCCCCTCAGCAAATCATACTCAGGTCTCACTTGAGTCTGACCTCTTTTTCTTGAACCCTTGCATCCCACTTCAATGCCTGCTTTGATTATCTGCTGAACATATCTCCATCTTCTCTTCTTATAATGCAATGCTTTTCATTAACTAGGTAGTTTCCTAGGTCCTACATCAATCACCTCTTACGACATGTAGGTCGCAGTGGTACTATTCTTTGCTTCCCTTGCAGGCCACGACACCACATGAATCTCCACTAAAACAAAGCTCAGGATATTCAACTCAAATGTAGAATCCGTCTTATCTGGCTCCGAAACGTGGCGCATCTTCTTTTTTCATCACACTGTTTCCAGTTGTTGCCCACTGTTGTAATTTTCTATTTTTATCTTGAGCTGCTCTAGTGGCTTGTGTGATAATTATATTTGCTATTTGACAGGATTCTGCTAAGCCATCTATCCATCTTGGTCTTATTCTCATTTTCTTTCCTGATGTTCTCGTGACCAAGTTAATTACAAATCTTGTGGTGTGTCACCAAGTTATTAATAAAAATAAGATTCAGTCCTTATGAGTACTATCTTTCTGTGCTTTAATTTTTCTGGCTCAATCATCCAGCTTTTGCAATTTTTGAATGTGAAGGAGACTTCAGTAAAGCTTTCCGCTTGATGAAAATAGTCAGCATGCTTCCTAAAGCATCATCGCTTCTCGTCATTTTGGCTAAGATCAAAGTGTAGTTGCCACTTGACCACGGTCAAAGTTGATTTTCATTAAATGCTCAAATAAAACCCCTAAACAATCAGCGCTCTCATTTAAAGCATTGATGATGCTCGTAGTTGAAACATTTTCACGTTCACTAGTACTGGGTCTCTCTGTTTGCACTTCAGGTGGGCATAATACCCCAAAAAATGGTATCATTAAACAATTAACTTTGTCCACACTTTAAGCCGCACACTGCGCCATAGAGTTGTTTCCTTATAAGAAGTCTTTCTAGTTTTACTTCTACTGTTTTACTTCTACTACGCTGAGTGGTTACCGGGCCCAAATTTGGGGTGTAAAGAATAGAACCACTGTTACCTGCCACGCATGTCGTAAGAGGCAACTAAGGAGGTTTAGCTGAAATTGGATGCATGTGTCCTAAACGTGTAGAAGTCTTATGCGTTTAGGGGCCTACCAAACCAATGTGCAACGTATACACGTTCTTGGCAAAGATCAAACAATCACAAAGAGTGATTAAAATTGGTCATATAGATGAATGTAAAGAAGAAAAAGACTTCTACTACTTTTTAACCTTGTTATTCTATTGGGTTGTCCAGTTTTCTTCAATTTAGTATATAATAATATATATATGTTTATTTATTGACCAGTAGTTGGGATCTTTTTTTTTTTAACCTCCCTTGAATTAACTGCTTAAAAATTGAGGAGATAACTCCGCGTAGAAAGAGTTAAGAGGGTGAAAACAAACATTTTGCAAAAGAAAACACAAGAAAACGCAGCAATGTTTTGAGTGTCATTTATTTTGGAATCAGATAGATGTAATTAACAAATGATTCTTCTGGCAAATGTTTTTCTTCTTCTTCTAACTGCTGAGTAAATATGATGTCCTAATTGAATGAACATTATGTAAATCTTATGAGAATAGAACATAGTAAGTCAAACTTTTGACATGCTCAACAAAATCTGGAAAGACAAGGGATTGAATCTTAAAACAAACCTTATGCTACAGGATGTTTGTAAAGTCTCACAACACTTTATATGTAGAAGAAATGTGAAAACAAAGTACAAGACGTCAGCAAAAATATGTTCCATAGTCAATTGAGACGCAATATGCAGTGAATGACTTTTGTCTGCTGGGGTAAATCTTTTTTTCTCAAACCATAATGGTGTTTTCAACTGAAGAAAGAATATTTGACAATATGAAGAAATGTGTACAGACATATCTTGAATCCTGTGGTAGATATTTCCAACATCTGTTATAATGAATATTTCATTTGTTCTTTCTAGTTTACCAAGAACAATAGTTGACTATAGCAGTAAATATTGTGACTAATTTCACTACTTTGTTTTAACACATTTTTAATTGAAGTCTTGTACTTCATTTTTCAAGTTGACCTACATATGAAGTGTTGTGAGACTTTACAAACAACCCATATATAGAAGCAGTGTCCTGGGACCGGTACTATACTGTAGCGAGTGATGGAAAATTACTCAAAACATCATACACAAGATGGAGACATTTCAAAATAAATGTTTAAGAAGAAACCTGCTTTCTGGCCATATGATAGAAAATGCAGTGTTTTTACAACCAACAAACTGAGCATCATTGGAGACTAGATGATGAAGGTGGATTGTGTATTATATCATATGCCAGTAGGGGCATTGGCTAGGGCAGCTGATGGGAAAAGAAGTATATGGGGCCTACCAAACCAATGGTAGTCTCTATGGTCCAAGTGAAACATAGAGACGAAGGGTGGATTGATTGATTGATTCATGATGATGGACTAACATAAATGGTGGCACAGAGGAAGATATAAAATCACGTCTAAGTAAGGCCAGAACCGCTTTGCCAGAATGAAACCAGTATGGAAGTCCAAAATCTACAATAGGACCACAAAGCTTAAACTCTACAAAAGCATTGTTTTGCCAGTTTTGCTCTACGGATCGGAGTGTTGGAGGATGACCAAAGGAGATACTAGCAGGCTGTCAGTTTTCCACCACTCTTGTCTTCGCAGAATCTTGGGAATCTTTGGCCAGTAAAAATATCCAATAACCAACTACTCCAAGACACAAGACAAGAGGCAATGAATGACATACTCAAAAAGAGAAGATGGAAATGGCTCGGACATGTTATGAGAATGAGACAAGAAATGCCTGCAAGGATAGCCCTCACTTGGACACCAGAGGAAAGAGAAAGAAAGGCAGACCACGGACAACATGGAGGCGCATGATGGAAGAGGAACTGGACACCGCATCTCTGACGTGGGGCTCTGCGCTGAAGGTTGCACGGGACAGGAGAGCATGGAAAGTCCTTTCTGAAGCCCCATGTGTCACTAGGCATGACGGGATTAAGTAAGTAAGTAATGATGATGGACCATCATCACTGTACTTCGGTGAGCAACCATGTGTTCTCTTTCTTACACAGGAAGATCTCAGTGGTAGAGCACATACTCCGTAGCACTGGTGAGGGTTCTTGATGTAATTTAGAAGATGGTGAAAATCTTTTGTAGGAATTTTTATTTAAAAAAATGTTCCTAATTAATTTTACCAGGGAGGCGGCTTTTCAGCCTGCTCTTCTCAATTTTCAACTGCCAAGGTTTTTTTTTTACGTTCTCAGCTTGAACACGGGACATTCACTGTGTGGTGCTAGGGACCGCAAGAGAAGCAAAGAATAGTACCATTGCGATCTACAAGGCATGTCGTAAGAGGCGACTGATGTACAACCTTGGGAAGCTACCCTAGTAAATAAAAAGCATAGCAGAAATTGGATGTGCTCGCCTAATTGTAGATGCATTACTAGCACAATGTACAATCACTTTTAGGCTCAGATCACATACAAATCACACAGAGTGTTTAACAAGTGGTTGATATGGAGCGTTCGAAGAAGAAGAACACGGGACCTACTATTATCGTCCTTCTCCGATAGGACTAGGAACTCGAACAGGGATCTTTGGAAAAATAAACTGCAAGGTTGATATGATTAAACAAGAGGGAGATATTGTATTTCTTTGATTATTAATCTTGGACACATGATGATGTTGATATGATGAAACAGATCAGCAGTAGAGGACATGCTGTAAGCCACAGCCCTCGGTAACATAAGATCGAATAGTATAGCTGACAAATCGGAAATTCCTGTTAGATAGGGCTGGTTTTTATATGTTTGATAGAACATGGTATGCTTTTGCAATTGTACTCAATTCTATGCGTTCATGGTTATTTATTAGTGAAAAATGTTTACAATACTGATATTCCTTAGCTTTAAACTTAATTTGTAACATAATATAACATTTATTTAGCATGTTGTATTGTTTTAAAAATGAATTAGTCTATATACAACAACACTGGAATGCAAGGATCAAGTGACAGTTGTAGTATTATTTCCTATAAATTTTACCTGAGCCGCGGTAGTATGTTTATCAGAGACCAAGAGTGAACATCTCTATTGTAAATATTTTTCTTAATACATGTAAAAGTTGATATTGCAAAACAAACTTGCATGAATAGATGTACTGTAGAGATTTTTCTTATTTCATGATGTCTGTGTTTGAATCATCAAATCTTGATTGATATGACAGCAAAAGATTGATATGACAGCAAAAGATTGATATTTTACCCGGTCTCAGGTTTACCTAGTCACATTTAGGTACCAGAAAAGCACTGGAAGTAAAGATGACCGGTGTGATGTTGACCAGCAAAAGGTTGATATGATAAAATAAACATTCAGAGAATGACATGCAGTGGACATTTAAAAAATTTCTTGATGTTTGTCCTGGAGTCATAATTTTTTTCTTGATGCTTTCATTTAGATATGCAATATTGATATGTTGAAATGAGCTGTCAAGGAAGGACATGCTGTGGACTTGTTTATATTACTTCTGGAAAACAAAATACAAAATGAATGTCACATTAAAAATGTAAATAAATATGTACAAAATACTCAAATGTGTGAATGTAATACAGATATTCTCATGCTTAAACTTAAACAGCTTAAAAACAGTATGGAATAGAACTGATACAAAAACAAAGAGCATGCATATTCCCAGTGGTAATATATGGATGTGAAGAAAGGATGTATAAAATCATATATGGGATTTGCAATATAAGTCTAAAGTGTCTAAAGGTGAATTATTGACTTATTGCATCGGGTTTCGCTATATGGTTCCCTCCTTGTCGGCAGAGATGACATGCCATCTGCCGAGAGCATTGCACAAAGCACAAACTCCATAGCTCAGGCAACAATCCAAGGGATCTCATGAAAAAGATTGCACATGTGTCTCGTTAGGATTAAATTCAAAACCTTCAATATGACAGGAAAATGACTTAACCATTTTGCCACTTAGACCCCCAAATGTCAATGTAAGTGTTACAGATAGTGTCCTTTGTTTATCATGGACAGAGAAGAGAACAAATAAATCTATTAAGAAAGAACTCAGAATCAAAGAAAATTGACCTGTTTTACAAGTAAAAATGAAATAATTGAAGTATTTTGGATATAATAAAAGACAAAAGTTTGATACAGTTCTCAATCAGCGGATCTTAGCATTTCTATCAACAGTGGCTCTCTGGAACTCATTTTACTGGAGCGGTTGTTATATCTGACTCTCAGTCGATGCTTTGGAAGATTCAAAATGACAGGTTGCAATGTGGATGTCATCTACTAAAGTTTATAGCTTCCAGAAGCTTATGTGGATTTGCTGCCCTGGGCATGCAGGTGTTTGCAGCAATGAGAGAGTGGAAAGGTTCTCATCAACAGCATCGATTGTCAAGGAGTTAAAGATGGATAAGGGAGATGTTCTTTTGTCTCTTTTTGACTGGCTGTTGGATAAAGACACTGAAATAAATGTTGAATCGATCCAGTGATTTAAGGAGAACTGGATACTTGAGGGGCAGGAGTCAGGAGTGTGTTAAACGAGCAATTCAGGGGAACCATCGGTATGTATACCCTTCAAGATCTGTTGTAGGAAAATGAGCACCTATGGATCTGCCTGGAGAGCATGACGTTGGTTCAGTAATAATAACGTATTGAGGATGGCAACATTAGTTTTCCCAGTATATAATATCTCAGACACAAACAAAATATCTTCATAACTACACCAGGACCTAGCGGTGCTATGGAGTTTTGTACTACAGCTGAGATCTTCCTGTGTAAGATGATATCGGAGCACATATGGTTACTCACCGAAGTGCAATGATGATGGTCTTATAAAGAAAGAAAAAGATAAAAATAAAGACACAGGATAGCAGTTGTGCAGTAACTTTGATAGTATAACAGTAACATTCATCATAAATGTATAACTTTCACTTTTTGATAAGATGTTACCTCAGTTTGTTGTTCTGTTGTTGAGTGCTGCAGTAACAGAGTTATTTGTGAATTTGCTTGATAGGGGCGTGGTACAGGCTCAATTCCATGATGGACATGGAAGATTTTTTAGTCTAAAGCCGCACGGTTTACTTCACTGCGTCGGGTTTTACCACATATGGTTCTGCCCTCTCCCTAGAAATGGTACACCACCAGCCAAAAGTATGCATAAAGCACAAACTTTGTAGCTCGGGAACAACCCTAGGTGTCTCTAGAAAAAAATGCACTTTTGAACAGAACAGCGCTTTCTGGATTAGAACCCACGACCTTCAGAACACAAGGCAAAGGATTAACCACTTCATCAACGGTTCTCAGGTCGACCCAGTCTCAATTGGGTACCAGAAATGTCTATGTGGTGCTGGGACCCACAAGGAGAGCAAAGAATAGTAACACTGCGACCTACAAGGCATGTCGTAAGATGTGACTGAGGTAGGAGTCTAGGAAACTACCAGAAAATAAAAAGCGTTGCAGAAATCGGATGTGCTGGCCTCCTTGTATGTGCATAACTGGCACAATGTACAATTGCTATTATGCTCGGATCACATACAAATCACAAAGTGCAAGTGGTCAATAGGAGCGTTCAAAGAAGAAGAACAATGATGAAGAGACCCATAATCTTCAGAACGCAAGGTAAAGGCGTAACCACTTCGCCAACGGTTCTCAGGTAGACCCAGTCTCAGTTGATGAGAAAAATCACTGGGAAGTAAAGGGCCACCATGATCTTAACCAATATCTCCATCGTTGCCACGGTCAATGAAAAATACAGACCTAACACCGTATACCCAATAAACCTTGAGGCATGAAGAAATGGTTTCTTTACTGTTACTTATTGTTCCAGTCTGCTGTGACCTGATGTGTAAATACTGAAGATGCTGACATGTTCTTTTGTACTGAGCTGTAATAGGTATCATCTTCTGGTGACTAGCCACAGTTGTGCAGTGGTTACTGTACTAGCTTCTTACGTGTGTGGTCTGGGTATTTTATTCCATAGTTGGAGTGTAATTTTGTTTCCAATGGTAAAGGTCTCAGGTTTATCCAGCCTCATTTGGGTGCCAGAAAAGCACTGGAAGTAAAGATGACCAGTGTGATGTTGATCACATCATCCCCATCATTTGCAGATGGTCAATTTTTAAAAAAATACCGCCAAACATCCTATTCCCAATTACCCATGGCATGAAAGGTTACCTACTTACTTCTGGTGAACTGAATGTTCTGTTTCCCATTTGTTCTCCTAACAAACCTCATCATCTAGGTACTACCCACTCATTCATATATCGTCTCCTAACAAACTTATACTACCCATCTCCCTAATGGTTACTACCCCATTCATTTGGGGTGCTAAAATATATTTACCACTGTTACCTGCCACACATGTTATTCAAGCTATCCTAAGCAGACTTAAGCTTAAATCGATTCATCTTCTCTAACAAATTTAAACCTCTTCTATCTTCTCAGCAACTACCATAAATCTTCATCTAACAACTATACCACCTTCTTTTCCCAACAGATAACAAACATAATCTTACAAAATTGCATTTAATATTGTCTAACAAACTGAACTCATCAAAATTAAGAAGATACTATCCCACTCATTCATATATCGTCTCCTAACAAACCTAACTCCCACTCATTCATATATCTTCTCTAACAAACTATACTACTTCTCTAACATACATTCATATATCTTCTCCTAACAAATCTATACTTCCCACTCATTCATATATCTTCTCCTAACAAACCTATACTTCCCACTCATTCATATATCTTCTCCTAACAAACTTAACTCACTCATTCATATCTTCCAACAAACTATACTCCACTCATTCATATATCTTCTCCTAACAAACTCTATACTTCCCACTCATTCATATATCTTCTCCTAACAAACCTATACTTCCCATCATTCACTATATATCTTCTCCTAACAAACTTATACTTCCCACTCATTCATATATCTTCTCCTAACAAACTTATACTTACCACTCTATTCATATCATTCTTCTCATAACAAACCTCATCATCTGGGTACTTCCCATCATTCATATGTTTCTCCTAACAAACTTATATGTCCCACTCACTTATCTATCTTCTCCTAAAATCTCAAGAAAGTGACTTAGCTGTACACACCTGGGCATGCTGGAGTGCAGGGTAATAAGCATGCTGACTTTTTTGCAAACAATGAACTGACTCAAGCGGGCAGACATATTGACAGAGCCGATATCATCAATGCGCACGCTCTCATTTATGTGACATAGGCAAGTCTCAGACATTGGATCGAGTTCGAGAATTGGGAGCTAAGTTTGGACATGCAGACAGGTCGTCTTTCTGTAGAGAGAGAGAAGATATACTAATCAACTTCTCATGGGTAGGTGAGCAAGTGGACTTTGGGATGGCTGCTGCAGCAGAGGACAGAGCACGAATGGGACTGCCCAATGTGCCATGATGTTGATCACATAACATATTCTCCTAACAAACCTATACTTTCCACTCGTTCACACAACCTCATCACCGTATCATCTACATAATGAAGCTGATATACAAACATAAGTTTTCTTCCTTAACAAACTATAGCCTTGCAACTGCTCACACAACCTCATCACAGTATCATCTACATAATGAAACTGATACTCACAAACATCAAAAGTTGTTGAATGGTGGTTGTCTCTTCAAAGTCACAACTATAGCCTTGGAACTGCTTGCTGTACTGGAGACATTAGAGTCTGTTACTGAAGTCAATGCCTTCAGTTTTCCATGTGTACTCTGTGGACATACAAACATTACAAAATATGGTACCTCTCAAGTTGGAAAAATATGCCTGTATGGCAAGGGACACTGATAACAAGGAAAGCAGGCCTTTATGCAAGAGTTATTCCATACAAGACATGGCAATGTTGGGAACCTAAAGTCAACCATTGATAAACACTAACATTGTTCAATTGATAGGACCATCATCATTGCACCTCGGTGAATAACCATGTGTGCTTCAATCTGTTTTTCTAACATAGGAAGAGCTTACAGGCAGTGCACAGACTGTGTAGCACTGGCAAGGATCCCTGATGTAACTTTGAAGATGGTTACTTGTTTAATGAAACATATTTTAAAATGAATGTTGCCAGGACGGCAGCTTTTTTCCTACTCAAATAGACCTCACTGTTCAGAAAGCAATGGAAAACTATTGAACGTATAAGTGATGCCTAGAAAATCAATGATTCATTTACCGTTGTTGATAACAACATCCTGTAAATGATATGCCATGATTTTCATTTTCCAAAATTATTTTGTTCTTTTTCATTGAATGCTCCATTTCGCGACCACTTGTTAAACAATTCTTTGTGATTTTTATGTGATCTGAGCCTAAGAGCGATTGTACATTGTGCCAGTTATGCGCCTACAAGTATGCCAGCACATCCGATTTCTGCGACACTTTTTATTTACTAGGTAGCTTGGCTAGAGTGGTGTCTGTGGCCTAGGTGATAGTGACTCTGTCTATTAGCCCCGACGTTCTGAGTTCGAATCACGATGCAGACAGTCTGTTTGCAAATTGTTTCGCGTGGATTTTTACAAAAGGACGATGCACTACCCGTTAGAAAGCAATGGCAAACTGCTGAAGCGTAATAATGCCTAGAAAAATCACAAACAGCGTTAAAAGCTGGGAGTTGATTCGCAAAGTCCTGTAAAGGATATGCAATTAACTTTAGCTTGGCTAGACCCTACTTCAGTAACCTCTTATGACATGCCTTATAGGTCACAGTGTTACTATTCTTTGCTCCTTGCGACACCGGCAATACACAGGCGCACTGTTTTGTTAAATGTCCATCTTGACACTATGACTATGACATTACTGACAAAATATGCAACTTACCACATCACTCATCTGACCAACGTAAGAATGGTCTTGATAATAGCCATCAACATCATCTGTAGATACAGTAGCAACATAATGAAGTTAATACCACTGTTGTTACATAAAGCGATACCGCTAAATACTAAAGCAAATCTTATAAGAACAATTTTGTGACCACAAATATGCTACCAGTGCTAAACATGGCCAATAACAGTAGCTAACGAGCAGAAGTTCATAATGACTGCTACCAGTGCTAAACATGGCCAATAACAGCAGCTAACAAGCGGAAGTTCATATTGACTGCTACCAGTGCTAAACATGGCCAATAACAGCAGCTAACAAGCAGAAGTTCATAATGACTGCTACCAGTGCTAAACATGGCCAATAACAACAGCTAACGAGCGGAAGTTCATAATGACTGCTACCAGTGCTAAACATGGCCAATAACAGCAGCTAACAAGCAGAAGTTCATAATGACTGCTACCAGTGCTAAACATGGCCAATAACAGCAGCTAACGAGCGGAAGTTCATAATGACTGCTACCAGTGCTAAACATGGCCAATAACAGCAGCTAACAGTGGAAGTTCATAATGACTGCTACCAGTGCTAAACATGGCCAATAACAGCAGCTAACGAGCGGAAGTTCATAATGACGAAGATGAGGTGCCTTAGAAAAGCTGCAGTAGTGGCAATAGAAGACAAAATTTGAAAATGAAGAAATCAGAAGAAGACTGAATATGAAACCAATCCTTAAAGAACAATAGATTAAATGGTTTGGACACCTGACAAGAATACCCTGGTATCAACTACGTATAACAATTACAAAGCAAGGGGAAGACAAAGCAAAATATGGAGTGATGGCATCAAGAACAGCCCTAAAAAATGAATAACAGCTTACAAAATGTCTCAGAATAAGCACACACAAGATCACTACATTCCTGTTTTTGTCTGTGCTGTTTTGTGGCTTGGGTGATATATATTTTTATTTTGAGAGGATTCTGCTAGGTCATCTATCCATCTTTATCATTATCTTCTTTCCTGATGTTCTGTTGTAAAAGACTGTATACAGTGGAGTTTGGTTGCATTCCTGTTAAGTGGTTGAACCACTTCATTCTTTGTTTCATTCAGTGTTACATAATGTAAATATAATGAGGACCCAGGTTAAGAGGAGAAAATGGCATAGGGTCAGGCATATCTTGTAGAAGACACAGTCGAGTCTCATTAGACAAGCACTTTAGCGTAGATGCGGCCGAAATATTCGGTAGAATGGATCGTTCCTAGGGCAAGCTACCCTCTTAAATCAACAGCTGGCTGAATCAGCTAGACAGGCCTAGTCACCATGGGCAATAATCGCAATGTAGATCAAGCGTTCTTGTCAGAGGATCATCTATATATCACAAGAAGAATGACAAAATTGGCATGTGAAGAATGAACGACAGAGAAGAGAGACACAAGTTCTTGAGTGGAACCCTTAAGGAAAATAAAAGAGGATGCCTAAACAGACTTGGGGACACAGTCTTGAGGAACAAGAGTGCACGACTATCCTGGGAGACCATAAAAAAAAACAGCCAGAGACTGAGAAGAGTGGCGAACAACTGTTGAGGCCCTATGCTCCACGAGGGCATAGAGGAATAAGTCAGAGTCAGTGCAGTCTCACCTATAGTTTGGTTGCAGTAGCTCAATCACTGCATACCGTGGTAAGTAGACGTTACTGGTCGGGCTCATCCTGATCAATGACTCTAAATCTGACAGGTTACCATCTGAAATTAATTATAAATAGTAAAACAAATGCTATACAAATGATGAGGAGTGTCTCTGTGACGTAGAGGTTAGGTGCTTCTCTCTCATGCCAAATGTACCGGGTTCACTCCCTCGTGGAGCTATCTTGATATTTTTCCAGAGATCATTGATCTCAGTGTAGGTAAGATCAAGTTCCTAGTCCTAATGGAGACAAATGATAAAACATAGGTACTGTGTTCAATTTGAGTACATAAAAGAACCCTTGGCAGTTGAAAATCGAGAAGAGTAAGGTGGAAAGCCACTCCCTGTCAAAATTCATTAGAAAAGATTTTTTAAATAAAAATTTCTACAAGCATATCTTCACCATTTTCAAAATTACACCAAGAACCCTCACAGGTGCTACGAAGTTTGTGCAATGCAGCTCAGATCTTCCTATGTAAGAAAGAGATTGGAGCACACATGGATACTCACAGAAGTGCAATGATGATGGTTCTATCAATAAATAAATAAATAAATCAATCAAATGCTAGACAGGTATGTACGTAAAGCTTTCAGAGTAACATCTACAACAAAAAAACAAGGATGAAATTTGATTAAAAGATTGGCAACTAAACTGACATCATTGCACTCATTTGAGTGTCCTCATCCAACAGGTGGAATTGAACCCACAATCATCTTCTGTCTGACTCAATAAGTGAATGCTCTATGTTTGGCAGATGAAAATAAATGCCAAAATATTCTTCTTTCTTCCTTTTCTTTCAACCTGTTTTGCCTCACAGCATCAGGATAAGAAGAGATTTCTAGAAGATGCTTTTGTGTGGGCTTCATAAACAATGTTTTCACTGCCTGTTATCTCTGAAGACCATCTTTTGCGTCTTATCTTCTTATCTTATCTTAACCACATTTGCCGTGAAGCGTCGTGGGAGAGTTAGTTTCCTATCTTGTGCCAGGTGTGTTGCGCTTGACGTTGTCAGTCCATGCTTTCGCAGGACTCTGAGATGTTATCTATCCATCTTGTTCTTGGCCTGCCTCGTGCTCTGCGCCCTGAGTGTCGATTATTATAGGCACGTGATGGTAGTAAATGTGGTTCCATTCTCATTAAATGGCCGAACCACTTGAATCTTTGCTTCTCGATGTACTGTATGCATGGTATAGTACCAACGATGCTTCTGATATTCTCGTTCTCACTCTATCTCGCCTTGTAACGTTGACAGCTTTTCGTAGACATCTCATTTCACATGTTGTAATCTTTCTTTCTTGTGTCTTAGTCAGGGCCATGTTTGGCACTGATAGCAGAGAGTTGGAATAAATATGCAGTTTATCAGTTGTCGTTTGACTGCCATGTTAATGCTTGGATGTTTTAATAGTGGTGACAGTTGGTATGTCACTGCATTTGCCTTCTGGCATCTAGTCTCGATTCTCTGTCCATCTTTCCATCTGCTGTGAATATACTCCCGAGATATTTGAATTCTGGAGTCTGTTGTATTTTGACATTATTCACGTGTATATTTAGTTGACCTGTTGACCTGCTTATTGTCATGACTTCTGTTTTGGAGGTGTTAATTTTCATGTCATTTTTTTGCATGGGCTTGCAGGGCATTTATGTTTGTTGAAGTTTTTTTTGTTGTTGTAAATTTCTTGATTCTGCAAAGTGTTTTTTATTTTGTAGTTGTTATGGGTTGTTATCTGTTTTGGGTTTTTTTTCCTGTCTATGTAAATATTAAAAGTATAGGAAAACACCCTCCTTACCCCTGATGATAATTAAAAATTGTCTGTCAGGCGTCCTTGGTATAGCGGCTTTTTGGGATAGCGCTCTAATATTTTTAATGTTCCCCCTAATTCCATATTCATTAGTATGGTCCATAGTTGTTTCTGTTTATTCTATAAAAAGGCCTTTTTTTGGGTCTATGAATGCTAAGTTGAGCTGTTTGTCATATTCTAGGTTTTTCGCTGAGTTGCCTTATGGAACAGGGATGGCAACTCTTTTCCTTTTTTGAACCCAAATTGAGCTGTTAGCTGTGGGTTTATTTTAGGTTTGATTTTGATTCCCAAAAATTTTCATATAATTTCCCAACATTTAATAATGATATGCCCCGTTTTATTGCATTCTCTTTTGTTGCCCTTTTTTCCATTTGGGTTTAGTGGCTTTCTGCCAATCTTTGGGGTTCTCTTTGTCCATGACTTGAAGTTTTGAATCCCTTTTATTCCCGTTTCTCCGCATGCCTTGTTGATTGGTTATACCGCCCTTGAGACAAAAAAATTAAAAACATAATATGAAAAAAAAACAGTAGATGGTTTTAAAGAACTTTTGGGGGTTTTTGTGCGAGGCTAGGGGGTTGCCTCTTGTTCTAAAATACTTTTTCCCCCCGGGGGAGAAATCAGTTGAAGGGTTGTTTGGTTGTGTTTCTGGCCCCATTCTAGGCTAGGGGATAGCTCCTATTATCGATGGTCCCGGGGGCAAATGCGGGGCCCAACCTGCTGCCTTGTGGTTAATAAATTAAGGCTAAAAGGGGGGACCCGACAACGCCGAAGGCGGGTGCCTGCGCGAATTCTTTCGAGACATCGAAAATATAAAAAAAGTATTCCCGGTCTCACAGGCCGGAAAGATCATCCACGCCCCGAGCCAGGGGACGTTGGGGGGCAAACACTAGTGAAGCAAATTTAGGAAAATTTAAATTTTGCAGGGGAAAGCAGAGGGTACTGAAAAAGGTCCATTAAAAAATATCTACAACAGGAGCAGATAGCATGCATGCATACAAAAAAACCAAACCAACAGATTTTCCATTAGAGGATATCAGACCTTCCATTAGACAGGGGAAGGGGGAAAGGGGGGTCTGATCCCCGCGAAATGAGATTGCATGTCAAGAAATAACAGTATGTGCTAGTAGCCAGCCCAGAAATTGTAGGGATAGGCATACCCAATTGGAGCCCCGGATCTATAACATCTACTGCCCCAAAACAAGACTTAGTACTGGAGAACATGAACATAATACCAAAACTGCATAGTAGTAGGGGGACTTTAATAGTCACCCCAGCGGTGCTACAGGTTTAAAAATAACAGAGGTGATGAGGTGGAGGACTGGAGATGACAGCCTTCCCAAATCAACAATGGAGGATAACTTAGTTACTACTCAGAACCTGAAAACCACTCACCAGACCTGGCCTTTGCAGTGTATCCACACAAAATTGACAAAATGGTGCTGGACCAACTGCGGGGGAAGTGATCACAGACCGTAAGTTTGGCCGTAATGTTTCTCCCAGCAGCAAGCTGTCAAGAGGGAAACCCTACAAACAGCAGACGGGGAAATTTGCACTTGACAGACCTATACTGTAAACCCCTAAACATACAAGGTATGCTAAAGCTGGGTTGCAGACTCAACAACCCCTCCAAAAGCAGCCACCAGTCCATCCTCGAGGTGCGAGCCCAAAACTACAGCCCATTCTGGAGGACAATTAGAACAACTAGAAGTAGAACTAACGAAGCAGAAACATTGCAGTAGAAAAAAAAACCAGAACAAACATTAAACTTAAAGCCACCTCGGCAAGATACAAACGACACTAAACAAAAATGCTAGAAACAGCTGGATGAAAAACAAAAAGCCTTCCTAGACAGGATGGAAATAAGTTGTGGAAACACCCAGGGCACTAAACCAAGAAAATAAATCAACACACATCCCATCAACAGATTAAAATAAACACTAAAGGGGGAAACAAGCTGCCAATACCCTTAGTGAGCACTTTCATAAATCATATAGATGTTCCTGAAGAGGAGAAACCATAAAGAAGAACTATGGCTCACGACCTCATTCAAGGTCCCGGAGGACACATACAACTAAATTTCACAAAAATGAATTAAAAAAAGACTTTGCTTCTAAAGAAAAGAAAATCCCCAGGCAAGTGGGATAATTTAATGAAATGATAATAGAAATGGGACGACAGCGAAAAAAGCTCTAGAAATATTTAACTGTAGCGGGAAAAGTGGCGTTATCCCAAAGAATGGAAGGAAGCTATATTGATCCCGATAAAAAAGACGGGAAGGATCCCACAGACCCTAGCAGTTATAGACCAATTAGCTACTGAGCTGGTAGGAAAATTGCTAGCGCATATCAACACCAGACTAATGTGGCATTTGGAAGAAAAGGCTTGCTACTCCCCAACAAGCAGGTTTTGAAAACACAGATCTACAGAAGATCAAGTGACATACATCGCCCAGGAGATAGAGGATGCTTTTCAAGAGGAAAACAACGCTGGTATGGGTAGATCTGGAGAAGCTTTGATAAAAATGTGGAAGGCTGGCCTAAAAGTGAAGTTGCAGAAACCTAGTAGCAGGACGAATGTACAAATGGGTATCCAGTATCTGAAAAAGAACTGCCCAAGTGCAAGTTAAGAGTTCACCCGCAGGAAAACAACACTAGAACAAGAGGTTCCTCAGGGTGGATACTGTCCAACCTGTTCCCCATATACATCAATGACATAACCAGAACATACCCAGAAGGATCCACCACGCCTTGTATCGGATGACCGCCCCGTGGACATCAGAGGAGCGCATTACCGCTGCAACAACCAGAATACAACAGGCCCTCACATCCCTAGACCAATGGTCCAATACATGACTGATCAAAGCCAATGAAAGAAACGACATATACGATTTTCTCCTATCAACAAAGCCCCAAAATCCAAAACTCCTCTAAATAACCATATTGCTCCCAGAAAAACCCCCTACCTAGGAATCACCTTCGACCAGCGCAGACAGGGATGCTCAGATTGAAAAAAAAACCGAGCAAAATCCCGGATGGCAATCATGAAAAAACTAGCTGACAACCCGGGGGCAGATAACAATGTTTAAAAAAGCTTTATATGGGATATGTTGCCCGACACTGGACTATGGAAACTCTGCATGAGGGACTGGCCAATCCTTCAATAAAATCAACGTGTAACCAAGCATGAGAATTATTACAGGAATGAGATCTACTCCAATACAGGAAAAGAGAAGACCACGCCTACAACCAATGGAGGATATAAAAGACAGCGAGCACAAAACAAGCAGAAAAGTTCAAGACTAAAGATCACCAATGTACCACGAATGAATGGGCTAGGAAGGGGGAGACTAAACGAACCAACTTTGCAGCACAACCAAAATGATGATGAGCAAACAACCATCATGTGTGAAGTTACCCAAACCACTAAAATACACCAACACAAGACAGATATGGAAAGATCAAAAATTTCCCCGAGCTGAATGAGAACATCACAGGGGTATAGGAAAAACAACAAACAAGTGAAGAAAGAAAAATCCTGGCCACCAGTACCTAAAGAAAACTTTCCTAACAGCAGGTGGACCCATGTATCTGAGATGGTCTGCAAATGCAACTGAAAATGGAGGAGGAGGAGCCTCAAATGCTCAGTGACATGAACTCAGGAAGCTAAAATTAGCGACAGGAGGTTCTCACAAATTTCAGAGCAGAGGCAGAGGCCCTAAGCGGCAGCCAGAATGTCGAGGAACATGTAAATGAAAACCTGGTATTTCTTACTGATGCCCCGTCAGTAATTACTGCCTAAAAAATAAAACGATAACAACCCCGGGAAAGGGAAATGAAGCATCACTACACCAAGTATGCAACATCTTCTCTAGAGTGGTAATACAGTGGATCCATCTCACTGAATACCTGGAAATGAGTTGCAGACATATTGGCAAAAGCAGGAGCCACAGACAGACACCAGTATGACATATGAGGGAAACAAAAATCGGATAAAAATTACAAGAACAAATGGCTGAGAGATCACCCAGGGCATGAAAAGGACGATGCTTACACCCAAATAAGTAGAAGGGAAAAGGTTGTCATTTTGGGGCTGAACAGGGCACAATAGACTGAGGTACCATCTGTTTAACAAGTATAAAATAGGCCCATCTGACATATGTACATGTGGCACCAGCAAGATGACAGAGACACACATACTGCAAGAATGTCCAACGTACATGGAACAGAGAAAAACACATGGCCAATCCCCATATCAGTCCAAGACAAGCTATACGGAGATGTACATGGACTCGGTTGACCACTAACTACTTTAAAAGTATACAAATCGATGTCTGAAAACGTTGGAAGAAGAAGAAGAAGAAGAGCTAGGCTAGGTGATAGGTGTCGTAAGAAATGAGGGTAAGTGGTTCGAATCCTGTGTTTGTCTATTTGTTTTTTGGAAGTTCTAATACCTGTACATTGTTTATGTGTTAAAGTGCAGTCTGGAAAGCCACTGTCCGGTCAAATTTTATTTGAAAAAAAATAAAATTCCTACAAAATATTTTCACCATCTCCTAAATTACATTGGTGACCCTCGCTGGTGCTACATAGTTTGTGCACTGCAGCTGAGATCTTCCTGTGTACGAAAGATATAGGAGAAAACATGGTTACTCACCGAAGTGAGATGATGATGGTCCAATCAATAAATCAATCAATCATGTAAAGACAAATGACCAACTATGCTATTCAGCAAGGCACATGATGATATTGAGAAACAAGAATGCATTAGTATGTAAACACAAGCTGACCTTTATGACCTATGACATCACTGTCAAATGAACTCTTGCTATGAAACTTGACCATGTCTGTAATTGGATTGTGCTTGACCTCATTTACTTCAGGAAAAACTTTACTCAAGTTTTGTTTCTTTTCTTTCTTTAGTTTGACCGAGTTCTCATTTTCTATTTTCTTTTTTGCAACCACAGGTGTACTAAAATATAGGAACAGAAAATAGTTAAATTTAGAGGGTAACTGAAGAGGAACAATATATCTTCTTCTTCTGCATTCTCACTAGATTGGGATTTCGGATTTTCTAATAAAGGCAGCCGTCTGCCTCAGATTATCAGCCACACCATACAGTTGCCCTGGACGCTGGTGTAAGTGGGCCACCTCATTCTTCTCAGGTCTGCATACTAAGGGCAGTTCTGTAGGATACGTTCTGTTGTCACACTTGTCAAGCCACATGGGCACAGGTCGTTGGTGCCTATCTTGAATTTAGTATCGGGTGGCGTCTCATTCTGTTGTGACCCGTCCGGGGCGAAGTATGGCTGTCTGGTCTCTGCTGGACAGTTGGTAATATCCATCATCCTTGTTGTGTTTTGGGTGTTCTTTCTCCCACTTTGCTTTGCCGTCTGCGATAGTTTTGCTTCTTCATGCTGACCAGGTTGTCATCTTGGGGCATTCCTGCTCCCTCTTTTGCCGGTCTGTCAGCATCTTCATTCCAGTTGATCTTGCAGTGTGAGGGTATCCACTGGATTACTATCCTCTCAGAATCATGGGACAACTGGGCTAAGGTATCTTATATAGAGGCTAGAGTACAAAAAAAGTAAATGCTGTAACCTACCATCTAGCAGAAACGGTACAATGGGTCGATCTTAAAACCAACCAAGAGAAGAGAAAAATACTGCGAAGCAACAACATACAGCAAGACCCAATACTGATTGATGGAAGGGGCATAGAAGATGTTGGTGAATTTATCTACCTTGGAAGCAAGATCAGCATATCAGGAGGTACAGATGAGGACATTAATGCCAGGATTAGGAAAGCCAGACAAACCTTTGCTATCTTGTGCACAGTGTGGAAGTTCAATGCCATCTCCACGAAAACAAAACTCAAGAAATTCAGCTAAAATGTGAAATCAGTGTTGCTGTATGGCTCAGAAATGTGACAAGTCACCAAATTAAATACAAACAAGATCCAGAAATTTGTCAACGGATGTATTTGGCAGATTCTCAGACTGAGATAGTATGACAGAGTTGCAAACACAGATCTATGGATAAGAAAAGAACAAGAACCTATGATGACCCAGGTTAAGAGGAGAAAATGGTGATGGATTGGGCATGTGTTATGGACGACAGTGTCACTAGACAAGCACTTGAATGGGACCCGCAAGGAAAATGGAAAAGAGGCTATAATGAGAGACCATAGAGAAAACAGCCAGAGACCGAGAAGAGTGGTGTCTTGATATTGTCTATCCATCTTTTTCTTGGTCTTCCCTTGGCTCTAGTATCTGATCTCTTTTATTATATGCTGTTATTGGTGGTTGGTTGTACTCCATTCTCATTAAATGTCCAAACCACTGCATTTGTTGTCTTTCAGTGTATTCGGTGCATGAAGTTATACCAACTCTGCTTCTGATGTACTCATTTCGGTGACCATCTTTTCTGGTGACCCCTACTTCCTTCCTCAAACATTTCATTTCACACATGGTAAGCTTTCTGTGGTGTGTTGCTGTCAGAGATCAAGTTTGGCCCTGGTAACAAAGTTTAGGTAGAAAAATACTTTTTATCATTTGTCTTTTCACTTCCATCTTGATCTTTGTGTGTTGTAGTAATGGTGCAATGTATGGGTGTGAAACATGGACATTTAGTAAAGCAGTGGACAAACATATATGTGCTTTCAAATATGTGTTACAGAAGAGTCCTCCGTATATCTTGGACAGAGAAGAGAACATATAGATCTATCCAGAAAGAACTCAAAATCAAAGACAACTGGCTGATGCTACAAATACGAAAGAGAAAATTGAGATATTTTGGACATATAAATATACATGAAGGGTTGGAGAGACAATCACTGGGAAAGGGGGCATACCGGCAAAGAGAAGAAGAGGGAGACCAGGAGAAGATGGATACAGGATGTAGCTGATCGTTTGTACATGACGGCTGCAGAGGCAGGACACCTGGCCTATGAAAGAGAGAAATTCCGGAGGACTTTTGGGGTGACAAAGTTCTGCTCAGGACAAGCTATTTAATGATGATAATGATGAGTAATGGTGCTAGCTGTTAGGCAATAAAGCAAGAATGCAAAGAGAATAAATGATAAACAAGACAAAGAACACTCTTACCTCCACCATTTGCAACAATATCTCAATGTCAAAAACAGCATCAATGCAAACAGAATCAATGCCAGTAATATAGATATAATAGTCACAATCATTCCATCACGATCATCGAAATAGCCAGCGGAGGATGTCTGTTCACTGTAAGGGCTAATGGTGGTGATGTTGTAATAATCCCACTGTGATCCTGAAAAAATGATATAAGAAATGGTCAGGGTTTGTATTAAACTTTAACCCTTTGAACTCTGGGAACCTGTAACCTAACTGGTCTAAAGCCGAAGGATTGACTTCATTGCACCGGGTTTTACCCCATATGGCTTGATCCCCCCTCCGGAGAAATGGTACGTCATCTGCCGAGAGTACTGCATAAAGCATGATCTCCGTAACTCTGGTAACAAACCTAGGGCTCTCTGGAAAAAAGCACTCTTGAACAGAATGACCTGATCCTGATTCGAAATCATCAACCTTCAGAACACAAGACAAAAGCTTAACCACTTAGCCATAGAGACCCTGATCTGTAACTTGTTCTATAAAAATCCATCTCTGAGCTCCTGAGTAAAACTGCACACATCAGAGTGAAATTAATATTATGATCTTCCTTTGGTCATAAGATTTAGGGACTTGCAATCTGTCTTGATGTATCACTCTGAGACATGGCAAATCACCATGTTAAGTATAAATAAGATTCAGACCTTTGTCAACGGATGTCTTTGTCGTATTCTCAGACTGAGATGGTATGATATAGTTGCAGACTTGTAGATAAGAACCAAACAAGAACCCATGATGAGCCAGGTTAAGATGAGAAAATGGCGATGGGTCAGGCATACCCTACGGAAGACAGTAGACTGTCACTAGACAAGCGTTTGCGTAGAACTGGCAAGGAAAATGGAACAGACCTGGAGACAAGTCTTCTTGAGGAACTGAAGGATGCTGGAATATTCTAGGAAGACATAAAGAAAACAGCCAGAGACCAAGAAGAGTGGCGAACAACTGTTTACACTCTATAACTCCACAAGGATCAGAGAGGAATAAGTCATCAACTAATTAAAATGCAACAAATATTCAAACCTTTCATATTACTGTTGGGATCTCCTGTGGGTTATCAACAACGAGATCCAATAATTCTCCTTGCATTAGGAATTCTTTGACATTGTTGAAGTTATCTTCGCTGTTGGTAGAGTTATCTTTGAGTGCATAAACATGGACGTCTGCTGGCCTGTTGATACATAAAACCACAGCCAACTATAAACTCATACTGCCAGCGGATTCAAGTAACAATTCTAGGAAATAAGACCACAACCATCATGTGACCTTGTATTTCAGTATTGTTGTATATAGAAAAATTCATGTTAAAATCAACACAACATACTAAATCAAGGTTATATTATGCAACAAGTTCAGTTTAACAATAAAGAATATCAGAATTATTAATATTTTTCATTAATAAATAACCATATATTCCTAGAATTGAGTAAAATTACAAAAAAGCTTGCAGTGTTCTCTCTCTCTCTCTTGCGTTCATTCTTTGTGGCCATTTTTATCATTCTTATTGTGATATATAAACAACCTTTGCCAAGACCGTTTTTTCCGCCACATCTTCAGTACCATTTGGAGCTCTGGTGCTTGTCCTTGGCGACGTGTCCGATTTCAACCAGCATTTACTAGGTTTGCTCTCCGTCAGCCTTTGACTGTCCCCAGCCGACCTGCAAGGCAGCACCGGTCAAATTGTGGACTACTTGGTTTACCTACCGTCCAGTTTTGTGTACGGTTTGCTCCTCTAGACTTTGATTGTCCCCAATCTAACTACAAGGCAGTAGTAGTTCCCTACGAGCGGAAACACATACTGGATTAAAGTCTCTGCTGGGCTTTACAGTTTTTCTGCACATTTGGGTTGTCCGCTCACCCCTACGCTTGCCACGCCTCTTCGTTGCTCCACCATCTGTACCTTGCATGTCTGCCCACCTGGTGGGTCCACTATGCATCGTACGCATGTGTGCTCACTCTGCCCTGGTGCCTGTCCACCATGTCCATCAGTTCTCACTGTGCGCATATTTACCATGCCTCTAGACTGTCTGGCCACAGAGCTCAACTCGGCCCCCACTTCAGGGTTTAGCTCTATGTGGGCCTACTGCAACTCAGCTCGGACCCAGAGTGGCGGCCCCGGCCACGTCTCCTCTCTGGATGCACCTATCACCTACTTTTGTTTATTCGTCCAGCTTTTTTCATCGGCCAGGAGAGACGTGCATTAATATGTCTGTGTTGCGAGCGGATCTCATCCAACGTGAAGTCTGCATCACTACCTACACCAGAGTAGCTCTTCCTCGATCCTTACCCGCTTAGCCAGACAGGAACCAATGTCTTTTTCCAGGGTCACCATGTGGAGGTGGGGTAGGATCTTGATTAGTGCCAGCTCACTAATTTTGTCGCGACGTTGTCCCTATGCGCCTTTGACCCCTTGAAGAGTTCTATCACACCCAGCCCCCCAAATCAAACTAGGTCAGGGTTTCCCCAGTGAGTTATGTGGCCCAATATTAGAGTTTTCTATACATAAAACACATGATTTGTGATAACATGGAGGTTAAAAATGTGAGTTTTTATTTTATCAGTACTGACAATATAATCATCTAGCTTGGTAATTTCTTTTTGTAACACCAGGACACTTTTATATTTCAATGTATACTGAATTAACCTGTATATTCACAAGACGATTAATATAATATGAGCAGATTGGAACAAGTTGTCATTCTGCGCCTTATAACAGGACACATTCAACTCCGCAGCCACATGTATACAAAATTCAAGATTGGCAATTCAGCCATTTGTACATGTGGACAGTCACACAGACTGCAGAGCACATACTTCAAGACTGCCCGAATATGATACACTGAGGCAAACTCACTGGCCTAACGAAACAACACTCGACAGAAAACTACACAGACCCCTGTGTGAGCTACAAAAGATAGTAAGTTCATACAGAGACAACATTGAATATATAGATATATTTCAAGTGAACGAAAGGAAGGAAGCCCGTATATTGGCTTTGTGTTATCTTAACAAATACCCAGAGCCATTATATCGCTCAGAGGCAGAAGAAGTTAATACAAAATATACATATATAAACTAAGTTTATGTCCACTGGCTGAAATGAGTCAGCTCTGATGGCCACACTATGACCAATACAAAATATCACTCGTTGACCACACTAGACAATCTTAATGTCAAAAAGGGGATCTCAATGGTGAAGCGTTTAAGTCGTTTGCCTGAATTACTAAAGGTTTTGGGTTCGTTGAGAATCCATGCAGAGGGTACCATCTTTTTAAGGATGGTTTCCATGGGAAAGTTAATTAAGTCTATCCGCCAGGATCTTGAACTGGCCCTTCTTCTTAGTTAAAGTTCAGATGTTCCATCCTGCAGAGGTCACCCATAATTGTCGTCTCAGAATATCACCGGAACACCTGTGAATTTTCCTGAATAATTCGAATGAAACAGTTGTACCGCCAAAGCAACCTAGATACTATGCATATGTGCCTAATGTGCAACACAAACTGTCTACTTGAATAGCAATTTGTCCTTCCTTCTTAAAAAACAACCAATCAATGGGACATATCTTTCTTTCGTTCTGTTTTTCTTTTCTCAAATCCTGTTGTCTCACAGTGTCAGGATAAGAAGAGATTTCTAGAATGAGTTTTTGTGTGTGCTTCATGAATAATGTCTTTCATCACCTCTGATCGATATATGTGATGAACAGAAGCGGTGATGGTACAGATCATTGCTTTACTCCTGATCCAAAGTGGAACATTTCTGATAGTCCTGTGTTTGTTCGAATCGTACACTGGCTGTTTATATAGATTCAAACATAACATTATGATTTTTTTTTTAAATCTCATGCAATGAAAAAATGGTACATAATCAAATCAAACAGCTAAATTGTTACAATCACAAAGTGCCATCTTACATGTCTGCCAGCAGCCTGCGGACACTGATTGTTGAAGCCACGGCAACACCTTCATATTCTTCTATACACCACAGACGTACAACAGCAGAAGGGTATCTTGTACGAATTACTTGCTCCAGATCAGAGAGAAATGTCTCAGATTGAGATAAAAATGTAATCCTGTGAGTAATCAGAAAAAGGGTCTCAATTTATTGCATTCATTATTGTTTAATAAAAAAAACATCAGTATTAACAGATTCACTATCTATATCCTCTTCGTGTCCGATTGACACATAAGGCTTCCACAAGAGACTTCCACTGTTGCCGGTCTGCTGCCTTTCTACCAACCGTCTCCCACATCAGGCCATATTCCTTCAACTCTCTCTCCACCGTTCTTTTCCATGTTTCCTTTGAACGTTCAGGCCTTCTCTTCCCATCCACTGTCCATCTAAGAGCTGTCCTAGCCAATGCCCATACTGGAATATGACACAACAGATTCACTAACGATTTGAAAAACCTGTGTCAGAAAATGATAAAGCACGTAAAAACAAAGTACTGTAGTTTTACAAAATACAAAACAAAACAATACACAGCAACGTTTTGACCAAAAGGCCTTTATCAAGCTAATGATACAACAGGAGTGACAAATTTCACATCACACTTTGGTCGAAATGTTGCTGTGTACTGTTATTGTTTTCATAAAACTACAGTACTTTGTTATTAGCTGTTTCGCCATTGTTACATTGTTTTACTGCAGTCTTCCCATATATGGAAAATGATAAAAGAAAAACTAGTCACTACAGAGATGGAAGTATCTACACAGAATGCTGAGAGTATCAAGAAGAGACCAGTTTAGAAATGAATACATAAGGAAAAAAAAGTAGGTACAACATGAGTACTGAACTTCATCAAGAAACAACAATGTTTTTTCATGTTCTGGAACCATATATTCTTATATTACAGCAGCCAAGTGATGGTAGTCGACTTAGCCTCATTCTAATAGTACTAATTTGGTGGTGAGATGTTTATTTTAACATGCTAAGCTTTAGGGAAACATGACAGACCTGAAGCTGATTACCCAGTTTGTGGTCCACAGTAAATTAAGAGCACAACCAGAGAGCACTGAAGAAGAAGGAAGTAATACCATCTTAGAAATAAAAATGTGGTATGAGTGGATGCCAACTGTATAGGTTTCCAACCTACAGAGACTTATGTGGATCTACTGTCCTGGTCATGTGAGTACGCAGCAATGATACAACAGTTGCATCTAAAAGATCGATTGTTGCTGAGTTTAGATGATAAGGGATGTTCTTGTGACCTACTGTTGGATAAGGATACAAATTTGAAATTAGAAATTTAAGCAGTTAGAATTGCCGTTACAGGTAGCGATGGATGCTTGAAGGAAAGAAAGAGGCATGTGTTTAACCAGAGAGCCACAGGAACCATCAGCATGTACACATTTATGACATCTGTTGGGAGAGACTGAGCACCTATAGGTCTATCCAGGCTGTGATGTCAGTTCAGTAACCACAACAATGAAATTTACATGCTGCAGGTAGTGACTTACCTACTAATACCAAGCCTGAATGAGATAACCACATGCTAGGAACAATGTATATCACGATTCTAGCTGTCTGAGCATAGTGTTGGTTACCTCATCTCTAGCGCGAATCTCTAGTTATAGCTGACACTGGGACAGCAACACTTAACCTGATTCTCCTGAAATTTGTAAGAAAATCAATAAAATTATGTACAGAAAAGCTGCAGATAATGATCAAATTATTGTTGATGGCTTTCTAGATAGCACAGGTCATCTTCAGATAGCAAGTCACCTTCTAGATAGCAATGGTCATTCCAGATAGCAATGGTCACCTTCAGATAGCAACACCACCTCGATAGCAATGATCACCTTCCAGATAGCAATTGTCACCTTCTAGATAGCAATTGTTACCTTCTAGATAGCAAAGGTCACCTTCTAGATAGCAACGGTCACCTTCTAGATAGCAATGTCACTATAGATAGCAAGTTATCACCTTCAGATAGCAATGTCACCTTCAGATAGCAATTTCACCTTCAGATAGCAATGTCACCTTCAGATAGCAATTGTCACCTTCTTAGACAGCAAGTCACCTTCTAGATAGCAAAGGTCACCTTCTAGACAGTAAAGGAAGCATTGGAAGAAAGTTCCTACCTGAAGTTTCATCCACTTCAAACAAGTAGTTGTATGCTCCAGTCAGAAGATAGTAAGATAACTTGAATTTTGCCTCGTCTGCATCTGTAGAAGTTGTTGAGTGATGACATTTTTGCACTCTCCGGTAAGCTATCCGTGTTGTAGAAATCTGGTCTGTAGTAAAACATCAAGATAATTATGCTGTAAGGGTTATAAGAACATTTGATTGATTGATAGGACCATCATCATTGCACTTTGGTGAGTATCCATGTGTGCTCCAATCTCTTTCTTATACAAGAAGATCTCAGCGAGTCGATGACATCCTAGCACCGCGATGGTTCCCAATGTAATTTTGAAGATGGTCAAAATGTTTTTGTAGGAATTTTATTTTTAAACTTTTCTAATGAATTTTGCCCAGGCAGCGGCTTTCCAGCCTGCTCTCGAATTGAACTGACAAGGGTTCTTTACATGCTCAAATTTAACATAGGATCTACGTTGGTTTGTCTGTCTTTGATGGGACTAAGCACTTGATCTCACCTGCACTGAGATCAGGAATCTCTGGAAAATATCCATATGGCTCCACGAGGAAGCGAACCTGGTACCTTTGGCACAAGAGATGAGCACCTAACCTCTACACCACAGAGATCCCGAACATTTGATATTAACCCTTTGACTCTGTAATTTATTTTACCTCCGGATGCATTGTAAACTGAATTTGCCAGTATACTCGCATTGCCTCATCTTAAAAATACAGAGATCCAGTATATTGGCTCACAAGGATGAATGGGTTAAAAGCTGACTGTGTAAGGCCTAAAGTATATTCATGACACTCATCATGGGAACAAAAATGAAGGTAATTTCTCTGATTAGTGTCTGTACTAGTATCTCCATCCAGTTTCATCTCATCATTCTTGTTATGGCTTTACGAATCAGTTATCAGTTATATGAGGACTATCATCATAGCACTCCGGACATGTCCATAGGTGCTCCGATCTCCGCCTCAGCAAATACAGCAGCGTCCAGCTGCCCAACACGCCATTTCGATGTTGATTAATCAATCTCTTTGCATATTTAGTATGTCGTTCTTTTCGGGCTGCACCAATATTGACACCCATCTCTTTCAATCGGGTCAGCGAGTGGGATTCACAGCCCTGAAACTCCTCTGTTCGGAAAGACTCTCAATGCGTGAAGAATGTCACTTCGATCCATGGCAGCTCCCTCTGATATTGTAGCCAAGCCAGCCAATCTATCAGCTCGTTCATTACCCTTAACTCCTGCGCGCCCAGGGACAAAAATGAATGTGATTTCTCTGATCATTGTCTGTACCAGTACCTCCACCCAGTTGCGTCTCACCATACCTGATTCGACTTTACAAATCATGCTCATGGAATCAGTGAGTATAAAACACAAGAGTAGTTATGAAATGCCAACCATGTCTCTGCCTCTGTAACCGTCCGAACCTCCATTGTCCAACTTCTTGTCAACCTCACAATGAATCCCTGATGGACATGAATGTACTTTAGGCCTTACACCGTCTACTTTTAACTCCTTCGTATACTGACACACTGTATTTTTTAAGAGAGAGGAATTAAAAGTGGAAGTGGGAAAGAAATAGACAGAGAGATGTTACTTACAGGAAGAGTGGATTGTTGTCATTGACATCTGTCAATGTTACGTCCACAAGAAGCTCAGATATCCTCGGTGGTGTCTGTTGGTCTGTGACTTGTATAGTTAGTTGGTAACTTGGCACTGTTTCTCTGTCCAATGGTGCTGTTACCTATTGAATAAAGATAACAAAATGTTTCTGGTGTAACTAAATTTTCTGAAACTGGGACCCAACAAATGAAATATAGTTTTATAACCAAATTCAAGTAGTAGCATGTCCCTTGCACAATGTCACTTTCATCACAGCATGCATGAAAAAGCTATCTGTCTGTCTATCCATCCATCTCTCTCCATCCATCCATCCATCCATTCCTACCTCCCTCCCTCCATCCGTAGATCCAGTGTAGATCCCACGCATGCTGCAAAGTGGCTGAAAAATGAACAGCAGAAAGTGTCTAACACACAGAATGAAAATATTAATTCTTTCCACGCTTTAAGCCACACACTGCGCCACGGCGGAAGTCTGTTGCACGCTTTAAGCCGCACACTGCGCCATAGAGTTGCTTCCCTTATAAGAAGTCCTTTTAGTTTTACTTCTACTATTTTACTTATAGTACTTTTTAACCTTGTTATTCTGTTAGGTTGTCCAGTTTTCTTCAATTTAGTATATAATAAAATATATATGTTTATTTATTGACAAGTAGTTGGGATTGTTTTTTTTTTACTTCCCTTGACTTAACTGCTTAAAAATTGAGGAAATAACTGTGCATGGAAAGAGTTAAGGGACTGTCAGGTCAGGCAAATATGACAGTAGCGAACATTTTTGAATGTAACTGTCCTACATGCGCAGCTGCCTATAAAATTGAAGCGCAACATCTTCATTTTCTCAGCATAAGCCACACAGATTACATAGTTCATATGTATGGTTCCAACTTCACTGCAACAGGTCACCCCATAATTGCTCCGTTCCAATGCCAACGAAAATCACACGAAATGCTAACATATGTCCTTTGTTGTGAATAATTCCAGAATGAAACAGCCGTACCACCACAAAAAGCAACCTGCACCACATAAATGCATATGGCCGTCGCTAAAGTGTCAACACAAAACTGTTCATCACTTGAATTACAATTCATGTGAAGAGAACATCAGTCCCGACAAAATCCAGCTTTCTGCACACGCAATACCACTTCATACGGCAGATTGTGTCGGTTCGTAATAACTGCTGTCCGCCACAGATTACAATGATTAGTTAACTTAGTTGATAAGAGATGTAGTTTTACAGAAGAATGATGAGAATCCCATGGACTGGTAAAATGATGAATGTGGAAGTGTTAAGTGTGGTCAAAACATAAAGAAAACATTAATATAAGAAAGAGACAGTCATCGTTTTTCGGATATGTGATGAGAAGGGGAGGTTTAGAACACATTGTTACAACCGGTAAAATCAAAAGTAGGCAAGACTGAGGAAAATGTAGAGAATTTTAGACAGCCTGGCTGCATGACATGGAAGAGTGTCAATATTTGAGATGATATCAAATACCAGGGACAGAGATTTGTGGAGATACATAATCACCTACGTCAGCCGTCACAGCACCTGATGATAATGAGTTGATAAGATAGACCTCTGAAGTTGGAGAGGACACGTTTGTATGGCGGCGGGCACTAATAATAAGGAAAGCAGGCCTTCATAAAAAATCAACCAGAAGCACCATACCAGTCACACTGAATATGCTGGTATTCGTAGTGTGCGAACAAAAAGAAGAAGTTAACCCTTTCCGTAACGGTTATTCATTTGCACAGCGAATGGCGTTCAACGAATACGCTTGGCAGTGTGCGCGATTGCGTTAAAATGAAGTTAATAAGAATAAAAGCAAAGAAATTAATCTAACCTGAACAGATCCTTCTGGTCAATACTGAAAACATCATCAGTGTTCCCATCTGTTATAGCATAGGCTACATTCTGAGAAATATTTACAAGAGAAACCCTGAAGATTATTTTGTTGACAGGGACGTCTTCAGACACAGATATGTTGTAATCCCCAGTGATGACAAGAATTTGATCTCTGCTGTCCACTTGGATGGTGAGGGTGGCTGTGGCTGTGTGGATGGTTGGATCAGCTGGTGTCGGCAGGTCTTTGACTTCAATGTACATAATATGGCTGAAATGAAAATGTGGATAAAATAGCGTATGTGGATGAAATATGTATGTGTGTAGAATATTGTATATGTGTGCAGAATATAGTGAAAATCGTGGCCCCAACTTTACAGGACTAGGACGGCAACCACAGTAAATGAGTCATCAAATTTCTAGGCACCAGTTATACGTTCAATAGTTTGCCATAGCTTTTTGAATGGTGAGGTCTATTTCTACTGTTCATAAAATGGGAACATATTTGCTTCCAAACTGCCAGCAGCTGAGTTTCTCACGATCACCGCTTAGACTGGTGTACCAGATTTTCCCTAAACTCATTCATGTGGAAATCCGATTCATGCAGCCTTAGCATTGGTGTGGTTTTGTCACATCTTCAGCGCCATTTGGAGCTCTGGTGCTTATCCCTTGGCAATGTGTCCAGTTTTAGCCAGCGTTTACTGGGTTTGCGCTCCGTCAGCCTTTGACTGTCCCCAGCCAACTTGCAAGGCAGCAGGGGAGTTTGAATCAGGTATGCTTGGGTTGTGATCGAGATCACTACCGCTTAAGCTACAGACACCCACTGGGATAGAGTATGTGTATAAATATAGCATGTGTGCCAGACACAGAACACTCATGTAGAACAATATTATCAGTTAACTCTTTTCACACTTTACGCACACTCGCACAGTGATCCTTGCACTATTAAGCAACTGACCATAGAGTTGCTTCTTATAAGAAATCTTTATAGTTTTACTTCTACTATTTTACTTCTACTACTTTTTTAACTTTGTTATTCTAATAGTTGTCTAGTTTCTTCAATTTAGTATATATTAAGTATCAATTGTATCGGAGTAACATTGTTCTCTGAGACTTTGTCTGTTGGTAATCTGCTTATGTGGCAGAGCCAATTAATTTGAACTCTCTTGATGGAGTTCAGTACTGATGTTGTACCCATCTTTTCCCTGATGTCGTCACCTCTCAAGCGGCTCTCTTCTCTTCTTGTTACCCCAGCTTTCTGTGTAGACACTTCATCTCTGTTGTGACCAGCTTTATTTTATCATTTGATGTCAGCGATCAAACATACAAAACATACTCGGTGCATAGGCAATATGTCAATACAAGCAATCAACAATTTGCAGAAATAAACTCATCTGTGTCCCGGGACACATGGGTATCGATGGAAATGAGAGAGCAGACAGGCTGGCTGGCTTTGTCACCATATCAGGGGGCAGCCAATGGATAGAACTGACATTCTGAACGCCCTCATAGAGTGTCCGCAAAGAGAATTCATTTAAATCAAACCACATCAACTAATAGATTGCAAGAGCTTGGTTTAAAGATTGGAATGGTCAGAAAAGAACAGCACAAAAGACATGGGTCGGCTGACCAATTACAATCAAACCGGTACGTTCAGTCGCTGGACGCTGTTGGAGATATTGCGAAGGTGATTGGAGCACCTACAGACATGTCCAGGGTGTAATTAAGTTATTTTTCTCAACTGAAACAAAACAAACTCACATTTTAACCGTCTCTTGACCCAGTAATACTTTGGTTCTCACAACTCCTGTTGTTGGTTCTATCTGGAAAAAATATATATATAATCTCTGAACAACTGGCCTGCCATAGATAAAATACTAAATACTATTCTCCAGAATGAGCTTAATGCATTTATTATTATTTTGGCATGAGTTTTTTCCAAGAGAAAACACATTAGATATGAGAATATGACAACACATTTGTTATGTGAATACGAAAACACATTTGATACATCAATACAAAAACACATAGTTTAAATAATCATACAAGTAAACTCTCATTTTTGTATTGTTGTGTTAAATAGCGGACATTCCTACCTCAAAGTTTTGATTTGGTTGGGTGAAACTGAAAACTGAGATGGCTGTATCCATGTCCGAAGCAGAATACGTCAAGATTGTCTCGCCTACAGGACTGGTATCTTGCACCACCACTGCAAAATCTTGTGGGGAGATAACTGGGTCATTGTCATTGAGGTTTATGATGTCTGCCTTTATTAAACAGTTGGAGACGAGAGACGGCTTACCATTATCATGTGCCGTAACCGACAGATAAAATACCTAATGTGACAAAAAAGATAGAACATATATTTAGCGATGTTTCGGCTGAACCTGATTTAGAAAAGCAAAATGAGTCTTAGAGTAAAACTTATTATATTAAAATCATTAGTAGTTACTATTTTTTTTAAAACAGCTAAAGCCGAAGGATTGACTTCAATATAAAAATAATAATTCCTCTTAATTCCTCTATTACCGTTATACGTTACATAGGGCCTGCAAAAAATGTCCAATTTCTTCTTCTGCGTTTGTCCACTGTGAATTTGGCTTAGCTATGATGCCTGGTATGGTGCTTCTGACTGATTTTTGTGTGAAAGCCTGCTTTACCATTTGATGGGTGTCCCTTGCCATGCAGGCGAGCCTTTGCCGACTTCAGAGGTACAAAATTTCTCCATCAATGGGTCTGAATAAATTTCATACTAACCTGGGCAACTCACTCAATCTCCTGCAACATGCCTCGCAACTGGTACTTCTCCATCTTTTCCTTCTTATAACAGTTGTTACTAGTGGTTGACCAGACATTTCTCTGATTTCATCACTTCTCCTGAATTCGTTCCAATTTATTTTCATTATTTTATTATCTCACTACAGCTAAGACAAAAAACGTAATCACAAAGTACTGTAGTTTTACAAATTTACAAAAACAATGACAAAATACAGCAGCGTTTCGACCAACAAGGCCGTGATCAAAAGCGAACAACAGGAGTGACGAATTTACAAAAACATATAGACGACTACAAACCAACGTTTCTAATTAAAATACAGCTGTCATAATCAATTCATTATAGAAACCTTCAAATTCATGGTATTGAAAATAGTTCAGAAAATTACAAACAAGACTTACCTGATTTATCTCATAATCAATAAGACTGGCTGTGTAGACACTACCAGATACAGGATCTACAGAGAAGTACTTGTTGCTATTATTACCTATCAGATTGATATGTTACTGACCATTCTCTCAGAGTCTGCATCAGAATAAGAAGAAAAGACATGAGAAGAATGGATAAAAATGTGAAGAAAAGGTTAAATAAAAATTACACAAGTAATTTGGGTAAAAATAAGAAGGAAAAGATAAAAACAACAATAGAGAAGTAAGAATACAAATTTAAAGAAGAGGATGAAAAGGACATGAAAAATGTGGATAAAAATAAGATGAAAAAGCTAATAAAAGAGACATGAGAGGTATTGATAACCATGTGAAGAAAAAACACAAATTACACTAGAAGTATGGATAATAAATATGAAGAAATGGATACAAAAAAAGACACAAGAAATATGGATGAAAATGTAAAGAAAAATATTTTCAAATACATGAGAAGTACTGATTTTATCCTGTTTGCTTGCTATGAATTCAGGCATAGTCAGTGCACCTAATGTCATCCTGCATCTCAGGGCCCTCCTGATCTATGCTTTAGTGACTGTTTTAGTAAAAGCTTTCCAGTTGTGCCTCACCTGTATCAGTTACTGGTTATTGAACCAATGTTACAGTACTCCATTCAGACCCATAGGCACTCAGTATCCCACAGAAGATGTTGAAATGAATGCATATGGATAGTTCATCTGGCTCACTGATTAAACACACTACTCTCTCTGTCACTCAAGCATCTAGTTCTACTTGTACAATGTGTAATTCCAAATTCCTTAATTCGCTGGGTTGATTCAACATCAATTTGAGTGTCCTCATCCAACAGTAGTATCTGTATCAGTATTTTTGAAAAATAAAAGAAACCTAAACTATCCAGCGATGACTATCGTACACTCAACAGACAAGGGCAGATCATTCTCTTCCATCTTAGGACAGGGAAAAACAGACTGGCTAAACATTTGCACAGTCTATGATTGTCTCCATCCCTTCTGTGCCCCTGTGGCATCTCTGATCAAACCCCAGAACAATTTCCGCAAGACTGTCTCCTGTGTATCCTTTCTAGAAAGAAATTATGGCGCTTCAACATAGTATCATCATCATGTGCTGTGCCGGCTGATGTTGGTGATCATGGATCTCCACAAATCTCTGTCTCTGGTGTTTGCTATCATCTCAGATGTTGATGCTCTTTCATGCCATGAAAGCAGGCTAAGTCAGGCTATCCAAAGTTTTCTCTCTGTGTCTTCCTCTGTATGGTTTTCCCTCGACTTTACTGGTTGTTACAATGTGTTCTAAGCGTAACACTACATTCAAAACTATATAGCACCAGAAATCAGTTCCAGACAATAGTCGACTTTATCATGAGGACGTGTCTTATGATATAATCATCAAAATAGTGATCACAGAGAAGAAGAAGAAGTGGTTTTACTGAACCCCACACTCCCGCCTGTGTGTTGTCGGGGCCAACAAGGTGAGTAAAGAATAGTAACACTGCAACCTACAAGGCATGTCGTAAGAGATGACTGAGGTAGGGGTCTAGGGAAGCTACCCTAATACATAAAAAGCATTGCAGAAATCTGATGTGCTGGCCTACTTGTAGGTGCATAACTGGCACAATGTACAATCGCTCTTAGGCTCAGATCACACACAGAGTGGTTAACAAGTGGTCGATATGGAGCGTTCCAAGAAGAAGATGCTGGCTCTACAATACAACACTACATTGAAAACTACATCGCACTAGAGATGAGCTCCAGACAACAGTCACAAGAATGCGTCTGACATATAATCAACAAAATAGCGATTGCAAGAAGAAGAAGTTTTGATCACCCTTTATGGGCCCCCAACTATACTTCAGTGACTGTTCTAACATAAATTTGACCAGTTGTCTCCCTACCTGCATCAGTGGCCTTGATAACCCCCATCTGGGTCCCTATTGGAACATTCTCCGCTATGCTCATGTTGACAACAGCCGAAGAAAACTTGGGGGCATTGTCATTGACATCTGACAGATTAATTCTCAAAGTTACAGCCGACAGGACAGGATCCGATGCCCCTGCTCCATCTGTTGCTCTGATCATGACTATGAATGTGTTAGGTTGGACATCGTAGTCAAGTGGGCCATTGACGAAAAGCTGACCAGTGGTGGGGTTAATAATAAACTCTTGGGGGTTATTGCCATCAATGCTGTAAGTTATCTGCCCTTGACTCTCACTGTCTGGATCTGCAGAGTTCATAAGTGTATATCAATATGAAAATTCATGTGACTCGAATCTCTAATTCGACACAAAAGAATCAATAGTACTCATACATTCATCATCAAATAGCAGGTCCTAAGTAGAAATTTGCCACCCTAACTTGTTTTCTTTTGTCCTTCTCTGCTTTTTTGCCGTTAGGTGTAGCAGGTTTAACTAATGATTGGTTTCCGAGATAGTGCACGCTTGGTCGCTTGATATGTTGTGGTATTGTTGAGTTTTAAGATGTCTGTAACTTCATCAACCTATCTTGTTCTTGGTCTGTCTGTCCTCTTGATGATTCCATTTTCAGGTTGATCGCTTTTGCAACTGGTGTATTCGGGTTCATTCTGACCAAGTGGCCAAACAATTTTGAGTCTCTGTTTTTCAATGAATCTAATAGCAGGTGTTGTTCCGACTGTTCTTCTAATTTCATAATTTCTTATATAGTCTCTTCTATAGAAAATTCAACCCTAACAGTTCTTCAAAATTTCTTTCCTTCATATGCCAGATTCCTCTGCAGCCATCATTCTCAAATCATCATTCATATCCTGAATCCATCTTCTCTGGGGCCTTCCTGTTCTCCTCTTTGCTGGAATGCTTGGTTGTATAATAGTCTTTTCCAATCCTTTGTGTCTTTTTATATGTCAAAATATCTACAATTTCTCATACTTATTTGTAGCATCAGTTTTCTTTGATTTTGATTTCCTTCTTGATAGATCTATTTGTTCTTTTCTCCGTCCATAGTATACAGAGGACTTTTCTGTAACACTTATATTCAAAAACACATATATACCTTAAGAAAGACTATCTTATTAAAAATTATATACATTAATCTTCAGCTGATATTAAAATGGATTTAAATAATTCAACAACTAAAAAACAGTATGGAATGGAACTGAAAAAAAGGGAAGACTGCAGTAAAACTATGTAAATGTCGAAACACGTAAAAACAAAGTACTGCAGTTTTACAAAATACAAAAACAATGACAATACACAGCAAAGTTTCGACCAAAATGCCTTTATCAAGCAAAAGATACAACAGAAGTGAAGAATTTCACTTCTTTCCTAGCACACTACATATAGAATACAACAATAAATTCCCAACAGCCCTAAAATGAAAATCTATTACTAAAACTGAATAACAAAATAATTGCAAAAAAATAGAAGTGGAAAAAAGAAGATAAACGATAAAAATCGAATATATATATATATATAGCATATATGCATTTAACATATACACATATAGAATATGGAGCACGATAAGAGAAAGTACTAAGAAGCATAGGAGTGTATTGTTGTACATCTGAGAGAGAGAAATTCCGAAAGACTGTAAAGGTCACAAAATTCTGCTCAGGACAAGCTACTTGATGGTGATGATGTAGAAAATAGTTCAAGAACCGTAAAAACACCAACCTGTTGCTTTTGCATGATAGACTAAAGTCCCCAACTGGGAGTTTTCTGGGATGGTCACATCGGCACTGTTTTTGTCCATAAATGGAGCAGCCTCGTTTACTGGAAGAACCTTGACTCTAACTCGACCACTGGATCTGAGCGGGGGTTGTCCATAGTCTGTGACCTCTAGAAGAACTTCATAAAAGGATGTTCTCTCATAATCCAGCTGGTCTCTTAAGATGAAATCATGTCCTGTGGATAAACACAAATGGATATTTTGGCTTGCTGATAACAAATTCCAGTAGAGACTAAAAAGACGATTATAAATACAATCTTCATAACCAACACTGTGCTACCAGTGTCAACCATGGGCACTGACCATGGCAAAAAAAAACAAGAAAGGAAAATTATCACTTGTGAAATGAGATGCTTGAGGAAAGCAGTAAATAAAACAAGAAGAGACCATATAAGAAATGAGGAAATTAGAAGAACAGTTGGAACAACATCTGCTATTAGATTCACTGAAAAACATAGCCTCAAATGGTTTGGCAAATTGGTGAGAATGAAACTGAATACACCAGTTGCAAGAGTGTACAACCTGAAAATAGAATCATCAAGAGGAAGGGGCAGACCAAGAAAAGATGGACTGATGGAGTTACAAACATCTTAAAACTCCACAATACCACAGCATATCAAGCGAACGAGTGTGCGCTATCTCAGAAACCGATCATCAGTCAAACTTGCTATGCCTAACGGTAGAAAAGCAGAAGAGGACAGAAGAAAAAAGAAAGATAAACAAAGGGGTTGTGGGGGCAGAGGTAAACCTCGATCAAAAAAAGTGGTTAACTTGATTGATAGAAGGAACACAAACATCAATCAATCAATCTAAAATAGCTGTTGTATGAGTTATTTATACATCCCAAACGACACACAACACATTAACAGAATCCATTTAATATTCAATGAATGCAATATGAGAATAAACATTGACAAAACAGAAGTACGAACATTTGCTAGAGAGGAAAACACTACCAATATCTCCATCGACAAACAGCAATTAAAGCTAGTTAAAGACTTTACATACCAATGGCCTTTTCAGCAAACAGAAGAATAACTAACGAAATCCAACACAGATGCAATAAAGCAAATCATATCATAGGGCCAATTACACCAATATTAAAATGCAAACATGTCACAATGAACACAAAAAGAGCACTGTTCAACACAATCTTTCTCCCAACATTATGCTATCAGTACCAAACCTGGACACTGACATGAAATGATAAAATAAAACTAGTCACGACAGAAATGAAGTGTCTACACAGAATGCTGGGAGTATCAAGAAGTGACCGGTTTAGAAATGAAGACATTGGGACAAAAGGTGTGTACAATATCAGTACTGAACTTCATCAAGAAACAACAAACTAAATGGTTCAGACACATATGCAAATTACCAACAAAGAGCAATGCTTCTCCGATACAGTTGATAAAAAACAAAATGTTGTTCACATAAAAAATGGACCTCAGAAATAACAGTAGGAGAAAACACTATTTATGAAGCGCACACAAAAACCTGTTCTAGAAATCTTTTCTTATCCTGAAGTTGTGAGTCAAAACAGGATTAGAGAAAAAAAGAAAGAAAGGAACGACACACAAACTAAAAGAAATAATAAAACAAATAAATTATACCTGATATGCCAAACTTATTCTCATCATTTCCAGAAACAATAGAAATTGTGGTGATGCTATTGTTTCCCTCGTCCTTGTCCTGGACAATCAAATGTGCAAGAACTACCGCAGGTCCAAAAGCAGATCCCTCTGAGACATTCAGAGAATACAGTGATGGTATAAGTTGTGGTCTGTGATCATTCACATCTGTGATAACAATCATCACTGTGGCTGTGGCTGAAGTAAGTGATAATATGTATATTAGTCACAATGTACGAATGACAAAACATGTAACAACAAAGCAAAATAACTTTACAAAGTTACTAACTGACTGACTGACCAGCCGGCCGACAAACTGACCAACCAACCAAATAGCTAGCCATTAAACCAACCAAATAACTAGCCATCACACCAACCAAATAAACTAACTAACTAGCTAGCTAACAAATTAATCAACTAACCATTCAACCAACCATCCAAAACACTAACCAACCAACCATCCAACAAACTAACCAACCAACCATCCACCACATAAACTAACCAACCATCCAACAAACTAATCGACCAACCAACCATCCACCCAATAAACTAACTGACTAACCAACCATACACCCAACGCACTAACAAACCATCCAACAAGCTGACTGACCAGCCACCCAACAAATTGAATAAAATAACCAACCATACAACAAACATTAACTCAACAACCTAATTAACCATCCAACCAGCAAACTAACCAACCAACAAATAATCCCCCAAAAAAAATAATTAACCAATCAGCCACCTAACAAACTAATCAACCATCCAAAAAATTACCAGCCAACCATTCACCTAACAAATTAACCAGTCAACCATCCACCAAACAAACTAATTAACCAATCAACCATCCAATAAACTAACCAATCAATAGTCCACCATACAAACCTACCATTCAACCACCCAACAAACAAACTAACCACCCAACAAACTAACCAACATTCTAACAACTAACCATCCATAAAAACTAACCAACCATCCCCCAACAAACTAACACAACCATCATCAAACTAACCAACCATCCACCCAACAAACCAACAAATTAATTAACTAAACAACAACATTTACAACAGTTTCTAAATGCTTACCACTTCTGGCTCTGGCTGACGCTAAGCTACTGTCTGTGGCAGTTATGGTTAGGTTGTAATCCTTAAATATCTCTCGATTGAGTTGTCTGATAATACGAATCTCTCCAAATGTTTCATCAATCCAAAAATATCCCTGAGGGTCACCACCGGTGATGTCATAGCTGACAATTCCATCTCTAAGTCCCCTGTCTGTATCAGTTGCGGTCACTTGAGTAACCAATGTACCTAAGATTTTAGCAAAAATATGAGGTATCTGAATAGAGAAAAGAAGGTTTTTTGGAAAAGTGATGGCTCTGGTTTTATTTCTTCTATGTTGCTGTCATCTTCATTGCCAAGATAATCATTTTCCTCATACATTTTGTAGCAGTATTCCTTCCAGCAGTGAAGGCGGAAGACCCACCCAGAACAAGGGTTGCCTATTTTAAAAATTCACAGAAAAAAACTAACAAACATATTCACATACAATTTGGCTACATGTTACAAAAGACATTGTTTGTGATGATAAACAACATTTAGTGTATGCACTGTAATTAATTATTGAAAACACAATTAATTTTCTTGAAAATATATTGCACAAAAACCCCCCCTATCATTGTGCAGTGAATTTCAAAAACATAAGAAGTTCAAAGAATGCCAAACTAGCATATAATGTACATATCACCCGTAATTATAGCGTGAACCTCCAAAAATGTCTAACTCAATTGGTTTTGTAGATATAGCTCTTGCACTGTAACCCTTCAAAATAAAAATAAATTTCAAATTAGAACAGCAATATCTCTGCTTATATACAGTTTAGACAAAAACTGTATCATCATTTTCTGTCAAGGGCTGCCCAGTTTGTCATAGATTATCTTGAGCTTGGTTTAAACTTGCCAGTCAAACCAAGCTCAAAGATACTGACAAACAAACATGGCCTTACAAAACAGTATGGAATGGAACTGATAAAAAAAAAAGATCAGAATACTAAGTACATGCATATTTCCAGTGGCAGCTTATGGGTGTGAAGCATAGACATTTAACAAGGCAGTGAAAAAACATATATGTGTTTTTGAATATTAGTGTTACAGAAGAGCTCTTCGTATATCATGCACAGAGAAGAGAACAAATAGATCTATCCAGAAATAACTCGAAATCAAAGAAAACTGACTGATGCTACAAATTAACTCTTGGTGAACCAGGACAAAACCATGTTTTTACAGTCATTGTTTTAGAATAAAAATGCCCTTTAGTGTAGCTCTCGGTAAAAGGTGTCCATCCCACAGTCACATAGTGTAGGTGTGGTCCAGCAGCAGTTAAGATATGAAAAATTAAAGTATTTTGGACATATATAAAGAGACATGAAGGGTTGGACAAGACCATCATGAAAGGAGGTATAACAACTAAGAGGAGAAGAAGAAGATCACAGAAAATATGGATTCAGGGTGTAACTGATGGTTTAAGCATGATGGCTTTGGAGGCAGGACATCTGGTGTATAAGAGAGAGAAATTCCAAAGGGCTGTTAGAGTGACAAACTTCTGCTCAGGATAAGCTATTTGTTGATGACTAAAGTTATTTAAAGTTAACCTTGGAAAGCTAATTGAATAGACTATCAAGATATGTGGTTTTAATGTGTGATGTAATGTGTGATATCAGTGATGATCTAATTGTGGTGATCTAAAAATAGATTATTCTACAAATGACAAATAATTAAACAGTCACAAAGAAGGTAGAGAAAAGTATGAAATATATCATAACTTTTAAGAAAAACGAAAATAAATAAGAAGTAAGAAACAGAAGTAAGAGAACTTCTTCTTCTTCGAATGCTCCATATCAGCCACTTGTTAACCACTCTGTGTGATTTGTATGTGATCTGAACCTAAGAGTGATTGTACATTGTGCCAGTTATGTGCCTAGAGTTTAGTCTATACCTCATGCATCCGATTCATGGATACTTTATTTGCTTTAGGGTCTGCTTCCTTAGAGACTCTTTGATAATGCAGTCAAATATAATAACATAAAAACCACACTGAAAAAAACAACAGAAAATAAAACCATGCAATTTGAGTAAAAGAGAGATATTGAAATCAAATATAACTAAATAAACCATATTGAAAAACCTAAACAAATTTACTCACATTTATAGTACACAGCATATTTCAATACAAACATAACACCAGCAGTTTCAAACAAAAGAAAACTACTATCACATTGATGAATAGAAGTGAAGATCATTTTTTAACAAATAAAGAACATTAAACAACAAAGACCTTCACTTGAAAACAGTCAAGCAGAAGTAACATGACAACTTTGAGAATTAACTTTACAGAGTATGATCAGCTTCAATGAACATAAATCTTTCTCAAAAAAAAACATCTTAGCCTTTCGTAATTGGCTTTACACGAATGCTTTTCACTAGTCCCTCCCAGTGCTGGTCTAAAAAAATTACATTAGGCTTGCAGACATATCTTTATATCTGAGAGTGAGTCTGCACCAGTGCACTTTCACTCCAAAAGTTCAACAGAACAACATTTGTTTTGCTATACATGAATTCATTCTTTCAGCATATCCCAAACTATCACTTATCATCCCATGAGAACAGTTCGTGCATATAGTTGTATCTTTGACCACGATTATAATCTGAATCAAGTGAAGATAAGCCCTCTCTTGTAGGTGTCATTTTAGTATAAGAACTAATTACAGGCTGATATTTATCTCTCTGCAATCAATTTTTTCGATGTGAATGTAGCCTCTCCACGAGTTGATCAAAAAACTAAACCCAAATGAAATTTTGATACACGAAAAAATTGATTGCATTGGTTTGATCTGAATATTCAAGCCACATCAGAAATGAATAAAAACCAGTCGCAATTTAGAAACCAGTTACCCATGTTGGCAAGTGTTGCTGAAGATCATGTCTAATCTCTTGGCCGTCGTTTGAGATCAACATTCATGTAAATTTGAGTGTAAAGAAATTAAATAGAAAATGAAAATTATGAACAATGAAAACAACAAACATAAATGTAAAAGTACAAATGAGTTAACAAAAATTCGTACACATCTGAATATAATAGAGCCTATTTGTCGGTGGAAACTAGGGTCGAACTCATTGACTGGGTGACGTTTATCCTAAGATATATAGATGTTTCTCTTGGTGAGGTGATGCCTGTCTCTCTGACAACAATTTGCAATAAAATAACAGTCTCAAGCTCGTAGTCTAGTGGTTGCAGAAGACTCAGTTGACCTAGAAAGGGATAGAAGAAAAGTTTAGTTTAGCTTAGTCGTCGGATAATCATCTCTGCATATCCTCCTGAGTAATCTCTAGCGAATCCAACTAACGGCATCAATCTAGTTTGTTCAATCAATCGGATCATCATCACTGCAATCGAACCAATTAGCATCTCAGCTAAGTCCGATCCCTGATCTCCTCTCCTCAGTATGTCTCTCAGCATGTGGCAACTAACGACACTGGTTCTTTGTTGGTTTACTACTCTTCTTTGGCTACCAGCATAGTGCTCTTGTCTAGCTACAAACTATTTGTTTTGTAATTCTTGCTGTCTGGTTAGTGTTGTAGATTCACTACTATTACTTGAATCATGTACACATCCTATCTCCTTTATTCACAGAGTCTGATAAGATAATAATATGAGTGGCTTGTTGCATATTTTTCTACCAACACTTTGTTAACAGTGAAAAACTTGGTCTCTTACACAGCCCCACCACAGAAAGCTCACCATGTGTGATATGAAATGCTTCAGGAGGGCAGTGGAGGTCACCAGGAAATATAGGCTACGAATGAGAACATCATAAGCAGAGTTGGTATAACTTCATGCACCAATACATTAAAAGACAACAAATGCAGTGGTTTAACATTCAATGGGAATGTAATACAACCACCCACAAATAACAGCATACAATAAAAAGAGAGCAGGTACTAGAGCCAAGGAAGACCAAGAAAAAGATGGATAGACAATATCAAGACCATACTAAATAAAAATGGATATAACACAACAAGGGCGACTCAACTGGCCCCTGGAAGGCAATCTAAAGCTCCCACCCCTACACCTAACAGCAAGAGTGGACAACCAATTCCATCATCTATCTGGGAGCAAAGACAATAGACAATATACATATAGGCTTGTTGCTCAGCCACCAACGAGTTAACCCTGGAGGCAGTGGTAATCTCCAGTCTTTAAGTATACTATATGCATGCTCAAAACTAGGATGTCAGCTTGCACATTTCATACCAAGACCTATATCTACAGGAACATTTTGCCCATCATCATCAACATCATCATCATCCACAACAACATCATCATCATTATTACCACTATCATCACCACCAACTTAACACCAACTTAATCCATCATCGTTAACACCATCATCGTTAACACCATCATCATCATCGCCACCATCATCAGCAACATCATCATTATTAACTCCATCATCATCATTGTCATCAGCATCATCATTGTCATTATTACCATACTCATAATTATTACTAACATCATCATCACCATCAACAGAATCATCCTTGATGACGTATCGCTCTTCAATCCTCCTGAATCTTGCCTGGTCCAAAAAGGGAGCAAAGAATAGTAACACTGCTACCTACAAGGCATGTAGTAAGAGGCAACTAAGGTAGGGGCCTAGGGAAGCTACCTAGTAAATAAAAAGTGTTGTAGAAATCGGATGTGCTGGCCTACTTGTAGGAGCATAACTGGCACAATGTAAATCGCTCTTAGGCTCAGATCACATACAAATCACAGTGGTTTTAACAGGTGATCAATATAGAGCGTTCAAAAATAATATAATATCATCATTATATCACCATCAGCAGCAATACCACATCATTATTAACTCCATCATCAGCAACAACAGCTTATCATCATCACAGTAATCATAATTATTACTATCTGGGCGAAGCTGCTACAAATAAACATGAGAAAATTGAAATATTTTGGATATATAAAAGACACACGGGTTGGAGAGACCATCATGAAGGAGGCACCCCGCATAGAGAAGATGAGGAAGACCACGGAGAAAATGGATTCAGCATGTAACTGATGATTTGGATGCTTGTTGCAGAGGCGGACATCTGACGTATGAGACACGGAATTTCCAAAGGAATATATGAGTTGTAAAGTTCTTCTCCGGACAGGCTATTTGATGATGGAAGCGAAGCTGGGTAGTAAGCTAGTACATATACATATATATATATAATATATTATATATATATATAAAGGGTTTCTGTGACGAGAGATTAAGTGCTTGTTTCTAGTGCCAAAGGTACCAGGTTCACTCTCTTGTCAAGCCATAGGATATATTTCCAGATATCCCTGATCTCAGTGTAGGTGAGATCGAGTTCCTATTCCTATCAGAGATGAACAACAAAATGTAGGTCCCGTGTTAAATTTGAGTATGTAAAAGAACCCTTGGAGGTTCAACTTTGAGAAGAGCAGGCTGGAAAGCCGCCGTCTGGACAAAATTCATTATAAAAGATTAAAAATAAAAATATCTTCACCATCTAAAATTACATTGACCTCGCCGGTGCTACAGAGTTTGTGCACTGCAGCTAAGTTCTTCCTGTGTAAAAAAAGAGATGGAGCACACATGGTTGCTCACCGAGTGCAATGATGATGGTTCTATCAATCAATAACAATAATACACAAACACAACCTATATATTTTCAATAATTTTACAAAATCAAATGACATTTACCTGTGCTACTGTTAATACCAAAAGCTGGATGATTACCTAGGGGAAGACTGTACTCCAAGATTGGACTAGCCATTTTATCCTTTAATATTTTAAAAGAAGAACAAACATGGCTTTACAAAAAATTAAACAACTAAAAACACTATGGAATAAACTGATAGGAAAACAAAGATCAGAATACTAAAAGATATTTGTATTACCACGAAAAGTGTATTCCCAGTGGCAACATATGGGTATGAAGCATGGACATTTAACAAAGAAGTGGAAAAACATATATATGCGTTTGAATATGATGTTACAGAAGAGTCTCCGTATATCTTGGACAGAGAAGAAACAAATAAAATCTATCCAGAAAAACTCAAAATCAAAGAAAACTGGCTGATGCTACAAATAAGAAAGAGACAATTGAACTAATTTGGACATATAAAAGACACAAGGGCTGGAGAAGACCCTCATGAAAGGAGGCATCCCTGCAAAGAGAAAGGCCACAGAAAATATGGATTCAGGATGTAACTGATGGTTTGAGCATGACCGCTGCAGAGGCAGGACATCTGGTCTATGAGAGATAGAATTCAAAGGGAATATTAAAAGGTGGCAAAGTTCTGCTCAGGACAAGCTATTTGATGATGATGATGAATATTTTAACAGATAGATATCAGAATAAGCAACTTTGACATTTGTAGATGCATGTGAGCGTCATGTGTCTAGTTAGTAAACTGTCTATTAACCCTGGATGTTTGAGTTCAATCACGCTTCAACAGTTTGCTTACAAAATTTGTTTCTGATTAAACAAGGACGATGGGCCACTGTCAAAAGCAATGGAAACTACATGAACGTATAAGTGTGCCTGAAAATCAACAATGCTTACTGTAGTTGATGGCTACGACATCTAGGATATGCACTGATTTTCAATTTTCAGATGAAGTGAAGCTAGCATTTTGTGTGAATGTGAGACTTTGAATACAGGTGTTTGTACAAGTCTCACAACACTTCATATGAGCTCAATGTAGTGAACAATGACATGAATGCTGCAATGACAATTCTGAATGAGCTCGATGTAGTGAACAATGACATGAATACTACAATGACAATTCTGAGTGAGCTCAATGTAGTGTACAATGACAGGAATGCTACAATGACAATTCTGAGTGAGCTCAATGTAGTGATCAATGACAGGAATGCTAATTTGAGTCCATGCACGTTTTGTTTTACTGTTCAGCTATTACGTCGACTCTGTTTTTGTTTACAGAATTCACAGCAGATAACTCCCATTTCATTCATATTATACACATGGTAGAATCTAGTTCAAATTTTGTAAATAGTTTTATGAAAATATATTTCCTGTTTTAAAAATGAACTTCAATGTAAAAGTTAGTTATAAGATGCTTCTGATCTCCAAGTCGTAAAGTGAACAAGACATGGATTTGTTCCAAAGTTCAAATAAACACACAGTGTTTCATGTTTATGATTTCACAGACAATGATTGAGAATTCAGCAATGGCTAAGTATTGATTCAAGTTTGAAAGTCGAGTAGTTACTGAACATGAAATACAAAATAATTTACTAAATAAATACTGATTTATATATATAACTATTTATTATCAGATTGTTCAGAATTTAATTTGATATTTTGATACCAACAGTATAAATCTAGCTTACAAGAACTTAAGTTATAGGATATTTCAAGATCATTCCATTTGAAATTTAGCTAGAAGTGTGTTCTGGCAGCTGATTCCAAAATTTTCTTGAATAAGAGTTAATGTAGTGAAAATGAGAGGAATGCTATAATGCAATTTGAAAAGAAATGAGCTCAATGTATGTATTACGGCATCAGAACATGAAGGTGTATAAAAAGGCTAATCTATTCCTTCTGGAATAGTTAACGCACAGATCTGTTCTGACATGTCGGTGTATTGTCATTGACGTCAATGACATTAATAATAAGGGACATATTACTCTTCAGTCCTCCTGAATCTTTCACTGCCACAGTCAGGATGTACAGAGCTTCATTTTCATAGTCTAGAATGTTCTGCAGCTGAAGAATATAGAACATTAGACCATATTACAGCATAGGACATTAGTTCAAAGAATATTAGTTCATGCAATGGGCTTATACCGATGGTTCTGTGCATCGTAGTGAGAAGTCAGGGTGGGGTTTCTTGGATATCATGCACGTTAGGGTTGTTCCTACCTCTTCCTTTCTCTCTCCTGCCATCCCTTCCAATTCTGTTCATGTTTACCTATCCCTATTATGTCCGTGCTCCAACGACTTCTCCAGTATTCTAGACCTTCCACTACTCCTATTTCGTGGGTTCCAATACATGTCTGTTATCAATAGTTTCAGCTCTTCTCAATGTTGTTCTATCCATCACCAACATCTCTTCCAGTTCTTCTCACAGGTTTTGCTTAGTTTTCCTGAGTTCTGTTGTAATCTTATTTACCAAATCATTTTCCTTTCTAACGTAACATCCATTTACAAGAGTCTGTGTTTTCTTATGGTTTCTTTTGTAATCTTCCAGTTTTCGGAGACATAGAACAGCACTGACTTCACATTTGATTGAAAGATTCTCAGCTTTGTGTTTGTTTTGTCTCCTTTGACTTCCATATCTTACTCAATGCAATAAAGTTTACTTACTTTTTATTCTTATCTTGACATCGTTTATTCTCTATGTTTGCATTGCAACAATATCATCATCATCATCATCAGACTAGTTTCATATTCAGTATCAAGCCCTGAGGCTAAATTCTGACAGCACAGTACAAACCTCAAAAGAACTGCTCAACTTTCTGAAAGGCAGAATCTTATCTGCAGGATTCCCATCTCACCTGTGGTAAAGCAGGCATGAGATGTCCGATGTCTTAGCTAAGAGGCAGTTCTACAACAAATACTCTCCTTGTCTTTTCAAGGGTTAAAACCTCTATTCGAGAAAATCTGCAAGATCTGAAACAAACACTGATATGATTATGGAAAAGACTCCTCCAAAGACCTAAGCAGAATTTAGACCAGTGTCATTATATTTCGATCTACGACAGACACTGCAGACTCAACAAACACTTATATAGACTAGGAATAAGTCAAACAGTTCTCTGCCAGTGACAGCAGGTGAACAGACACCAGAGCATATCCTCAGACTGTCCTCTCTAACTGTGAGCTGAAGAGCTCCTATGTGGCCACACCCAATTGTGAAAACTGCTTTGGTGAAACCTGACAGCCTGAAGCTACTGCCCAGTTTGTAGGTCCACAGTAATTAAAGGACATGATCAGAAATCACTGGTCACCTCAGAATGGAATAACAGTAGTCTATTCCTTCCCCGAAATTTGGCCTAACCATGACAGCAGTCCTGAAAACTTCTGTTCTATGAAGTTGCAGCGTCAGCAGCCATTCTCAGATCATCAATGACATCTTCACTCATGTCTTCTAGGTCTACTCTCATTCTTCTTCCAGGCATATTTCCTCCAAAATTATTTTTCTAGGCCCACATGTTGTTTGATGTGTCAAATATTTAATTTTCTTGATTTTATGCTCTTTACTAGCAAACTCTCTTTAATATCAAATTATTGCAGAACAGAAGCGTTTGTTTTTTCTCTGTCCATGATATTCTAAGTACTCTTCTGTAGCATTTGCATTCAAAGGCATTAATGATCTTCTCGCTTCCATGTTTACAACCATATGTTGCCAAAGGAAAACACAGGCTCTTAAACACTTGGTGTTGTTCTTATGTCAGTTCCTTTCATAGGTTAGTTAGTTCTGTTAGTTGCAAGCAATACTCAGCCCTTTTAATTCTTTATAGCATTCCGTCTTTATCAGCAGTGCCAAGGTATTCAAGTGGTCGACTCTTTCTATTTTGTGGCCATTGACACATATATTAACTCTATATGTCAGTCGCGCTCCCAGTGTAGTAAAACAGCCTCATGATCAGAATCACTGCAAGAAGAAGAATCATGCAGCTTGTTTTAACTGTTCCATACACAGTCCGAAAACTCTGTTTGTTAAGAATTAGCACGCAGCACTTTATTCTCAGTCATTCAATAACTTACACCATGCTCTAGGTCACATTTTCTTCCAGGCACCATTTCTCCAAAATTTTTTATCTAGCCACATGTTGTTTCTGTGTCCGAAATATTTAATTTTCTTGATTATGCTTTTACTAGAAATCTTTTAATATCAAATATGCAGAACAGAATGTTGTTTTTCTCTGTCAAATAAATCTAAGTCTTTCTGTAGATTTCATCAAAGGATAATTCTCTCTAGGTTCATTTTCACAACCATATGTTGCCAAAGAAAACAGCAATAATCTCTAAAAACACTTGGTTTGTTCTTAGCCATTTCATAGGTTAGTTAGTTCATGATTGCTTCATAGGTATTAGTTCTTATGTTAGTTCTCCATATAATTAGTTCTCTAGAGTATTAAGTTCTATGTCATCCCTTTTCCAGTAGATTCTTTAGTTTTGAAAAATGCTGTTCTTTATTCGAAGCATTGCTTATCAGCATGCAGGTATTCAAGTTGTCGACTCTTCATTTTCTGTCGGACATAAACAGTTAATCATCAATTCTGTTTTATCAGTTGTAAATATCTTCATTTTCAATGTATTGAGATAAAGGTTTTGATCTTCACTGGTTTTTTGAAGTGACCGTATCAAGTTTTCTATACCATTTTGTGATGTAGATAATAGCACTGTATTGTTAGCATATCTTAATTCTGGTAACTTGTGACATCCGATCAGAAGAGAGTCATATTTCTCCATCTCTGCAGATTCTCTGACATTCCTCATGATGTTTTCAGCATATATGTTTGATAAGTAAAATCTCTGAGGGCCACAGAAATGTGGTTTCACAGAGGAATGATGAGAATCACATGGACTGCTAAAATGACTAATGTTGAGGTATTGAATGAGATCAAGACACAGAGAAGGCTTATTATCAATATAAGAAAGAGGCAGTCATCATTTTTCGGGCATGTGATGAGGATGGGAGGTTTAGAACACATTCTGACAACCGATAAAATCGAGGGTAGATGAGACAGAGAGAGAAAATTTTGGATAGCCTGACTTCATGGCACGGTAGAGCGTCAACATCTAAATTGATAGCAAACACCAACGACAGAAATTTGTGGAGATCCATGATCGCCTTCGCCAGCCGGCATGGCACCTGATGATGATAAGGTACAGTGACAAACTGCAACCATGTCTAACTCCTTGGCCTATGCCAAACCACTCTGATATTCCTTCTGCAAGAATATTAAAATACAAAATATTTGACACAAGTTAGAGACAGGAGTAACAAGTCAAACCTGAAGTTTTCCTGATAGTGGATCTAAAAAGAATCGTTGAGCTGAGTTTCCACCTACGATAGAGAACACCTTTGTGGTATCACCTGTGTCTTGATCAAAGGTTTTAAACTCATAAACAAGGTAGTTTATATCAGCATCTTCTGGCACAGAGATATTAAGGGGACCAGGTGGTGTGAAGTACGGAGGGAATTCATTGACATCCTCAACAGAGACCTGGTTAAAGAAACAATTAGAATGAGTTACAAATAATAATATAATAATTCATCTTGTACCATTATACATTACATATGGCCTGCAAGCAATTTCTCCATACCATTCTATCCTGGATAACTCGCTCAATCTCCTCCATGGAACTGAGACTATATTTCTTGCCTCTCTCAGCAAAGTTCGTTTCAGGGTCTCCTTAGGTCAACCTCTCTTTCTTGAACACTCTACATCTCTCTTCAATGCCTGCTTTGATAATCTTTGATCATCTTCTCAGGTGTGTCCAACATATCTCAATCTTCTCCTTATAACAGTTGTTACTAGTGGTTAACCAGACATTTCTCTGATTTCAACACTTTTCCTGAATTCGTTAAATTTATTTGCACAAACACTACTCTACTCTACTGTTTTGTCAAAGGAAATACAAAGTCTATGCTTTTGGAATCAAGCAGGGTTTTCAGGGGATACCAGAAGATGGAATGGAATACATACATAACCATCGACTGTCTTAGGGTCCCTCCTTCTGTATTTGTGGCCAAAGTTTACTCTTCTAGCCCTCTGCATAACAGTGCTGACCCATAAGGCAGTGGGGATTTTCTATCAGGGGTTACTACCCTAGCCATTAGCTCTCCCAAGGCAGGAGGTTTACAAGTTGCAGATGGTACCATCTACTATCATACGACTGCAGATGAAACATCTGATCTGACAGTGGGTTTACAAGTGGCAGATGGTAGCTCCTACTATCATACGACTGCAGATGAAACATCTGATCTGACAGTGGGTTTACAAGTGGCAGATGGTAGCTTCTACTATCATATGACAGCAGATTAAACATCTGATCTGACAGTGGGTTTACAAGTGGCAGATGGTAGCTCCTACTATCATACGACTGCAGATGAAACATCTGATCTAACAGTGGGTTTACAAGTTGCAGATGGTAGCTTCTACTCTCATTCGACAGCAGATGAAATGAAACCTCTGATCTGACACTATAACACCACAGTCATATAATATATAAAGTTCAAAAGTTGTTTATCTATCGACTGTCCACATACCCTGACGTATGTGGTGCCAGAATTCAGACCATCAGAAGCTGTAATCTCTAGTAGATATGAACGCTTTGTTTCAAAATCCAGTCTAGCCTGAGTTCTTGTAGCAACAGTTCCAGTTCTGGCATCAATTGTGAAGTTGCCATCATTACCTGTGATAAAATATTGAGAAATGTATTACAAAACTGGAAAATAAGTTAGAGAGAGACCGAAAAACACCCCTTATCCATCCAAACTCCTCAACAATTGATGTAAGCTTGTCCACTTTCTCATTGCTGCAAACACATGTATGCCCAAGGAAAAGTAGATCCATGTGAGTCTCTGAAGGTCGAAAACCTCTATAGACAACATCCTCTTATACTGCAACCTGCCATTCTAGATCTTCTGAAGCATCAACTGAGAGTCTGAAACAACGGCCCCAGTAAACAGAGTCCCAGAGAGGCAATAGAGGGCAGCAGTAATGGTATAAACCTCCATGTTAATACCGGAAGTAGTTGACCTGTATGTTCCATATAAATCTTTTATTATCCTGAAATTGTGAGTGAAAACAGCAGTAGAGTAAAATGAAGTTATTCCGTGTCTCAAAACAGGACACCATATGTTTTCATAGTTACTTACCTGCTTGCATGTGTCCTTGTTGAGTGTTACAGAACAGTCCTTTGTATACCATGGACAGAGAAGAGAACAAATAGATCTATCCAGAAAGAACTTAACATTTTTTTAAACTGGCTGATGCTATAAATAAGAAAATTTAAGTATTTTGAACATATAAAAAGAAACAAAAGATTGGAAAAGACCATCATGGAAGAAGAATGCATCCTGGCACAGAGAAGAAGAGGAAGACCCCAGAGATGTATACAGGATGTAAATGCTGATTTCAGTATGGCTGCTGCATCAGTGAAACATATGGCCTAAGAGAGAGAAATCTCTAGGGACTGTCAGGAAAGAAAAGTTCTGCTAACTGTTAGGGCTGACCATATGTCTGTAAACCTCTCTTTCCATGTCTCTTATGGCCCGTTCTGTTCAGCCACATTTCTTTATTTGTTGTCATATGGATTTTCTTTGCTGTATAGAGAGTTATTGCCGTGATTGGCTGTTCTTGTGTTGACCCTTTTGTATTCTATTTAAATTGAACTTTTAAACTGATCATAACTTATCTCAACTTGTCTGCATAAACATTTTCTTACCATCCGTTATGTTATATGTTACAGCCCCTGTCACATCCAGGTCATCACATGATACAGTCACTAGTATTTCATTGGTTGAAGTTTCAAGTACAGTTACAGTGTACAAGGGTGTAGAACATGTGGGGGTCTTGTCATTGACGTCTGTCACAGTAACTGTCATTGTGCCAGTGGCAGACCTGGCTGGTGTTCCCCGATCCTGAAAATAGAAGATACAATATAATTAACTGAATGCGTGCATGAAGTCATTTTAAAGATCCGTCCATCTTATCGCAGGGAAGTATCATCGTTTGAAATATTTTGTTGCTTTTTCATTATCTCTTTCCACGTTAATTGCTGCACACTGCGCAACAGCGTATTCTGTTTAACGCCATTCGCTGTACACTGCGCCATTCAAGTTGTTTCCCTTATACAAGTCTTTCTAGTTTTACTTCTATTATTTTACTTCTACAACTTTTAACCTTGTTATTCTTATAGGTTGTCCAGTTTCTTCAAATGAGTATAAAATAAGAGATATATATGTTTACTTATTGACGAGTAGTAGAGTTACATTTTTTTTTAATGGTTTTTTTGCCTCCTTGAATTAATCATGTAAAACTAAGGAAATAACTGCATACGGTAAGAGTTAAGTGCCCAAATTCGGATTTTCTGTTTTGGTTTAGTCCAGTTGCCTTTACCTCAATCGAGGCTCCCACAATGCAGTGGGGCTATTTGTCCATAGCTGGGAATCTCTTCTTCTTCTTCTCTTCCACCATTTACTTCTTTATAGAAGTGTTGGGGGTGAAACGTAGTGATCTTGTGTGTGCTTTTTAAAGGCACTTTGTAAGCTGATATTCATGTTCGTAAGGCTGTTCTTGATGCAGTCGTTCCATCTTTTGCGTGGTCTTCCTCTTGCCTTGTACTCATTATATTTTTTCTGTGTGGCTCTCTGTGGTTGGCGATACCAGGGCATTCTGGTCAGGTGTCCAAACCATTTAATCTGTTGTTCTTTTATGAATTGCATAACTGGGTTTCACATTCAGTCTCCTGATTTCTTCATTTCTAATTTTGTCTCTTATTGTCACACCTGCAGCTCTCCTAAGACACCTCATCTCTGTCATTATGATTTTCCGCTCATTAGCTGCTGTTATTGGCCATGTTTGACACTAGTAACATAGTGTTGGCCAGAAAATCGTTCTTATGAGATTTGCTGTTATTCTCGTTCTTGGATATCATGATAAATCCACTGACATCACAATTTCTGGGGTCCAGACCTCCTACAAGAACGATTAAGGTAGAGACATTTAACTCTTTCCACGCCCATTTATTTCCTCAATTTTTAAGCAGTTAATTCAAGGAAGTAAAAAAAAATTTCCAAAAATTACGATCCCAACTACTTGTCAATAAATAAACATATATATCTTATTATATACTAAATTGAAGAAAACTGGACAACCCAATAGAATAACAAGGTTAAAAAGTACTAGAAGTAAAATAGTAGAAGTAAAACTAGAAAGACTTCTTATAAGGAAGTAACTCTATGGCGCAGTGTGCGGCTTAAAGCGTGCAACGGACTTCCACCATGGCGCAGTGTGCGGCTTAAAGCGTGGAAAGAGTTAATAAATCTATATCACTAGTTAGGGACATCTAACCTGTGAGAAAGATAAATTCCGAAGGACTGTTAAGGTGGCAAAGTTCTGCTCAGGACAAGCTATTTGATGATGATGTTTCTGTAGCGGCTATATTTTAAATTTGTACAATTTCTGGAATGTTTGTCTTGTGTTAGAAAAAAAATAGACATTTAGATAATAATACCATAGACCAAAGGTTCCCAAACTTTGTATTATCGTGGACCTCCTTTTAAATACATTTTCTGCCGCTGGACCCCAAATGTTTCTGTATATGAAAATGGACAGGAATGAATTATCTTTGTGTTACAGTAGTAAACAATGTTCTCTGACTGCGGGAAACTTCAAATGATCTTTCATTTGGTCCTATCAGACATTTAGATTCAGGTATAGTCCGGGTCTTTTGATTTCGCAGTCGAACTAGTTTACCACTGTTTTTATACATATTTTTAAAATTTATTTTTCTCTTTGAAATGTCAAAGATCATAATATTTCTTATTTTTTTCAAACGCTTGAGGACCCCTGTGGTACCCACAGATACCGGGGTCCATGGACTCTAGTTTGAGAAATGATACCATAGACAAATCAATAACAATACTCACTCTGACAGTTAACAATAGCCTATATTGTTGTTCTACTTCAAAATCTAACTGCTTGTTTAGGATTAGGTCTCCAGTGGTTGGGTTTAGGCTGAAGATGTTGAGTGCGTTTCCTCCAGTTATTTGGAACATTAGTTGCTCTGTTTGAAGATAAATACATTCATTGTAATCTGTCAGATGAGCTGCTTCATCTACTATTTTATGACAATTCAAGGTACAATATGCAATTGTTAAACTAACTGCATTGTCGGTGAGAGGGGATTATTAGGAGAGCTAAAGGTTAGGGAGTAAAACCTCCACTATTTTGTCTGGAGGGGAAGGGGGTGTAAGAAGAGTAAAAGGTTGGGAGAGTAAACTGCATAGAAAATCTCCAGTTCATCGGGGAGCGGGGTAGAAGAGATAACGACAAGAGGAGTAAATTCTGATAGAAAACACCCACTGCCTATGTGTGTGTGTGTGTGTCGGGGGAATAGGAGAGCTAAAGACAAGAGAAGTGAATTGATAGAAACATCTCCAGTGCCTTGTGGGGAGGGGGTAATAGGAGAGGTCAAGGCTAGAGGAGTAAACTTTGATATAAAACCCCACTGCCTTGTGTTGGGGGAAGGAAATTATGAACACTCTGATAGTAAATCTCCAATGTTTTTGTGGGTCAGCACGGTTATACAAAAAGGCTAAAGAAGTAAGCCTCTCTGTGAATTGTTTTTCTAACCACAAATGCAAAAATCAATTTGTCATAGGTATGGAGAGCAGGTGTACTGCTGCAGCAAAGGATAGAGCATGCATGGGAATTCCCAATGTGCCAAGACATCGATTACATAAGATAATATAACTGTAACGCAATATGAGCACTTTGTAATTTTCAGTCTCCTTCTTCTTGCGTCATTCTTTACGACCAATTTTAATCACTCTTGTGATATGTTTGATCTTTGCCAAGAACGTGTAAACGTTACACATTGGTTTGTAGGCCCCAAACATAGACTTCACACGTTTAGGACAAGTAGTTGATTTCAAACAAACCTACTTTGTGCCCTTACGACATGAGTGGCAGGTAACAGTAGTTCTGTTCTGTTGGGGTAACACCCAAATTTGGGCCCGTAACCACTAGGCGATTTTCAGCCTAAAATGCTCTAAAGGCAAAGGCTGGACTTCATTTCTCGGGTTCCCATATGGCTGTGTCCTTGTCTGCAGAAATAGATAGCAATCTACCGAGATTGTTGCACAAAGCATGAACTCTGTACCTGTCTGCAGAAATAGATAGCAATCTACCGAGATTGTTGCACAAAGCATGAACTCTGTCCTTATCTGCAGAAATAGATAGCAATCTACCGAGATTGTTGCACAAAGCATGAACTCTGTGCCTCCAGCAACAATCCTAGATAATCACATGAAAACATTGCACATGTGACTCGGTCTGGATTCAAACCCACAATTTTCACAATGACAGGCAAGTGTCTTAACCCCTTCACCCTAGAGACCCCCTGAACAAAAAAATAATTTAAGTACATACTGTTGATTCCTTCATCCATGTCATCCGCTGTTATTGTTACAATGGTAGTTCCTGGTGGTGTATCCTCAGGAACAGATGCAGAAGGAAGGGATGTGAAGTATGGGCTATTATCATTTACATCTGTCAAATATATACAAGTCTGTTTTATAAGAGTTAATTGCATTTCCTTCTTATTGAGAAATAGTTCACCAATATACAAGTCAGTTTTATAAGAGTTAATTCCATTTCCTTGTCTTATTGAGAAAAAGTTCACCAATATAAATAAACAGAGTTTTCAATTCTAAACATTTAGATATATGGTACATGTTTCGTAAATTAAACAAATAAATTTTATGACCTCTTCTTCTTCTTCTTTCAATGCTCATATCGACCACTTATCCTCCAGGTTGGGGGTTGTAAGTAAAGGAACCCTTTCATACCTTGTGGTATATAGGGCAATACAGTGTTAGGCCTGTATTTTTCATTGACCGTCGGCACACGATGGGTGTTGTAGTCAGCATAACGCCGGCCGTCTTTACTTTCCCTGAGCATGTCTGGTACCCAGTTGAGGCTGGGTCGACCTGAGAGCCATCGCGGTCGGAAAAATTTCCACACCCACTGCGAGAGTTTGGGGTTGTATGATGGACTATATACCGATCCATTTAACTCTTTCTCCATTCTGAACCGATATACTGGTTCGCAGTATTTTGTAAGATAACAGAAAGCCAGTATACTGGTTTCTTCTTCTTTCAATGCTCAATATTGACTAATTGTTAACAACTCTGTGTGGTCTGTATGTGATCTGTGCCTAAGAGCAATTGTACGTTGTGCAAGTTATGCGCCTACAAACAGGCCAGCACATCCAATTTCTGCAACACTTTTATTTACTAGGTTGCTTCCTAGCCAGCTACCTCAGTTGCCCTGTGGGTAGGTCGCAATGTTACTATTCTTTGCTTCCTTTCAGGCCCCAGCACCACGCGGCAATGTTTTATGATAAAATTAATAAAAGATATCTGTTTAAAAATATATGATCAAAAGTGTTTTGCAAAAAAGTAGTTCTTGCTCTGGTCTAATAGGAGTCTTTAACAAAAAAGGAAAGAAACCCTTTTTTATACCACATGGTATTAAGGCTAATACAGGGTTGGGCCCATATTTTCCATTGACCGTCAGCAAACGGTGGCTGGCCGTCTTTATTTCCCATTGTTTTTCCTTGTGCTCAATTGAGGTGGGGTCGGCCTGAAAGCTATTACGATTGGAAAAATTTCCACGCCCACTGTGGAACTGAACCCGGACCACTAACCTAAAACGTGAGTTCACTAACAACTACGCTACTGTAGAACTGAACCCGGACCACTAATCTAAAACGTGAGTTCACTAACAACTACACTACTGGGGAACTGAACCCGGACCACTAATCTAAAACGCGAGTTCACTAACAACTACGCTACTGTGGAATAAGAGTTAAATTGGTTGATAAGAATGTACACAAACAAACAACATCTAGATGTTACTTACCAAGAACTGTAAGGCTTACAGACACTAAAAAGGTCTGACTCAATTTCGAACTCTGGTCGGAGACAGTGATGTTGATCATATAATATGGTTGTGTCTCTCGGTCAAGGGTGGCTCCAGCGGCTAGTCTCACATATCCAGACTGGTCAACTGTAAACACATTCGCCAGTGTCAAAGCTGGAGATAGATTATACAAATGTTAGATACTGACTTTATATTTTGGCATTCTTTTTCTTCTTCATCTTTTAACTCCCAACGGAGCACAGGTCTTCAACATACTTCTTCCAGCTCTTTCTCTCTGCTGTATCCCTTCCAATTGTTTCCATGTTTTACCTATCTTTTTAATACAAGTCTCCAGCTCTCTTCTCCAGGTATGTCTAGGCCTTCCCCGCACAGGTCTTCAACATACTTCTTCCAGCTCTTTCTCTCTGCTGTATCCCTTCCAATTGTTTCCATGTTTTACCTATCTTTTTAATACAAGTCTCCAGCTCTCTTCTCCAGGTATGTCTAGGCCTTCCCCTACTCCTCTTTTCCTGTGGGTTCCAAAACAGTGCCTGTCTTACAATGCTTCTGGTAGGTCTTCTCAATGTGTGTCCTATCCATTGCCAGCATCTCTTCTTAGCTCTTTCTCCATTGTTATCTGCTCCGCTCTTGCTCTGAGTTTCTCGCCTGCAATTATATCACACCATCACAGTCCCTCTATTCCATGTAAGCATGCACTTATGAAGGTCTGTAGTTTTCTGGCAGTCTCTTCTGTTATCCTCCATGTTCTGAGCCATAGAACAGCACTGACATCACATTTGATTGAAAGAACCTCAGCTTTGTCTTTGGTCTGATACCATGCTTTAGTATAACCACAGATATGATAGGGATAAAGTAGGGATTTTCTGTGTGTAAAATCTTATAATTACCCATCTATACATTCTACTTCTTCAAATGCTTCATATCGCCCACTTGTTAACCACCCAACGAAGCAATTAAAGCATGCAAAGAAATAGGTGTAAAATGGTTAAATAGAATATTCCCAGCCGCTTGGACAGAAAGAAAAGTTCCAGATGACATGGAAAAAATCAGTAATAGTCCCTTTATGGAAAAATAAAGGCAATAAATGAGAATGCGAAACATAGAGGCATTTCACTATTAAGCCACACTGGTAAAATATACGCAAAAATATTAGAACAGCGCATAAGACAAATCGCTGACCCACAAATAAGCCCCTCACAGTTTGGATTTAGAAGAGGAGTGGAATGCACAGACGCTCTATTCACTCTGAGACAACTGAGTGAAAAAGCAATAGAATATAACAAAGAGCTACACTTATTATTCATCGATCAAGAAAAGGCATTTGACAGAATAGATAGAAATATTCTATGGGAAACACTAGAAAACTATGGGATCAAGGGACAACTGCTAGACAATATCAGAGCAATATACACAAATAACCACAGTGTGATAAGAACAACAGACGGAATGACAGACTCATTCGAAACAAAATCAGGAGTAAGACAGGGTTGTGTGCTCTCACCCCTTCTCTTCAACATATATGTCGACAGAATAGTGAAGGAGGCACAGTGCGAAAAAGACCTTATTGACATAGACAATGAACACGACGACCAATTAAACAACCAAATCAGCGAATTGCTTTTTGCGGACGACCAAAGTTTAATGTATGAAGATGAAGATCAGCTACAACATCACATGAATTCATTGCTAATAGCATGTAGAAAGTACAACATCAAAATCAACAAACAAAAGACGAGACCATGAAAATCAGCAGAACACCAAGCCAAGCAAACATACAAATAGATAACACCAGAGTAAAGCAAGTTTCCGAATTCAAATATTTAGGCACTATTTTTACAGAGGACGGAAAACTAGATATAGAAATAGAGACAAGGTGTCAAAAAGCAAATGCAGTGACCTAACAGCTGGCACCATACTTAGTTAGTTAGTTAGTTTGTTCCTTTCGTACAAAGGCGTACATAGGGCAGAGGTTTTAGATCTCCATGTGATACGGTTCTTTGCTAGCAGTTGCAGATCTTGTATGGTTTTACATCCCAATAGTTTACTTTCTTGTTGGATGGTTCTTCGAAGAGTGGTCTTTGGTCTTCCACGTTTCTTTTTCCCAACTGGTGACCACATAAGGACTTGTCGATTTAGTCTCTTTTCGTCTGATCTAAGCACATGACCTAAATATTTCCACCTTCGTTTCTTTATAATATTTGATATGTGTTTTTGGTGTGTTCTATCTCTCACTGTGTTGTTAGAAACGAAATCACTCCATTTTGCTTTTAATAATTTTCGTAGACATTTATTCTCAAAGCTGCCCAGTTTCTTATCAATTTTCTTTGTTGATTTCCAACTTTCACAACCGTAGGTCAGTACAGGAATCACACATGACCTAAATAATTTAACTTTTGTGCATATACTAAAGTCTTGAGATTGCCAGATATTCGTTAATTTAGTGAAGGCACTAGCTGCTATAGCAATACGAGAGTTTATTTCTTTCATCGTGTCTCCGTTGTTTGACACTTTACTACCCAAATATGTAAAATGTTCAACTTTCTCCAGTGTTTGGCCATTTATTACGATGTTGTCTGTCGAGTTTGTGAGGTCCATAATTTTGGTCTTGGCAGAATTGATCTGGAGACCAACCTGTTCTGCAAGTGTGCAAAGATTGCTCGTTAGTTTGTGGGTTGCTTGTGTAGTTGAATTCAATATGGCCACGTCATCGGCAAAGTCAAGATCAAATAGTCTGCTGTTATTAAGCCATTTGATGCCTAGTTAATCATCTTGGGTGCATTTAGCATGATCCAGTCTATAGCTATCCCAAAAGCATAGGTGACATAACGCAGCCCTGCTTCACACCCGAATTGACTGAATATTCTGAAGCATCCTGCTGTGTAAGAACAGATGCAGGAAACTCAGACTGGTTCACAGTCAATTCGGGCACCATACTACAACACCCAAATATCAAGATGGAAGTGAAAAGACAGATGATAAAAAGTATTTTCCTACCAACACTTTGTTTCCAGTGCCAAACTTGGTCTCTTATAGCAACACATCACAGAAAGCTCACCACATGTGAAATGAAATGCTTGAGGAAGGCAGGGGGAGTCACCAGGAAAGACAGACTACGAAATGAGGATATCAGAAGCAGAGTGGGCATAACTTCATGCACCGAATATATCGAAGAAAACAAATGCAGTGGTTTGACATTTAATTAGAATGAAATACAACCAACCACCAATAACAGCATACAATAAAAGAGATCGGGTATTAGAGCTAAGGGAAGACCAAGAAAAAGATGGATAGACAATATCAAGACCACACTACATAAACACGGATACAACACAACACGGGCAACTCATCTAGCCCTAGAACGCAAATTAAAGCTCCCATCCCTACGCTTAACGGCAAGAGTGGACAGCTAACTACATCTTCCACCTGGGAATAGACAATAGACAATAGTTAACCACTCTTTGTAATTTGTATGTGCTCTGAGCCATTGCGCCAGTTATGTGACTCCAAGTAGAGCCTGCACATCCATATTCTGCTACACTTTTTATTTACTATACGGTAGCTTCCCTAGGTCCCACTTCAGTCACCTCTTATGGCATGTCTCGAAGGTTGCAGTGCTACTATACTTTCTCCCTTTGTGCGCCCTAGCAACACACAGGTAACCCATCTATACAGATTTGTGTTTTGTTGGGTAATATGAATAATCTTTGGCTGAAATTTGCAGGTCTTACATGCTGTAGGGGTCTAATGGGGGCACAATGTATTCAAGTTCTCAGCGTGTCACACAGATCACAAAGAGAGCTTAACTTGGATGATGAGAAAGAAACAAAAAATATACTTGAAACATAGTTTTAAACAAAGTATCACTGAATTCACGACCAAAAGCACTGCAAAAACATGTGCTCCAGTGTTATATTGAACCAATACTTATTTATGGCAGCGAATCATGGACAATTAACAAACAATCAATATGATCATTGGAAGCCACAGAGATGTGATTTTAAGGAAGAATGCTGAAAATTCTATGAACAGCGAAGAAAACAAATGAGGAGGTTTTAAATCAGGTCTGCACACAAAGAAACCTTATCAAAAGAATAAGAATCAGACAATCAAGGTTCTTCTGGCATTTAATGCGAAGAGAAGGTTTAGAACATTTGGTAACAACAGGTAAAATTCAGGGAAGGAGAGATCATGGGAGACAGAAGGAGAAGATGTTGGATGGTCTGATATCATGGTTCAACAAATGATCGACATCACAACTGATTACCTGCACTAATGTGAGAGTTGTGCAGAGACATGATTGCCTATGCCAACAGGCATGGCCATTGATTGATTCCTTTGCATGACGAAACAAATGATAGGCCCATCATCATTGCACTCTGGTAAGTAACCATGTGTGCTTCGTTCTCTTCCTTACACAGGAAGATCTTGGTGGAAGTGCATGAACTCTGAAGCCCTGGCTAGGGTTGCCAATGTAATGTAGAAGATGGTGAAAATATTGTGCAGAAATTTTAACAAACAAACATTCACTTCAAGCATGATAAAAACAAAATGCAAATACAATAACTTACAAATAGCATATGTCAATCCATTATTGAGATCGGATGGATCATTATCATCATCTACACAGTTAAGTGTTGCCACAATATCACCAGGTACAGCAGATTCCAATACTGAAGCAATATAGAGATTGCTGTCGCAGGTTGGAGCATGGTCGTTCACATCATCCACAATTACTGAAAAATAAATAACAGTGTTGTTGATTATTTTACTACTGAACTGATGCTCGTCCATCACGGGTGATGATGACCACACAATTTTCATCCAAGGGAATGTAGTTGCGTTATGTTTGTCTGTGTGTGCGTAGATGACTAGTGAGCCCAATGTGTGCTTGAAATGTTCTTGTACAGTTTGGGCAAGGTATACTTGTACTTGTGGGGAGTTTTACTGCCTTTATATTTTGACGTTTTTGTTCCATCCGTGCTATTCTACCTGCCTCACAGGCCGATGAACCGTGTCAAAGAAGTGTGCGCCAGGCTGATCTGTCTTGAGCACCATTCTCCCAGTATCTACTACTAAACTAATGCATGCTCAAATGGTTTAACAAGTGCGCGATATTGAGCGTTTGAAGTAGACACCGCTGCTTTGGGATTGTCGGTGACAAAATCTGGGGTGTCTTCTTTGAATGCTCCATATCAAGCACTTGTTAAACCACTCTTTGTGATCTGTATGTGATCTGAGCCTAAGAGTAATTGTCTGTTGTGCCAGTTACAGAACACACAACACCCACATGTCTAACCTTGATCATGTATACCCCAGCTGTGGTAGGGGATTGTGTTCTAGGATTGGACTCTACATTCACCTCCGTACACACCAGAGAGGTGCAGCAGCACACGTCTGAGGCTGTTGTCATCACTTGCAATTGACGGCTAATTTATTAGCTATTACAGTAATCGGTTTATGAAACTTCATCCATTCGTCTTCAATTTGATATATAATTAGTCACATTGTAAATCCTATTTAGAAACTATGTATTAGGCATGAGGTATGAGGCTGATATAAAAAGGATAGGTAAAACATAGAAAGAATTGGAAGGGATGGCAAGATACAGGAAGAGCTGGAAGAAGTTTGTTGAAGACCTGTGCTCCGTTGGGAGTTGAAAGGTGAAGATGTATTAGTTTAGCTAAACTACGAGTGCAACATTTTGGGAACTCAAAAAATAATTAGACCGAGGCAAACAATGTTGCAAATTAGTTAACATGTATCTATATAGAAAGACAAGGAACACCAGAACATGTCATATAGTTGTCATCATCATCAAGTAGCTTGTCCATTCTGGAACCTGGCTTCCATAACAGCAGTCCTGGAATCTCTGTTCTGTGCAAGTTGACCGGTGTCAGCAGCAGTCATTCTCAGATCATCAATGACATCTTGCACCCATCGCCTTCTAGGTCTTTCTCTCATTCTTCTTCCAGGCATCATTCCTTCCAAAATTATCTTCTCTAAGCATTCATATCGTTTGATGTATCTGAAATATTTAATTTTCCTTCATATTATGCTATTTAATAGCCAACTCTCTTAATATCAAGCTGTTGCAGAACAGAAGCATTTGTTCTTTTCTCTGTTCATGATATTCTAAGTACTCTTCTGTAGCTTTTGCATTCAAAGGCATTAATGATCTTCGCTGCTTTGTCAATGTTCCATGTCTCACAACCATATGTTGCCAAGGAAAAATGCACTCTTAAAGACTTAATTTTTGTTCTTAGCCAGGTCCATTCTATAGGTTATTTAAAAGGGAATTGACATGAGTACAAAAATGTAGCATTGAAGAGTCTGCATCATATAGTACTCACTTCTAATCAATAGTGTCCCAGTTTTTGCAACTGTTCCCTGATCGACTGCCAACACCGTCAGATTGTAATAAGGTACAGACTCTCTATCTAAACGTCCAACAACTGACACTACTCCAGTCTGGGAACCAATCACAAATGGGCCTAAATAAAACAAATACAAATAAATCAAATCATCATCATCAAATAGCTTGTGCTGAGCAGAACTTTACCACCCTAACAATCCTTCAGAATTTCTCTCTCTCATAGGCCAGATGTCTCGTCTCTGCAGCAATCATACTCAAATCATCAGTTACATCCTTCTTCTTCTTCTTCGGACACTCCATATTGACCACTTGTTAATCACTCTGCGTGAATTTTATGTAATCTGAGCCTAAGAACGATTGTACATTGTGTCAGTTATTCGTCTACAAATAGGCCAGCCCATCCGATTTCTGTGATGCTTTTTAATTGCTAGGTTAGCTTCTCTAGGTCCTACATCAGTAGCCTCTTATGACATGCCTTGTAGGTTGCAGGGGTACTATTCTTTTCTTTGCCTATGGGCCCCAGCACCACACAGGCGGGTTACATCATGAATCCATCTTCTCTGTTGTCTTCCTCTTCTCCTCTTTGCCAGGATGTTTCCTTCGATAATGGTATCCTCCAACCCTTCGTGTCTCTTTACCAAATACTTTCCAAAATACTTTCATTTTCTCATTCTTATTTGTATATAATAATTATTATATACAATTATCTATTACAAATTATTTGAATACATAAAAACTAATTTGATGACAACAGAACAAACTAATCTTATTGGTTATTGTATCTTTCTCTCTCTCTATCTATCTAGCATGTGATACCTCTTGATGCTTAGGTAATTCAGCAAAATCTTACGCCACTCTTCTCTGTATTTGGTCGTCCTCTGTATTGTCTTCCAGCTGTGAGTTATTTCTTTCAGTTCTGGTTCTACTGTTCTCCTCGAGGTCATTTTTGTCTTCCCGTTTTCGTTTATCCTCTGGTGTCAACTCAGTGAAGTTTTCATGACAGAGTTAGTCTACATGGCATCACATGTCCGATTCATTTTCAGCATCTCTTTTGGATGATTGTGCTCATATTCCCGTGCTGACACTGTTAGAGTTCTTAGTCTAAACGCACTGATAAATATGCTTAAGAGATCGGAGCAACTATGGACATGTCTTATGTGTGATGAAGATGACCCTCAAATGAACAATGAATCTGATTCTGGGTTTATGAAATGAAAGTGTATGAACAATCATTTCTGTATGTGAATGTCACAAGATGGCTAAGGAGGGAACACAATTAAAACAACATAAACACCAAGTGTCACTACCTGAGATATCAAATAAAAACACAAAGAGTTGTGGAGGAAACAAACTCACAGCAAACACCCACAGGTTCCCATCAGCAGACTAAACAGAAAACAGCGCACTACAATCTTTCGCCTCCGATCAGGAAACTGCAGGCTCAACCATCACATGCAAAGAGTAGAACGTGCTCAGAATATACAATGTGCATGTCAGACTGAAAGACAGACTCCAGAGCACATTCTGCAGTCATGTTCCATCATACATACACCAACAAAATGAAACATGGCCTCATGAACAAAGTTTACACAGCAAGCTATGGGGAACTCAGGAAGAACTTCAACTGACATCCAGCTTCATAGAGGCATCTCATGGTTTAGATTGATTAATTGATAGGTACATCAACATTGCACTTCAGTGATCTACCACATATGCTCTGATCTATTTCTTACATAGGAAGATCTCAGCAGCAGTGCAAAAACTCTGTATCATCGACGAGGGTCTTGAAGTAACTTTGAAGGTGGTGAGGATATTTTAAGCAATTTTAGTTTTAAACTTTTTCTAAAGATTTTTTCCCCAAGCAGCAGCTTTCCAGCCTGCTCTTCTGGAAAACATATCTCAATATCTTAAGACGAGCATATGAAACTGACCGCAAAGAAGAAGCAATAGAGGCATCTAATGCGCTAGACGAGCATACAAAACTTACAGCAAAGAAGAAGAAATAGAGGCATCTGATGGGTTAGATGAGCATATAAAATCGACCGCAAAGAAGAAGTATGTGAATGTGTATGTTCAAGAAACAGTATGTGTGTTATTTTTGTCATGTTTCAGAATTTTGTTGACATACCTGGACCAATACTGTATCTGACAACTCCATCAGGACCTGCATCAGAGTCATTAGCAATTGCCTAGAAGAAGAAGAAGAGAACACACACAGAGATATATGAAATATATACACAAAATGTGAGCGTCTGTAGCTTAAGCGGTAGTGAGCTCGATCACAACCCGAGCATACCTGGTTCAAACTCCGTGAGGGAGCAAGTTTTAAAGCAAATTAGTTCCCTTGAATTTGAGCGATCAAAAGACCTCACGTTAGAAGCAATGGCAAACTACTGAGCCGATAGGTGTTAGAAATCAGCCGTTACTGTTGATGCTAAGTTCTGATCACGAATATACGATTTCTTCACACAAAGTATTACCTGACATTACCACTGTGAATGAGATGCTTGAGAAAGTGGTCAATAAAACAAGAAGAGACCATATAGAAATGAAGAAATTAGAAGAACAGTCTGAACAACACCTGGTAGATTCATTGAAAACATAAAATGGTCAGCCTCTGGGTGAAAGCACCGATGCACCAGATTGCAGAGGTACACCTGAAATGGAACATAAAGAGAAGGCAGACCCAAAAAAGATTGATTGATGGAGTTACAGACATGTTAAGCTCACAATACCCCAGCATATCAAGTGACCAAGCATGCACATCTCAGAACCGAAATCAGTTAAACCTGTGGCTATGGCAAAGCAGAGCAGGACAAAAACAATGAACACAAATTCAGATAGATAAAGCTAACATAGATAGAAGCTAGAGTGCAAAAGCAAATGCTGTAACCTACCAACTAGCCCCATTGTTTAAACACCAAAAAATCTCATTCACAGCTAAACAACAGATGATCAACAGAATTTTCATCCCAACTCTGTGTTACCAGTGCCAAACATGGACAATGAGCAAAGTAGTCACAAAAAATAACTACATATGAAATGTGATGCCAACAAAAAGTTACAAAAACACCAGAAAAGACAGTCACCAACATCAGCATAAGAAAGAAAGTTGGGACATAACCTTTCTTGAATTACATTGAGAAACAAAGAATGAAGTGGACAGAGCCAATTAAGACAGCAGCAGCAGCAGGAACAAGAGCAGCAGCAGGAACAAAAGCAGCAGCAGCAGTAGTAGTAGAACTAGCTTTCTTTCTTCTGTCTTCTCTGTTTTTGGCCGTTAGGCGTAGCATGTTTAACTGATGATCGGTTTCCGAGATAATGCCTGCTCGGTGGCTTGATATGCTGTGGTATTGTGGAGTTTTAAGATGTCTGTAACTCCATCAATACATATTTTCTTGGTCTGCCCTTTATCTTGATGATTCTATTTTCAGGTTGTACGCTTTTGCACCTGGTGTATTTGGGTTAATTCTCACAAAGTGGTCAAACCATTTAAGTTGCTGTTTCTCAATGAATCTAACAGCAGGTGTTGTTCGACTGTTCTTCTAATTTCCTCATTTCTTATATGGTCTCTTCTTGTTTTATTTACTGCTTTCCTCAAGCATCACATTTCACAGAAGGTAATTGCCCTATATTTTTCTTTAGTCAATGCCCATGTATCAAATAGCATAACATAACAACAAATAAGTTTGATATGGTATGTTATGGAAGAGAGTGGTTTAGAAAGGGGAGTTGAAGACGGATAAGGGGGATGTTTTTCGGTCTCTTCGCGACTGTCTGTTGGATGAGGACACTAAAATAGATGTTGAATCGATCAGCGATTCAGGCAATTTGGAGTTACCCTTGTACAAGTAGAGCTGGATGCCTGAGGGGCAGAGCAAGAAGTATGTTTTTCAGTGAGAAACGGGAACCATCAGTATGCATACTCTTCGATATCTGTTGGGGAGACTGAGCACCTATGGGTCTGCACAAAGTGCAATGACGTCAATTTGGTAACCAATAACCAATAACAGATCATAACATAACATAACATAACATAACATAGATGCTTACTGTATAAACAAATGTATTTGCTGGAACATTTTCTTCCACATGTACAGTAACTGCAGGATCTGCAAAACTTGGAGTATGTTCATTGACAGCAGACACAGAGATAAAACATTGGGCAGTTGTATTGTAAACACCATCTGTGGCTTGGATAATTAAAAAGTATAATTGAGTCTTCTCATAGTCCAATTTTTGTATCAACTCCAACACTCCAGTGGACAGGATTCTGTGCAATTAAACAAAACACAAATTATTATTAACTCCTTGTGGACAAGGGCAAATTTGTTTTATAATAAAAATGCCCTTTAGTGTGGTGCTTGGTCCACAAAGAGTTAAAGACAGACTTTTAGAGTAAAATAGAAAACTGAATCTCACATAAGAGATCTTCTTCTTTGAATGCTCCATATCAACCACTATGTTAACCACTCTGTGTGATTTGTATGCGATCTGAGCCTAAGAGTGATTGTATGTTGTGCCAGTTATACATTTACAAGTAGGCCAGTACATCCGATTTCTGCGATGCTTTTTTATTTACTAGGGTAGCTTCCCTAGGTCCTACATCAGTCATCTCTTATGACATGCCTTGTAAGTCACAGTGGTACTATTCTTTGCTTGCCTTGCTGGCCCTGGTACCACACATGTGACACACACATAAGAGTTCAAGATCATTACTACGACTTTGAAAGTATGTGGTTCAAAGTCAGCTTGAACCAAAAATGGTTGCTGTGCACACAGTATGCAGATGGACTACATAAGAAATGAATCCTTTACTTGAGTGTCTAATGTACAAGTACCTCTGAAGTCAGAGTAAGGTTTGCTTGAATGGCAAGATACACTATGTCTGAATTCAAAGCCGCCCATGTGTTGCCGTGCTCCAAAGGAGCAAAGAATAGTAAGACTGCAACCTACAAGGCATGTTGTAAGAGGCGAGTGAGGTAGTGGCCTAGGAAAGCTATCCAAGCAAATAAGAAGCATCGCAGAAAGCGGATGTGCTGGCCTACTTTTAGGCACATAACTGGTACAATTGCTCTTAGGCTCAGATAACATACAAATCACAAAGAGTGGTTAACAAGTGGTCGATATGGAGCATTCGAAGAAGAAGAAGAATAGCAGGCAAACGAAACAACAACAAAATAACACACCATAAACAATAACAACATCATCAGCAGCAATAACAGAAACATCATCATCACATACAACAAAAATACAACATCAGCAACAACACTAACCAATGCATTATGAGTAGCAATAATGATCGTAATTACAGCAACATTAAGAGCAACATGGACATCAGCATCATCAAAAAACAACATAAAAATCATCATGAACAATAACAATAACACAGAGAAAAAGACAACCAAATATCATCAGCTACAACAAGAACAGGATAGCAGAAACAGTAGCTACAACAACGGCATCATCAGCTACAAGAACAGAGACAACAATAGAGACATCAGCAGCCACAACAGCAGCTAAAAAAGCAACAACGACATCATCAGCTACAACAGCAGAAACAGTGGCATCAACAAAAATAAAGTCATCAGCTACAACAATAGAAACAGTCGCATTAAAAACATTAGAGACATCAGCAGCTACAACAGTAACAATGACATTCCGCAGAACAACAGAAATAGAATTATTATCATCAACAACATCATCAGCTACAACAACATGTCTAACATATCACATTTCCAGCTCTCACCTAAAGCATCCTTCAGTATTACCCTCTTGAATAGAATAACTAACTGTACTAAATCTGGGCGAAGCATCTTTATCTATGGCTGTGACAGTGATCAATGATGTGCCTAGACTTGCATCCTCTGCTACTGTCGTCTGGTAGACTGGCAGAGTAAACTGTGGCCTAATCAAATAATAATAACAATAATAGCCATATGTTAACAAAATAATATGATAATAACTGGTGTTTCAGTTTTAGTTTCATTTAGGAATATCTTCATTACACGGCGGACATGTCCATAGGTGCTCCGATCTGCTTTGCAATATCTCCAACAGCGTCCAGTAACTAACCGTACCATTTTGATGTTGAATAATGAGCCTCTTCTTCTTCTCGTTGTTCTTTCGACCAATTTTAATCACTCTTTGTGATATGTTTGATATTTGCCAAGAATGTGTATACGTTGCACATTGGTTTGGTAGGCCCCTAAACGCATAGACTTCTACACGTTTAGGACATGTGCATCCGATTTCAGCCAAACCTCCTTAGTCGCCTCTTACGACATGCGTGGCAGGTAACAGTGGTTCTATTCTTGACACCCCAAATTTGGGCCCGGTAACCACTCGGGCGATGAGCCTCTCATATACCAGTTGTGCTGTTTCTCTTTTCTGGCCACTAAAATCTTCAATTCTTCTTCTTCTTTGAACGCTCTATATTGATAACTTGTTAAGCCACTCTCTGTGATTTGTATGTGATCTGAGCATAAAAGCGATTGATTGTATGTTGTGTCAGTCATGCGCCTACAAGTAGGTCAGCACATCCAATTTCTGTGACGGATTTTAATTACTAGGGTAGCTTCCCTAGGCCTCTAGCTCAGTTGAAATTTTTTGACATATCTTGTAGGTCGCAGTGTTACTATTCTTTGCTCCCCTTGTGAGCCCCAGCAATACACGGGTGGCCAGTCTTCTAACTTAACTCTTAGTAGCAATGCCATGTTTTTACAAGCCATTTGTTTTTAGAATAAACAACGCCCTTTAGTGTGGCTCCTAGTAAAAAAGTGTCCAACTCAAAGCCATGTAGTGTGGCATTTGGTTCACAAGGAGTTAATGGATGATAATGACAGGGTACAATAGGAACAAATGATCATGTGACTTTATCACCAGTCTTTCTGTAGTGGAAGAGTTGTTTAGAACCGAGCCAGTGCTTCAGCATGACTGAAAGTTACAGAAGCGATCAACGAAATGATCATCTACAGCAAAGCCGCTCTTTTGGTGCAGAGGCCCACAATGGTTACCAAAGAACAGTACCACTGTAACCTACAAGGCATGTCATAAGAGGTGACTGATGTAGGACCTAGGAAGCTACTCTAGTAAATAAAAAGCATTGCTGAAATTGGATGTGCTGGACTACTTGTAGGCGCATAACTGGCACAATGTACAATTGCTCTTAGGCTCAGATCACATACAAGTCACAGAGTGGTTAACAAGTGGTCGATATGGAGGGGTTCGAAGAGCAAGAAGAATCTTCAGCAAAGATATCCACTTCTCCATCGTGGTCCTATCGAGAGTTTGGCAACATTTTTTAATTTTATGAAATTTATATCTTTTTTTTTCAAGCTGATAAACCTGGGGGAAAAGAAAGTACTTCAACCACATCATGCTTTTCCAATCGGTAGTGAATGTGTTAAATAGAACAGCCGTAACAGCCATATACTTACGGTTCATCATTGCTGTCCAGGATATTAACAGTGATATTATCACATGCTGTTCGAACTGTTGGGTTGGGTGTATCACTTATACAAACTTCCATTCTGTACACGTTGCCTATAGTCTCATAGTCTGGAGCAGCGGTAACCAGTCGGATTTCTCCAGTGTCTATTGGAATTCAAATCAATATTAAAGTTTCTGCTTATATGCATTTATAATGGCTACAGTAAACACTGGCTACAGTAACAGAATGGCTACAGTAAATACAATGGTTACACTTACCAGACTGGCTACAGTAAACACTGACTATGGTAACCACCAGCTATGGCAACCATCGGCTACAGCAAACTGATTGGCTACAGTAAACTGATTGGCTACAGTAAAGAGATGTGTAAATGTACCTTGTCTGAAGCAAACAATATAATAATTTAAACTCGCTAAAACTAAACGTACAGTGCAAAATTGTACTCTGGTTCTTTTTGGTTCATTCTTTACGACCAATTTTAATCACTCTTTGTGATATGTTTGATCTTTGCCAGAACGTGTATACGTTGCACATTGGTTTGGTAGGCGCCTAAACGCATAGACTTCTACACGTTTAGGACATGTGCATCCGATTTCAGCCAAACCTCCTTAGTGCCTCTTACGACATGCGTGGCAGGTAACAGTGGTTCTAATCTTTACACCCAAATTTGGGCCCCGGTAACCACTCGGGCAGGTGCCCTGGTTATAATGGACAGGCGTTGCAACATTTGCACTAGTTAAAGTAGACAGGAATGAATAAATAATATAGACAAATAATAATGTTAAAAGACAAAATGCAATAATGAAGACAAAGATCTTACCTGGTGTGATCTGGAAATATGTAGTATCCGACAATGTGTATGTTATTTTATCTGTGGGTCCATCATGGCTGCTAGCTTGTACTCTGTACAACACAATACTGCCAGGAGGTGTGTTTTCAGGAAGGTCAAAGGTCATGATGCTATTAAATGTTGGGTCATTATCATTAACATCTATGACGTTGAGTTTGATGGTAACATTGACGACAAATGGTGGAACTCCATTGTCTCTTACCTGTATTGTAAACAAGATATATTATAATGTTGATATTTGTTGTCTACTGCATAGAGAGAGAGAGAGGCAGACAGATAGAGAGGGAGGGAGGGAAAGAGAGGGGAGAGAGAGAGGGGAGAGAGACTGAGAGCTACACAGAAAGAGATAGATAGATACATATAGAGAGGTAGAGAGGGGTACTGCCTAGAGTAGTTGATAGTAGCTCGGCCTGCTAGCTGTGAGACGCCTCATAGCTCGGTTTCGAACCTACTGTCCGGCATTTGTTCGAGTCCCCTGGTCTTACTCATGACGATAATGTGAGTACCTCTGAAGTCGGAGAAAATCTGCCTGTATGGCGAGGGAATACTAATTACGAATACATTGAGCACACGGCTGCCAGTGTAAAGTATTTACAATGTGCACGCTGCTGCCATTGTAAGAAATTGGAAAACGGATTTTCACGCAAAATCAGTTTCAGAGATGAAACTTCATCTGAGTTGAAAGCGGTGAAGAAAGAAAGAAAAAAAAGAAGAGAGGTAGAGAGAGACAGTTAGAAAGCTAGAGACAGAAGCAAAAGAGAGAGAGAGAAAGAAGAGAGACTGAGAGCTACAATGAGAGAGACAGAGAGAGAGACAGATATATGATATAGAGAGAGAGAGAGACAGAAAGATAGAGAGAGACAGAAAGATAGAGAGAGACAGAGAGACAGAAAGAGGGACAGATATAGATAGATAAAAAGAGAGACATAGAGTGACAGAGAGAGACATATAGAGATAGACAGAGACAGACACAAAGGGAGAGACAGGTAGATAGAGCCAGAGAGAGAGAGACAGATACAGAGGGAGAGAGAGAGAGAACAAAATAGGACAGCTGCGTTCCAGAAAATAAGAAGCATCATATACATCCATATCACTATCCATTGTGGTCAGAATGAGAATCATACAGCGCTACATACAACCAATACTGACATATGGATGCGAGTCATAGACAATAAACAAACAGAAAAATCTCTGGATTCCACAGAGATGTGGCGTTATAGAGATGTGGTGTTGTGAGAATCCCATGGACTGCTAGAACGACAAATGTGGAGGTGTTGAATGAGGTCAAGACACAGAGGAAACATATCAATATAAGAAAGAGGCAATCATAATTTTCTCAGAATCTGAGAAAGATATTTGTTGATATAGATCATCGTTTCCAAAGTTGGGTACCGCCCTCTCGGTGGGCACTGTAGTGTTCTAAGGGGCGATAGTGGGTTCAGAAAAATTTGGGGGTCTTCAGGCGATTAGGGTCGGTGGCTCCTTAAAAGAAATTAATAATAAATATTTCAAAATAAATTATTTCGTGATTTTACGATTGAATAATCATATAAAATTTGAATTCTGCATTTTAATTCATCTTATGTCCGTCTTACAGGATCCATTTTTTCATGAATTTTCTATTTCATGTATATAATCATTTGAAAATTGACCATGTATGACAGAAATATATATCAAATTTCTATGTCAAAGAGAAAATAGAGCATGGATATATGCAGGGATAGGGCAAACTGTTATAATGTGGAGGGGTCATTACAAAGTTTATGTTGTGCAAAGTGACCCGTGGGGCGAAAAAGTTTGGGAATCTATGATCTAGATGAAAGATACCAAAAGTTATGTCAAAATAAGTCAGATTCAATGACATACCTGAACTAAGATCTGGTAGGTTGAAGAAATCTCATAGTCTAAGGGTGTAGATGATGTCAGGTCTCCATCGCTTGAAACATTTAGGAGAATGTTCTCAGGAGTAGTACTGCAGTGGAAGACAATATATAGGAAAAATAACTTTCTTTAGAAGCAAATATTGTATTACCATTATTGACTTGGTAGTTTTATTTATCAACTGTTACAAGACCTTTCAGCATTTCTGTCCGTTCATCCACCCATCCATCATTCTGTCCTTCTCCATCTGTCCTATCCATCCACCCACCCATCCATTCATCAATCCCATCTATCCACCCATTCATCCATCCACCCACACACCCATCCATCCACCCTATCTATCAATCTATCTACCAGGAGAAGACAGTCGTCTAGCATGACAAGCTCTGGTGCCTGTTCCACCTGCTGACACTGGTAGAGAGCTATTTGACTTATTCCTATTCTATGTAAGTGTCTGGTGAGTCTGCAGTATCTGGTACGTAGGTGAAATATAATGATCTGATCTGTTCTGTTTAGGTCTTTTCCATAATCATATTCAATGTTTGTCTTCCAGTCGACTGCAGGTTTTCTCTTTATGTGGGTTTTGACTTTTTTTAAAGTCAGTGGTTGGTAGATTTGGTCTTTGGCACTGTCTTCCTTAACTCTTAGTGGACCAGGGCAAAAGACATGTTTTTACAAGCCATTTGTTTTTAGAATAAAAAATGCCTTTAGTGTGGCTCCTGGTAAAAAGGTGTCTAACCCAGTCACATAGTTTGGCATTTGGTCCACAAGGAGTTAAACAAGACATCGGCACTCTCATTGTCTTCAATGAGATAGAATCCACTGCAAGTGAAATGCTGCTTTTTTTAATAGCTGTTAAAGTTCTATTTCTAGTTTCTGTACCATGCTGTCCGCAGATTTAGCCTCCATGTTTTGTATAGCTGACAGTGAGCCTGTAAGAAAGCCTATCTTGCCTGCAGGTGCTTGCAGCTTATACACGTCCTGTTCTGTAAGTGGATTATGCCTTATTACATTTTTTATTGGGCCTTTACCTGTTAGTGCCGCAGCAGGTGGACCAAGGTGCGTTTGAAACGTAAAAACTCTGAGCACCGTCATTCTTTTAAATGAAAGCTACTCTGAATTCTTTTAATGAAATTAGTTGTCTATTGCGCCTGTGTGGTGCCGGGGCCCACAAGGGAAGCAAGGAATAGTACCAGCCTACAAGGCATATCATAAGAGGCGACTGAGGTAGGGACCTAGGGAAGCTACCTTAGTAAATAAAAACATCAGCAGAAATTAGATGTGCTGGCCTACTTGTAGGCACATAACTGGCACAAAATGCTCTTAGGCTCAGATCACCAACAAATCACACAGAGTGGTTAACAAGTGGTTGATATGGAGTGTTCGAAGAAGAAGTTATCTATTGGCTCTATGAAGGCTCCCACCCTTCAGCAGCAATCAAGTGAGGGCTACACTTTGATCTTAGCCAAAAGGCAGGTGCTTGCATGTTATATCTAATTTAAAGATGAATAACTCCATGCCTTGGCTTACCTGATGACTTCATAAGATAAATCACTATTTGCATCAGCATCGGAGCAAGTAATCTTTGTTAGATTTGTCTCCCCTTCTAATATGTCTAAATTTATGTATCGAGGGCATAATGGTGTGTTGTCATTGATGTCGTCAACGATGATTCTCACAAAACAGGTACTAGATCTAGCAGGGCTGCCTTTGTCTGTTAGCAAATGTGAAAAACAAAAATAAAACATGAGAATCAAAATATTGAACAAGATAAAACATATCTGATAAATAAAACAAAATCAATGTTATTGAACTGACGTCACAACACTAGCAGATCCATAGGTTCTCAGTCTCCCCAACAGATTTAAAAGAATGTGCATACTGATGGTACCTGTGGCTCGCTGGTTAAACACACTTTTCTCTCTGCCCCTCAAGTTACCAGCCTTACTTGTACAACGTGTAATTCCAAACTCCCTTAATCACTCTAGCTCAGCGTCTATTTTAGTATCCTCATCCAACAGTAGGTCACCAAGAGACTGAAGAACATCCTAAACTCACCAACAATCAATGCAAGCATGTCTGCTCTCTAATTGCCGTAGACACCCACATGGGCATGACAGTAGATCCACGTGAGTCTCTAGAGGTTGAAAACCTCTATAGACGACATCTACTCATACCACAAACTGCCATTCTGTATCTTCTGAAGAATGAATGTACCGAGATGTATACTGCCTTTTTCATCTTTACAGATGGTCAATTGGCAAGTGTTTGACTGTGACAACTAATTTAATTGACATTTATTTGATCTGAGCCATGGTGTTTGGATGTCAATGTACAATTGTAAGACAATCGCATCCGAAAAGTGTCAGCATTTGTCAATGTATGGATTTGTACGACCAGTCAAACCTTTACATTATTTGCCTTACTTTTCTTGCCACGGTGAGGTTATTGTGGATTAGGAACATTCTCAGCCATTTCGTGCTGCGCGTTGGCACTTTCCAAATTTGAAGTTTTTCTCGCATTTTCCTAACATCAGAAACATTGGACACTGCACACAAATAATCCAGAGGGTCGTTTCATTAGGTACTAGCAACGCAACTTAAATTTTGCGCTTGCCAATATCACCCACCCAAGTTCTTTCAGGGGTGGCAGTTTTTTCCCAGCACCTGAGCGCAACTTTACATTTTGCACTCATACATCTGTACCATGCCCGGCTGTAGTGGAAGAGTTGGCTAGAACCGAGCCAGTGCTTTAGCACGACTGAAAGTTACAGATGGGATCAAGACAATGATCATTTTTATCTACAGCAAAGCTCCCCTTTTGATGCCGGGGCCCACAAGAGAAGCAAAGAATAGTACCACTGTGATCTACAAGACATGCCATAAGAGGTGACTTATGTTTGACCTAGGAAGCTACCTAGTAAACAAAAAGCATCACAGAAATCGGATGTGCTGGCCTACTTGTAGGTGCATAATTGGCACAATGTACAATCGCTTCTTAGATTTGGATCACATACAAATCACAAAGAGTGGTTAACAAGTGGTCAATATGGAAGGTTCGAAGAAGAATCCAGTATACTGGCTTTGCATCATCTTACAAAATACTGTGAGCCTGTATATCTGCTCAGAATGGAGAAAGGGCTAAATGTATCAGTATATAGTCCATCATACAACCCCCAACCTGGAGGACCAGGAAGCTAGCTAAAATATCATCATCTTCAAATAACTTGTCCTAAGCAGAGCTTTGCTACCACTACAGTGCTCAGGAATTTATCTCTCGCTCTCATAGGTCAGATGTCATAACTCTGCAGCGGCCATGCTCAAACCATCAGTTACATCCTGAATTCATCTTCTCTGTGGTCTTCCTCTTTCCCTCTTTGACGGGATGCCTCCTTCCATGATGGTCTTCTCCAGCCCTTCGTGTCTCTTTATATGTCCAAATACTTCTAGTTTTTCTCAGTTTTCTTTGATATTTTAGTTCTTTCTTGATAAATCTATTTGGTCTCTTCTCTGTCCATGATATACGGATGACTCTTCTGTAATATTTATATTCAGAAGCACATAAATGTTTTTCTACTGCTTTATTAAATGTCCATGCTTCACACCATACGTTGCCACTGGGAATATGTATGCTTTTAGTATTCTGATCTTTGTTTTCCTACAGGTAAAATATACTGTTAATAAAACAAACAGGACAAACACTGGGAAACACATCACCTGTTACTATTATCTCAACAGAAAATTCTGTATCTCCTTTATCAAAGTCAATATTTTGCAGAAGATGAATTTGTCCTGTTTCTCCACTCTGGGAGAGATAAAATCTGCCTTGAGAATTGATCAAATTCATTGTGAGATCACCATCTGGTCCTTTGTCTTCATCTTTGGCAGTTACCTGGTAGAGAAAACCCAAATAAAAATAAGGTAAACCAACTGGAAAACTTGTTCTCATCCAAGTCTTTTTGTGTCTTTCATGTTTTAATTTACCCTCTGGTGTCCTTCACAGTACAGTTTTCGTGACAGAGTTAGTCTCCATGCATATCATATTTCCAATCCATCTTCATCTTTTGGATGATGGTGCCACTATTTTATTGCTGACACTGTGCACGCAGTTCTTGATTAGAGAAAGTTCTAGCCAGAACATGTTTTGCAGACAAATTGTATGGAAGATATAATGTTTGGATTTAATTAGTTCTGTCATTCTCCAGCACTCTGATCCGTATAGTAAAGTTGACAGCACATAGCTGTGGTATACAAAATATATATATAAATATGGTGAGAAATCCGGCTGGGGTTTCTTGGCTAATGCGCATGGTAGGGTTGTTGCAGAGCGAAGTGGGGCATACAGGACAACTACTTCTAGTATGAGGATGGAGGTTGAGGCGTTACTGCTGCCCTCCATTGGATTTCTGGGACTTCATTTACTGGGGCAGTTGTATCTGACTCTCAGTTGATGCTTCATAAGATCCAGAAGGGCAGGTTTCGTATGAGTGGATGTCGTCTATAGAAGTTTCTAACCTCCAGCGGCTTACGTGGATATACTGTCCTGGGCATGCGGGTGTTTACGGTAATGAGAGAGCGGACAGGCTTGCATCAACAGCATCGATTGTTGGGGAGTTGAAGATGGATAAGGGGATATTCTTCGGTCTCTTCAAGACTCTCTGTTGGATGAGGACACTAAAATCGATGTTGAATCGATCAAGCGATTTAAGCAGTTTGGAGTTACCCGTTGTTCAAGTCGAACTGGATGCCTGAGAGGCAGAGTGAGAGGTGTGTTTAATCAGCGAGCCACAGGAACCATCAGTATGCATACTCTTCGATATCTGTTGGGGAGACTGAGCACCTATGGGTCTGCCCGGAGTGCAATGACGTCAGTTTAGTAACCAATAACCAAACCAATAACAAAATATATAGGATGTTTGGCTTTGAAAAAAAAAATTATCTTTATTAATTAAGTTAGAGCAATTATTTTATAATGTGCATGTTAAGCTATGAATGTAGATCTATTTTAATGCTTAACAAAAATTGTAATTGCATGGTTGCCATGACAATATCGGCCATCTTTTAAAAAAAACAAATTTTTAGAATCCCAAAATTTACAAAACAAACAAATATATTGATAAAGGCATGATTTATAAACTGTCAGCATATCAAGAGCTACTGACATATTTATTCTCCCGTAAGATACTGGGTTCTGATGCAGTGGTGGGCTGATTTCTAGACCGTCTGTAGGGTCATGAATACACTTTATAACTTACTCAGTCTGCTTTTAATGTCAGATCCTGCACCTCCTTTATGGCTGATAACACTTCCAAGATATGCACAATCAGTTGTATTTGGAAGGATTTTATCTTTTAGTTTGGCTGGCGATGGAAACGACCATGTTCAGAACCATTGTTTCTGTTTTCTTCTGATTGATTTTCAGTCCCTTCATCTGGTTGTACTAGCTAAGTCGGCAAGTTTATTTTACTTGGATATCTCAACCCTTCCTACTCAGTAAATTTTGATTTCCCCTCTGTATGCATTAAAGTGGGTGTCTGTAGTTTAAGCGGTAGTGAGCTCGATCACAACCCAAGCGTACCTGGTTCAAATACCATGGCGGGCAGTTTTGAAGAAACATTTGTTCCCGTGGAAAAGAACTGTAAAAATCGACCCCACCATTCAGAAAGCAATGGCACACTACTGAACATATAAGTGTTGCTAGAAAATTGACAACTCGTTGACTGTGGTTGATGGCTAAGTCCTGGAAAGGATATGACATCATTTTCATGCATTTATATTGCAATGTATAGAGAATGAGCCAGCGTACTTCTTCTTCTTCAAATGCTCCATATCGACCACTTGTCAACCCCTCTGTGTGATTTGTATGTGATCTCAGCCTAAGAGCGATTGTATGTTGTGTCAGTTATGCGCCTACAAGTAGGACAGCACATCCAATTTCTGCGCTGCTTTTTATTTACTAGGGTAGCATCCTAGGGCCTACATAAGTCGCTTTTATGACATGCATTGTAGGTTGCAGTGGTACTATTCTTTGCTTCTTCTGCGGGCCCCGGTAACACACAGGCGTATTGAGAATAATTTGTGACATTCTGTTACATACATTGAGAATAACATCATCAACCGTGAACTGGTTCTCTCGCACAGTGACGCTGTAGCTGGTTGATGTGCAAGTTGGTGCATGCAGGTTGGAAGTGGTTACTTGGATGTTAACCTCACAAGTGCTGGATAATGCTCCTGCAGCCTCGCAACTATCTGTGAATAAACAACAAAGTTATTTATTTATTTGTTGAAGCATGAAGCAATCAGATAGTGGATATTTTTAATAAAATAAAGTAGCATCTGGCTGAATGGATTAGGGAGTGGCTCCCATGTGAGAGACCCGTGTTCAATCCACGTTAAGGACAAGGATTTTTGTCTCAAGAAGGGTCCTTTCCAGGAACCCACCGAGACAGCAAAAGAAATGGTAGATTAGAAATACATGGAGACTAGATTTGGAGGCGGAGATCAACAATATAAAGAAGAACTGGTGGGAGCAGCAGGAGATAGCTAGGGATAGGAAGACTTTGCATGAGTTTGGTTAATGGCCTTGCCCCAATCCAGGTTAAAAGGCAGAGAGAGATGAGAGGGGGCATAAAATAACAATCCTAACCTGAATAGTTTCACGATGACTGCACTAGCCATGTGGCCATTAAATCCCACAGGATCATGTCTCTCCTGTCCTACACAGCCAATAAAGCGGTATTACAGGCAGTAACAACAGTTTAAAGAATATAATATTTGTTTTCACATAGATCTACTGTCCTGGTTGTGCTGGTGTTTGCGGCAACGAGAGAGCAGACATGCTTGCATCAAACGCATCGATTGTTGGGGAATTTAAGATGGACACGGGATGTTCTTCAGTCTCTTGGCGACCTACTGTTGGATGAGGACACTAAAAATTATATTGAATCAATTCAGAGATTTAAGGAGTTTGGAATTACACTTCGTACAAGTAGAGCTGGATGCTTGAGGGTCAGAGGGAGAAGTGCGATTTAACTAGCGAGCCACATGAACCATCAGTATATATACTCTTAGACATCTGTTGGTGGAGACTGAGCACCTATGGGTCTGCCTGGAGTACTGTGATGTCAGTTCAGTAACCAATAGCCAATAACAACATCTACTGAGTTACACTAAAGCATGGTGTTAGATCTGTCTGTCCAAGTGCTAGTTACTTACTTTTAATTATTCCTATCTGCTTCTCATGAAGCGTAGGGCTTCAACAGTTGTTTGTCACTTTTCCTGGTCTCTGGCTGTTTTTATTAATGGCCTCTCAGGATAGCCGAGCACCTTTCAGTTCCTCAAAAATATTTTGTCTCCATGTCTGTTCAGGAAGTCCCCTCTTACGTTTTCCTTGTGGGTTCCACTCAATGCCCGTCTAGTGCCACTCGACCGAGTCCTCCGTAGAGTATGTCCAACACACCACCATTTTCTCCTCTTAACCTGAGTCTTCATAGGTTCTTATCCACATGTCTGTGTTTGCAACACTGTCATACTAGTTAAGTTATGTTATGCGGTCGATATCATGGCACATTTGTCCTCTGCTGCAGCAGCCATTCCAAATTCCATTTGCTCACCGTACCCATGAGAAGTTGATTAGTATATCTTCTCTCTCTACCACGAAGATGACACTGTCTGGCATGTCCAAACTTAGCGCCTAATTCTCAAACTCGTTCCAGTGTCTGAGACATGCCCATATCACACAAATAAGAGCGTACCGCATTGATGACATCGTCCATACTTCTGCCCGCTTGAGTTGGGGCATTGATTGCAATAAAGTCAGCACGCTCATTATCCTGCACTCCAACATGTCCAGGTGTGTACAGTCAAGTCATTTTCTTGAGATGTGATCTCTGAATGCTGTCCATCCATTCCACATGCAGACTTCCAGATTCAATCATTTGAAGCCTATTCATCGAGTTTGATGATCTTATGGACTACATGTTGCTCAGCCACACATGAGAGAGCCCTGGAGGCGGCGGTAGTCTCCATAGTCTTTCATTTCTTCAATCCTGTTTTGTCTCACAGCATCAGGATAAGAAATTTCTAGAACAAGCCCTTGTGTGTATGTGCTTCATAAATAGTGTCTTTCGTCGCCTCTGTTATCCCTGGTCCATCTTTTGCGTGATCTGCCTTTTGTTTTGTATCGATTGTATCGGAGCAACATTGCTCTTTGAAGTGAACTGTCTGTTGGTAATCTGCTTTTGTGGCCGAACCATTTAGTTTCTTGATGAAGTTTAGTACTGATGATGTACCCACATTTTTCCTGATGTTTTCATTTCTCAACTGGTCTCTTCTTGTTACCCCCAGCATTCTGGATAGACATTTCATCTCTGTGGTGACTAGTTTTTTTCTATCATTTGATGTCAGTGTCCAGGGTTGGTACTGATAGCATAATGTTGAGAGAAAGATTGTGTTGAACAATGCTTTTTTGGTGTTCATGGTGAAACATTGGCGCCATTTGTCCTATCATTTCATATGCTTTGTTGCATCTGTGTTGGATTTCATTAGTTATTCTTCCATAGTATTACTATGGAATCACCCTAGTATCGCCTACCACAGAGAGCCACACAAAAAAAGTATAATGAATACAAAGCAAGAGGAAGACCACGCAAAAGATGGAGCGACTGCATCAAGAACAGCCTTACAAAAATTAATATCAGCTTATAAAGTGCCTTAAAACAAGCACACACAAGATCACTATGTTTCCCCTCCAACACTTCTATAAAGAAGTAAATGTTGGAAGAGAAGAAGTATTACTAGTTAAGTGCTAATTAAAGTTCTAATAATGTGATACATCAAACACTTACCTACAGCAGTTACAGTCAAAGTATAAAACCCAGTTCTGGTTTTATTGTTCAGGGAAGCTGCAGTAGTAATGACACCAGTTGTACTATCTATTCTGAACTCTGAACTTCCAGCTGATGTGAGATATAATAAAGTATCAATATAAACTATCAATATAAGGAAAGACTGCAGACAAACGATGTAGCAATGGCGAAACATGTAAAAACAAAGTACTGTAGTTTTACACAATAGTATTATCGATATAGGGGGAGACTACAGTAAAACTATGTAAAATGGCGAAACACATGTTCTCCTGTTCTATCGTTTGCTTGGTAAAAGTCTTTTGGTCAAAACGTTGCTATGTATTGTCATTGTTTTTATATTTTGTAAAACTACAGTACTTTGTTATAACATGTTTTGACATTTTACAAAATAGAAAAACAATAACAAAGTATCAATATAGACAGTGCTTTCAGAAATTATAGAAGAACTCACTAACTTCAGAACTGATAGATAAGTTAAATAGTTGTAGAACTCATAGACTTGGTCAATGTTCATCATCATCAGAATTTGTCACGACCAATGGCATATAAGACAGAGACAATAAATTTAGACTCAATTCAATTGTGTTCTTTTCATTCTACCTCAAGCTTAGTCTTATTGACTGATTGATTGATAGGACTATACTCATTAGCCTTTGCGAGTAACTATATGTGCTTCCATCTCTTTCTTTCACAGGAAGATCTTAGCAGCAGTGCAGGAACTTTATAGCACTGGTGAGAGGGTTCCCCTATGTAATTTAGAAAATTGTGGAAATATTTTGTAGGAATTTGATCTTGATTATCAGCTGGTTTGTTCCATTTGTTGGGGATGATAGAAAAGTTCTTCATTGCGGTCTTGCAGACATTATTATATCTGAGTAGTGTTCTGCCTTGGTGTCTCTTCTCCTCTGACAGTCCACAGAACAACACTTGTTGGGGTATGCGGCTATTGCCCTTTTTTCTCACACACCGTAGCCATCTTAGTCTTCTACTTTTCAGCATGCCTATGATGGAAGGCAAGTTTGTAGTACTTCAGAGTTGGTTATAATATGATAACTAGAATTATAAAAAAATAAGATGGTATGATATGTTCATTATTATGTTCAATATACAAAGCTGTATTACATAGCTGATACAAGACAGCTGCACAGTTATTGACACCGGGGTCATCTGCATCTGTTGCTTGAACTGTCACCACACTGGTCCCTACTGCAGCAGTTTCTGAGACCACACCTCTGGAGAACAAAAAATGTGCAATCTCTGTTATAGTAGAATTATAAAAAAAAGAAATTACGCTACAAATTGTCAAAGCAAAATCAGCTTTTAAAATTCTAAATAAAATATGGAATTGCAAGTTATATAATTACACATTTTCAATTCAAATGTTGTATCAATCCTAACATATGTAAGCAAAAATTGGAAAATGACTAAAGATGTAGAAAGTAAGCTGAAAACATTTGAAAATAGATGTCTGCAAAAAAAATGAACATAAAATGGGATGAATTCAGGAGAAATAAAATCATAGAAATGTCTTGTCAACCAGTAATAACAACTGTTATAAGAAGATGGAGATATTTTGGACACATCTTGAGAAGAAATGATCAAAGAATACCAAAGCAAGCATTGAAGTGGAAGCAAAGGGTTAAAGAAAGACAGGACGCTCTAGGGAAATCCTGTAACAAACTTTGCTGAGAGGGACAAGAAATTTTGGACTCAACTCTACGAAAGAGATTGAACAAGTTGAGTTCTGTGGCTAAGCCCTGTGTCTAAGTGGTTAAGCCGTTGCCTTTTGTTCCAAAGGTTGTGGGTTGGAATCAAGACTGCGTTGTTCTGTTCACATGAGCATTCCAGAGACCTTTAGGAATGTTGCTGGAGCTACGGAGTTCATGCTTCTTTGCAATACTCTCGGCAGGTAGCGTGTCATTTCTGCAGAAATAGACCAAGCCACATGGGGGAAAAAAACGGAGCAATTAAGAAAATTCTTCGGCTTTACATCTTTTATTTTTATTATATCTTTCTAGTGCTGTTACAAGTTACATACAGCCTGCAAGCAAATTCTCCATCCCGCTCAATCCTGGGCAACTTATTCAATCTCTTATAGAGATTACAGTATAGCTTGTCCTGAGTAGAACTTTGTCACCCTAACATTCTCTCTCACAGTCCAGATGTCCCACCTCTGCAGCCATCATGCTAAAAAATGTATAACAATCTCAATCCATCTTCTCCATGCCTTCTTCCATAACAGTCTTGTCTGAAGCTTTGTGCCTCTTAATATGTCCAAAATGCTTGAATGTTCTCATCCTCAGAACTATTTTTTGTCTTTTCTGTCCAGGATATAAGGAGGACTCTTCTGTAACAGTTATATTCAAAAAGCGCATATATGTTTTTCCACTGCATTGTTAAATGTCCATGTTTCACACCCATACATTGTCACTGTGAATATGCATGATCTTAGTATTCTGATATTAGTAGAGCTAGGGTTAAGAAACCCTTTGAGAAATATGTGTATACATTGCAAAGCACATTGTTACAACTTGAAGTTATTAGTTATCAAACATGTTTACACAATTCACCTGTTTAACTAATTCCTTACAAACTGCCGCAGTGTGCATCAAGATTGTCTATTAAAATAACCCAACTGTCGCACACAGTGTCAAGCATTGATTTATGTAAAATTACTTCTAAATAACCGCATTCTGATCCAATTTCTGGTTTTTAACCTTCAGCAAATCTATCTATCTCTACATTGTGGTCCAATCAAAAGTTTGATAAAATATCTCAATTCTATGAAATTTATATATTTTTTAAGCTGAAAAATGTGAAAAAAAATTAAGTCGGCAACATCATGTTTTTTTATTTGGTATTCTAAAAGGGTCTAAAGTTAAGGATTGCCATCACTGCATCAGGTTTTGCCTCATATTGCTTGGTCTCTTACCGTAGAAATAGTACGCCACCTGCCAATAGTATTACACAAAGTACGATCTCATTAGCTCTGGCAACAATCCTGGGGGGTCTCTGAAAAAAATTCCCTGGTGAACAGAACGGTGCGGTTCAGTTTCGAACCCTCAACCTTCAGATCGCAAGGGAAGGGCGCCACTTAGCCCCCATCCTCAAGAGTAATGATAACATTGTGGTAGTGATGATGTTGTGACAGCTAGGTGCCTACGGATTAAAAAATAAACTGTGAAAACACACAAGGTATTTAGAAGATTTGTGTTTAACACCTGCACATGTTTACCTGTAAACAGGAGTTTTAAACAATGGTTTATTGTCATTGATATCATCAACAATAATTGACACATTGGCAGAGTTCGAACCCAGAACATCCTCAGCCTTCACCACCAGCATGTAAGTGGCCTCCCTTTCTCTGTCCAATGATCCAACAAGAATGATCTGCGTAAATATGAAAGAAATGTCAATATATGGATTTTAGTTACAAGAAATATCTTATAAGGGTGTTCAAGATAAAAGTAGCCCCATTGACAAATCAAAAGTTGCCAGTTACTTATTGCGTTGTGTATATTTACAATTTAAACCGGTTCTGACTAGCTCATCCTACGTCACATTTGTTCATCGCCCTTCCGCACTAAATTACATACCGTCACACAACCTTGACCTATACTACGTCATAACTGAACCTTCTCATTTTCATAAATATATGCCAGATTACCTACAGTGATAGGCTACTTTTATCTTGAACACCCTGTATAAGTTGCAATTTCAAACTGGCTGATGCTACAAATAAGAAAGAGAAAATTTAGGTATTTTGGACATATAAAAAGACATGAAGGGCTGGAGAAGACCATCATGGAAGGAGGCATACAGACGAAGAGAAGAGGAAGACCACGGAGAAGATGATTTCAGGATGTAACTGCTGGTTTGAGCATGACAGATGCAGAACATCTGGTCTATGAGAGAAGAAATTCGGAAGACTGTTGGGGTGACAAAGTTTGCTCAGGACAAGCTATTTCATGATGATGATGATGAAATTTCAGACTATATGTAACGTCACATCCGTTTGGTTAAGTTAGATAGTTAGCAAACAGATGAAAACAAACGAACAGAACAAAAAATCTTTGAGGGCCACAGAGATGTGGTTTTACAGAAGAATGATGAGAATCCCATGGACTGCTAAAATAACTAATGTTGAGATGTTGAATGGGGTCAAGACACAGATAGAGCTTATCATCAATATAAGAAAGAGGCAGTCATCATTTTTACGGCGTGTGATGAGGAGGGGAGGTTTAGAACACATTGTAACAAGAGTTAAAATCAAGGGGAGACAAGACAGAGGACAACAGATAGAGAACATTTTGGACGGCCTGACTTCATGGCCTGAAGATTGCCAACATCTGAGATGATAGCAAACACGAGAGACAGATAGTTCTGGAGGTCCATGATTGCCTATGCCTGCCGGCACTGCACCTGATGATGATGATGAGATAGATAGTTAGTTGTTAGTTAGCTGAACCATTAAATTTGCTGATTCTTGATGAAGTTCAGTACTGATGGTGTACCCGCTTTTTTCCTGATGTCTTCATTTCTAAAAGAGTATCTTTTTGATTCTCTTAACAGTCAGTGAAGACACTTTATCTCTGTCATGAGTAATTTTCTTCTACCGCTTGATGTCAGCATCCAGATTGAGCACTGATAGCATAATGTTGGGAGAAAAATTTGGTGCCATTTGTCCTATTATTTGATTTGCTTTATTGCAACTATGCTGGATTTCTTAGTTATTCTTCATGCACTGAATACATCGAAAGGCAACAAATGCAGTGATTTGAACATTTCATGAGAAAGGTACCAACCACCAATAACAGCATACAATAAAAAGAGATCGGGTATAGAGCTAAGAGAAGACCAAGAAAAAGATGTATAGACAATATCAAGACCACACTACATAAACATGGATACAACACAACAAGGGCGACTCATCTGGCCCTAGAACGCAAATTAAAGCTCCCATCCCTATGCTTAACGACAAGAGAGGACAGCCAACTCCATCTTCCACCTGGGAATAGAGACAAAAAATTCTTCCATTTGCTGAAATAGTTACATAAAAGAAAGACAATGCTAAATTTGATCTCTCACCTGTCCACTCTGAGCTTCTATAGAAAACAGTGGATGTGGAACAACCAATGAATACTTCACTTGTCCATTCGAATCTCGTGGCGAATCTGGGTCAGTTGCTGTCAGCGTATAGATGGTGCTGTAAATTGTCAGATTTTCCAGTACGTGGACCACATAGGCATCTATAAATGTGTAAAGAGAACATATACATAAATTAATATGTCTATCTATCTATTTTCTAATCTTGTTTTGCCTTTGTGTGTCAGATCAAATAAAGAGACAACAGGAGCTAGCATTCCTACGCACTTTGCACAAGGTGGAATTTAGGGCCTCTGATATTCCGTCATCCACCGTTTCATTGTCGTCCGCTGGGTTTGGTGCTTTGTATCTCAGTGCTAGTGTTCTTTATAGGAGACCGTCTTGTGGTAACCTTGATACGTGTCTGAACCATTTGACTTGTTGTTTCTTTATATATTGTATCACTGGCAAGGATCCCACTCTTCTTCTGATCTGATCTTTCTGATGTAAAGAGATGTATTTCTAACAAATATGTAAAGAGAACATATACATATATTAATACATACAGAAACATATTTTCTAGTTGTTTACTTCAGTAATATCATCATTATCATTTGTCGTCGTTCCTAAGAGAAAATAAGGTGAAGATAATAAAATGTCCACTCAATTTGATCTTGTGCCATTCTTTCTACATCAAACCTAGCCTTTCAGCTATGATTCTTCTTTGAACGCTCCATATCGACACAATGTGGCACAACATACAGTTTTTAGGCTCAGATCACATACAAATCACAAAGAGTGGTTTAACAAATGGTTGACATGGAGTGTTCAAAAAAAAAGAATATCTTCAGTAATTTAACCAATGTTTCCAAATGAATGATCAGATCTGCGTTCCACAGCAATGTGTTTCTTGCGACACAGCGCAAGCACCTGAAGTTTCAGTAGTAAATATGCAGCTGCCTGGGCAGAAAATTCTCCCAGCTTCATGTCAACATGATTTTCACAGGAACAGGAGTAACCGGTATGAATTTACAAAAACATTTAACTCTTAGTGGACCAGGGCATATATGTTTTTAACTCTTTCCACGCCCATTTATTTCCTCAATTTTTAAGCAGTTAATTCAAGGAAGTAAAAATAAAAATAAAATTTTAAATCGATCCCAACTACTTCAATAAATAAACATATATATATTATTATATACTAAATTGAAGAAAACTGGACAACTCAATAGAATAACAAGGTTAAAGTAGATAAGTAAAATAGTAGAAGTAAACTAGAAAGACTTTTATAAGGAAGCAACTCTATGGCGCAGTGTGCGCTTAAAACGTCAACGGACCTCCGCCGTGCGCATGTGCGGCTTAAAGCGTGGAAAGAGTTAAGAGTAAAAACGCCACATAGTGTCACGTTTGGCCCACAAGGAGTTAAAGGTCAATCATTGACTTCACTGCCACAGAGACATCTATTTTGTCCTTACCTTTATCAAACCTTGGAGGACCCTCATCTACACTTCCAGTAATGATAGTACCAGACACATTGAGATCATGACTAGCTACCGAGTCTGAGACTAAGATAATGATATCATTTGTTGTGGGAAGTTCTTCATAGTTTAACTGTCTTTGCAACTTAAGTTGGCTGCCACTCATCTGCAAGAAATACATTCAAATATCATATATTGTTTACTATTAACTAAAGAGGAGCGTCCGAGTGGTTACCTGGGCCCGAATTAGGGGCGTAAAGAATAGAACCACTGTTAACTGCCATGCATGTCGTAAGGGGCGACTAAGGAGGTTGGGCTTGCGGCTAGCTACTCCACCCTGTAAAAATCACTAGATAGCTACAGAAACCACAATCAGGAAAATTCATAGCTTGCCACCCGAGGAAGGACCCCGCAAGGAGGGAATCATGGCAAGAAAATTGGGAAATAGTGGAGAGATCTGGGAAATAGTGTAGAGATCTTGAAAAGATGGCCTTGGATAGGCGGGCTTGGATGGCCTTGGTTGCGGACCTATGCCTTCCAAGGGGCAAAGGGTGAAAAGAAAGAGGAGCATCTAGCCGAATGGATTAGAGCGCTGCTCCCATGAGGGAGATCCGTGTTCAATTCACGTGACGGCCAATAATTTTTTTTTCTGTTCTGGGCATAAATGAAAAATCTTAACCTGAACAGTTTCGCGACGTCTGCACCAGCCATGCAGCCATTAAATTCCTCAGGCCCACCTGCCTCACACTGCTCTAAAAAGCGGTACTACAGGCAGTAATGACAGGTTTTTTTTTATTTTATTAAATAAAATTCTTAGAACGCTCTGAACAGAGAAGAGAAAAAACAAAAACATATTACAAGATTTAAATATCAAGAACATTGGCGCATAACATCATGTCACGGAAAATGGAGTTCAGAGTAACGAGCGTGCTGACTTTCTTACAAACAATGTCCCAACTCAAGCGGGCAGAGCCGATATCATCAATGCGGTACACTCTAATTTATGTGACATGGGCGAGTCTCAGACATTGGAACGAGTGTGAGAATTAGGAGTTAGGTTTTGGACATGCCAGACAGTATCGTCTTCGTGGTAGAGAGAGAAGATATACTAATCAACTTTTCATGGGTATGGTGAGCAAATGGATTTTGGGTTGATTCAGCGGAGGCAGAGCTAGAATGGGAATGCACAATGTGATATGACGTCGATCGCGTAATATAACATAACATTGGTGCATAAACAACATCATGTCATGGAAAATGAAGTATTTGTGTCACGTTAAACAACACAGTGGTTTGGAGAGAACAGAAATAGCAGTCATGGTTCCTGGGGATAGAGACAGGGGAAGGTCAAGACAAAGGTGGCAGCAGGACATCAAAGAAACCTTGAACATTACTTTGGAAGAGGCTGTAGAGCTTGATAGAGTTTTTCAGGCAGGCTGTGATAAAAGCGACATTCTGCAATGGACATGCTACTTAATGATTAACTAAAATCCATTTTAAAAACAAGGACAAATAGATGTTTTCTGAAACAAATTTTAAAATGTGGACAATTTATTTTTTTGGTTAAATGAGACCTGGACTAAAAGGTCAAAAGCCGAAGGACTGACTCAATGCACCGGGTTTTACCCCATATGACTCAATCCCTTTCCGCAGAAATGGCACGTCATCTGCCAAGAGTATTGCACAAAGCATGAACTATGCAGCTCTGGTAACAATCCTAGTGATCTTTGGAAAAATTAAACTGCCCTACCTGTTTACTTGTGCTCAACTTCAGCCTAATGTTTCCCGTTCTTCTAAAGGTAAAATACAGAGTAAAATAATGCAAATTACCTGGTTCTGACACACATTCCAGAGTGGTTGAAAATGTTTCTTATCCAAATAACCTCACCATAGCATGAAAAGCAAGGCCAAAAATGTAAAGGTTGTCTCCTCGTACAAACCCAAACACTGGCAAAGGCTGACACCTGTTTGGACGTAATTACCCCACATGCGTAGGATGATGTCCACTGCATATAAACTTTCCCTGGCCTAGATCCAGTAAGGGCCACAATAAAAAGCCAAAAATTGATCCCTCAAGTAAACCGCAAACCCTCGATCTGTCCCTACAGGTTGTCACTATGTACTCTCTCTGGCGGAAATTCCACAAAGTTCAGGTAACAGTTTCAGTTTGGAATATCTTCATTGCACTCGGACATGTCCATAGGTGCTCCGATCTCCTTCGCAATATCTCCAACGGCGTCCAGCGACTGACCGTACCAGTTCTATTTTGATTGATGAGCCGACTCGTATACCTGTTGTACGTTCTTTTCTTGCCACACCAATCTTCAAACCCAGTTCTCGCAATCTAGTAGTTGATGTGGATTGGTTTAGATGAAGGTCTTCTCTGCGGCCACGCTCTATGAGGGCGTTCACGATGTCAGCTCTGTCCATTGGCTGGCCCTCTGATATAGTGGCAGAGCCAGCCAGCCTGTCTGCTCTCTCATTGCCAACGACACCCATGTGCCCCAGAACAAAGACAAGTGTAATTCTGCAAATTGTTGATGCCTGCAGTGATTCAGTTCATTGCCTGCGCACCGAACCGGCCTCCACCTTTCGGATCATACTCAATGAGTCACTCAGAATGCATGCATGAGTGTAGTTTTGTGACTCTAGCCAGAGTAGTGCATTGGTCACCGCCAGTACCTCCATTGTCATGCTGCTTGGTGTCATACTAAATGCACCATTGGCTTCCTTGACTATTCTGCCACATGAGCTTGCAGAGAAGGCCCATGCAGACTTTTCATGACGAACTACCGATCCATCCGTGTAAATCATAATGTCGTCTGCATTGCAGTTTTCATCGATAATGGCTTTGACTCTGCATTCAACGCCACGGGATTTCCTTCTCTGCAACCTTGGTCAAATTTAATGATGGTTGAAAAAGTGTTCCAGTATATTGGGGGCATCGGTATCCATTCTTCCCCATAGTCAATATTATTGAGCCCACATACCAGCTGAAAAGTATCTGCGGCACGGCCAACCCATGACTTGCCCGCTTTAGCCGATTTCCACCACTGGTGCTGAGGTCAGGTAACATAGAGTGGTCAACAAGTGATTGTCCTAGAGAAATCACGAAAGTAGCTCTACGAACTATAACCACACACAGTTTGTCCAGTGTTTCTGGAGCGTCTACTGCACTAGAAATGAGTGGGTACTGCAGAGGCTACCTATAGACTCTACCTGAGTAGGAGTCTCCACAACAGTGAGCATAGCACTACATCCCAGAAGTTCATGGAGTCTTCTGGGTCTGCAAGATAGCCAGGTACTCTCCCACAGCTCAAACATAGAAAAAATGGTGACAATCCATAATTCCTGAGGCATTCGAAGATGAAGGAGGAATGTCTATACAAAGGAGGGCATTTTGAAGATATATAATCGTCTACACAAGACTATATGGCACGTGATGATAATTACTTACTTGTTCCTCTCCGCTCCTCGTGGAGCTGAGCATCTCAACAGTTGTTCGTTACTCTTCTCGGTCTCTCGCTATTTTCTTTATGATCTCCCAGGATAGTTGAGCACTCTCTTCAGTTACTCAAGAAGACTTCATCTCCAGGTCTGTTTAAGGCATCCTCTTTTTCATTTTCCTTGCAGATTCCACTCAAGTGCTTGTCTAGTGAAACTTGACTGTGTCTTCTGCCCGACCCATCACTATTTTCTCCTATTGATCTGGGTCATCATGAGTTCCTGTCCTGTTCTTATCCACAGGTCTGTGTTTTCAATTCTATAACACCATCTCAGTCTGAGAATGCGCAGAAGACATCTGCTGACAAAGGTCTGAATTTATTTGTATTTAACTTGGTGACTCACCACATTTCTGAGCCATACAGCAACACATATTTCACACTTGAGATGAATATCTTGAGCTTTGTTTTCATGGAGATGGCAGTGGACTTCCACACTGTGTGCAGGATAGCAAAGGCGTAATGATGATGATGATGATTGCTTACCTTAAAAAGACTTGTGTTTCCGTACAAAATAGAATAGGTCAAAGTTGTTCCTGCATCTGCATCCTTACACAACAGGTCAATAACTGTATGATTGACAGGTTCACTTTCCGGACAGTTATTAAGAATGTGGTGAAATTACAAACTGGTTTCTCATCGTTAACATCAATCACATTGATAATCTGGGTCACTGACACTGAATTAGGGCCTTTTCTTTCTTTTGCCTGGGAAAAAAAATGTAGTAATTAAAACTAAGTTATCTCGGCCGCAGGCTCAATAATGTAGGATATAACATGGCACCAGGGTCAGTGAGCTAGCACTGACCAAGACCCTACCCTACCTCCACGGGGTGGTCCTGGTAACAGACTAATGTCTGGCTAAGTGGGTAGGAATTGAAGGAGAGCTACTCTGGTATAGGTAGAAGGGTAGGTGCATACATGTCTTATTCAAGATCTGATCACAATACAGACGATGAGAATCTCAGAAAATGCGCCTACACATCTCTTCTGTCCGAAAATCGAAGACTATTCAAAGTTACGCTTGTGTGGTTGCAGGGGCTCGAATTCAGGGTAAAAATAGAACCAATACTACCTACCACATGCTGTTTACAGCGAAAGTGGAGGTTTGACATGGGATTAGCTACCCAACCCTGTAAAAACACTTAGCTTTCAATAAGCAGGGCCAAGCACATGAGAGCTTGCAAGGCCTTGGTTGTGGACCTACGCCTCCTTGGAGGTGAAAGATATAAAGAAGAGAAGAAGAAAACAAAGTTATCGTGTTAGTATTGAGATGGAATAAAGGTAGTGAACCTGTTAACCCTTTCATACCGTAATTATTTTTACCTCTGGACGCATTTGTATTACAATGTGTACTGAAATATCCAGTATACTGGCTTTGTGTCCTCTTAAAAAATACAGTGAACCAGTATATCGGTTTAGAAGGTTGAATGGGTTCAATCATTTTGTGTTAACTTCCGTAAGGTGTGCTTAGATTGTTAAACTTTATTTTCGTCATTCACTATGAATTTAGGCAGTCATGGTTCGTGTTCTTCTTCTTTTATTGTCAGACTGTTACTGGGTTGTTGCCCAGTGTCATGCTTTTCTGTTTGTTGTCTTGCATTGTTCTGGTGGCTTGGGTAATTGTTATTTTGCTCTTTAACAGGATTCTGCTAATTTGTGATCTTCCTCTCGCCTTCTTTCCTGATGTTCTGTTGTAGAAGACTCTGGAGTTTGTTATAAACTCTAGTATACTGTGAAGTTTGGATGTACATCACAAGCGATTATGACAACAGCCTTAGATGTGTGCTGCTGCACCTCTCTGGTGTGTGCTGAGGTGACTGTAGAGTCCAATCCTAGAACACAATCCCCTATCAAGGGTCAAGGTTAGACATGCAGGTGTTGTGTGTTCTGTCTTTTCGCGCAACTCACTTTCTCTGTACCTCAACGGCACGACGATTCTGAGCTATGCAAGTTTTTCTTGTGTTGTTACAGCGCCACATTTGGCGATCTTGAGCCAGAGATTCCCAGCATGTGGTGTCTATATCAAAGCATTTAAGAGACACTTTCAGTGTCTTTAAAGCGTTTTTCTGTCCACCAACTGATCATCTGCCCCTTTCAAGCTAACCATACATCAACTATTTTAAGATGTGTTTATCAGGCATCCAAATGTCAGCACTGTAGGAACACTTGTCTGTCCTGTTTAACAATGAAATATATAAATTACATCTTCTTCTTCGAACGCTCCATATCGACCACTTGTTAACCACTATGTGTGATTTGTATGTGATCTGAACCTAAGAACGATTGTACATGTGCCAGTTATGTGCCTACAAGTAGGCCAGCATATCCAATTTCTGCAATGATTTTTATTTACTAGGGTAGCTTCCCTAGGTCCTACATCAGTCGCCTTGTATGACATGCCTTGTAGGCCGCAGTGGTACTATTCTTTGTTTCTCTTGCAGGGCACCGCACTACACTAAATTGGACCAAATTTCCACATTGTAACCAACTCTTGATTTAACCACAATGAAGCCATGAGCTAGCCTTGTGGTAAAACAGTAAACCGGACAGTGAATAAAGTCTGAAGATTGACTTCATTGTACTGGGTTTCCCAATATAGCTCAGTCCCTGTCGGTGCAAATGGTACATCATCTACCGAAAGTGTTGCACAAAGCACAAACTCCATAGCTCCAGCAACAATCTGAGGGATCTCATGAAACAAATGCACATGTGAATCGGTCCGGATTCAAACTGACAACCTTCAGATACGTCTTAGCCTCTTCGTATAGAGATCCCCAGACACTGAATAGGAACACATGAATGTAAAGTTAGTACTAATTTAAAAAGAACAAATTCTTGGTGCAGTGTGATGGAGTTGGTATGAAGTGTGTTAATTTGGTTGATGAGAACAAACGCAAATGAAGAAGAAGAAACACTGATGAGGGAAAGAGAAAGACATACAAACAATACCTGTATAACTAGATTGTATGATGGCATTGTTTCAAAGTCCAGTTTCTTCCTGATAGACACACGGCCATTGCGGGCATCAACAAAAAATTGATTCTGTGTGTCGCCTGCGATGATGCTGTACTGGAGATCCCGTACTCGCGTCACTTCCATCAGGGTCTGTGGCTATCACATCTTTGAAAGTGATGATTGACATTTAAATTACATTTTACGACAGGCTTATGCGTTAAGCCAATCCGTCACACAACACCACATTTATTACCAAATTTAAAAAACATGAAGTGGTTGATTCATTTTTTTCAGCATTTTCCCTCTTTAAAAATATATCATTTTCATTAAATTAACACATGATTTTTTCTTCAAAATTCCTGATCGGACCATGATGTAGAAATAGATAGCTTCGCTGTAGATAACAATCAGAAATTGAATTAGAATGCGATGTTGTAAATTTAGCAATATTATTACATGAAAGAATGCTTGCTGCAGTGTGTGGTTCTTGGGTTTATTTAATAGACAATCTTGGCTCACACTGTGGCAGTTAGTATGACATAAGTATTTTAAAAAGCCACAAAAGTCAGAACAAAGTAAATTGAGTTCTCTGACAAGTCATCATCATCAAGTAGCTTGTCCCTTCCAGAACCTGGCTCACATGACATCAGTCCTGAAAAGCTCTCTGTTCTATGTAAGTTGACCGGTGTCAGCAGCAGTCATTCTCAGATCGTCAATGAAATCTTGCATCCATCGTCTTCTAGGTCTTCCTCTCATTCTTCTTCCAGACACCATTCCTTCCAAAATTATCTTCTCTAGGCACTCATGTCGTTTCACCAGTACATAACCAAAAAAAATGTTTTTGGTTTTATAATGCCAGATTTATCACTAAGAAAAAACCAAAATGTCAAGCACTAGCTGTTTTGAAAACTAAAAAGTCTGAATTATATTAGCTTCTGGACTTACCTACAACAAATTGGCCAACATTTAATGTTTCCGAAACGCTTACAGGAAGTGTTGCTGCAAAGACTGGTCCACCATCATTCTGATTAGTCACAGTAACATACACTGTGACGGTGGATGTCAGACTCGGAATCCCAGAATCCATCACTGAAATGATCAGTGTGTGAGTCTGTGACGTCTCGTAATCCAGGGAGTCTGAATACAAATCAAAACAATTATAAATACAAAATGACTATAGCTTTAATTTAATGAATCATATTTGTGTTCAATTTTATAAGTTTTTAATAATAATAATACATAAAAACAAGGAAAATTAAATATTTTGGACACATTAAACGACATTAGTGCCTAGAGATGCTTATTTTGGAAGGAACAGTCGCCCATGTGGTGCCGGGGCTCAGAAGGGGAGCAAAGAATAGTACCACTATGACCTACAAGGCATGTTGCAGGAGGTGACTGAAGTAGGACCTAGGGAAGCTACCCTAGTAAATAAAAGCATTAAAGAAATCTGATGTGCTGGCTTACTTGTAGGTGCATAACTGGCACAACGTACAATCGCTCATGCTCATATCACATACAAATCACACAGAGTGGTTAACAAGTGGTCGATATGGAGAGTTAGAAGAAGAAGGTTGGAACAGCGCCTGAAGAAGAATGAGAGGAGGATCTAGATGATGATGGGTAACAGAATGTCAATGACGAGCTGAGAATGACTGCTGCTGATGCCGGGCAGCTTGCACAGAATAGAGTTTTTCAGGACTGTTGTCATGGAAGTCAAGTTCCTGAAGCTACTTGATGATGATGAAATTTAAAAGAAATTAATACATTGCATTTTGTATTCTAACCTCTATCTCTCTGTCTAGTCTTCCATCTTCTGTAAATATTCTTCCTAAGTATTTGAATTCTTGCACTCTAGCCTCTATCTAGTCTTCTGTCTAGTCTCTGTCTAGTCTTCCATCTTCTGTAAATATTCTTCCTAAGTATTTGAATTCTTGCACTCTAGCCTCTATCTAGTCTTCTGTCTAGTCTCTGTCTAGTCTTCCATCTTCTGTAAATATTCTTCTTAACCCTTTCACCTTCATTTTTTAACCTCTGGACCCAATTATTTTGCAGTGCAAATTAAACAATCAATGTCATGTAGTTTAGATCACTATATCTCTAGTATGGTTTGTCTGAGGTATAACATATTATATATAAAATTGTTCATAATTGGATGATGAATAGTTTAATATAGCTATATTTTACATTAGACAATATATGTGAGAGAGAGGCGAATTATTGTTGCATGAGTAATTTTTTTTTTTTTTTAAACTGAAAAATCTTTGTACTCAATGGTTTGTATTGCAGCTTATTGTTCACAGATGTCTTCAGTAGGAGCAATTAAATAAAGATAATCCATATAGGAACAAATTCTATAAGTTTAAACCCATTAGGTCAAGTAGATTTTAAAATATGCACATTTTAGTAAAGCAATGTCAAATAAGAAAATTCCTAACAAAATTAGTACATTTTAAAAATGCCAGTATATCTCTAGTATAGTTGTTCTGTGGTATAACATACAATATATCAAAATGTTCATAATTGGATGTTGAATATTTCAATACAACTATATTTTACATTAGACAATATATGTGAGAGAGAGGCGAATTATTGTTGCATGAGTAATTTTTTTTTTTTTTTTAAACTGAAAAATCTTTGTACTCAATGGTTTGTATTGCAGCTTATTGTTCACAGATGTCTTCAGTAGGAGCAATTAAATAAAGATAATCCATATAGGAACAAATTCTATAAGTTTAAACCCATTAGGTCAAGTAGATTTTAAAATATGCACATTTTAGTAAAGCGATGTCAAATAAGAAAATTCATAACAAAATTAGTACATTTTAAAAATGCCAGTATATCTCTAGTATAGTTGTTCTGTGGTATAACATACAATATATCAAAATGTTCAAAATTTGGGATGTTGAATATTTCAATACAACTATATTTTACATACGGCAATATATGTGAGAGAAAGAACAATTATTGTTACATAACTAATTTATATTTAAAAAAAACAGTATGACAAATATTTGTACTCACTGGTTTGTATTGCAAGTTAACGTCCACCGATATTTTCAGCAACATAATTCACATGAAGATAATCCATATACGAACACATTGTATAAGTTTCAACCCATTAGGTATAGTAGATTTTAAAATATATACATTTTAGTACAGCCATGTCAAATAAGAAAATTCAGAAAGAAAACAAGTGTTATGAACTGTTATGAAAATAAGACTATACAACTAATTTATTTACATGCATTATGCCACTCATCTCAATATTTTATAAAAGAGCATTTTGTGAGTGGTATAATTCAAAACAATATTTGCACAGAGAACGGGCATGTGAACAGCCGGAACAGATGAAAGTTGTACGTTTTCTCTTTTCTTTTGTACTGCAAAACACACAGATTCGATCGACTCCTGCAAAGCGTATCATGTGTTTTGTGCCTTGTAAACGTTCAATTGAATTCGAGTTTCTGGGTCTGCCCTGGGTCTGTGGTCCTTGATCTCGCTCTTCGGCTGGCATAAGTTTTGCCGCTTCATTCACAAGTTCATCTTTCAAAATTATTTTGAACTGTTTGAATGTAATTTTCTTTGTGTCATTTATTCTTGAAAGTGAGTATAGAATAAACGCATTATTTTGACAAATTTCAAACAACCAGTGGAAAAGCTTTTTCCACCACTTGTACGATCTTCTATTGATGTTTGAATAATAATTCACCATCTGATCCACTCGATCGCAACCACCCATCGCGTAGTTGTAGTTGTTGACAACCAGCGGCTTGATTTTATTTTTCTGCGGATGTTGATAAACATCAATGATAGCTTTAGTAGAGACTAAAACGCAGGGTTTCTTAGCTTTCTTGTCCTTGAAGGCTGTTACTAAAATTTTGCTATTTGTGTCCAAAAAATTCCTTATTTCGTTGTGGCCCATCCGAAGAGTTTTCAGTTGTAGTGGAAAATTTTTACGGTTTAAATTCAATGTGCCTGTGTAGTAAGTGTCCTTCCAGCAAATGTTGCACTAAAACTTCCGTAGTGTAGTACCGGTCGGCAAAAATATGATGGCCAGTTCCAATGTGCCTAAGAAGAGTGTCAAAAACACGAACAGCCATTCCACCATCTACATCTGCGGCTGGATCATATGAGGTGTTTGCTCCAAAATATGTCAGTAGATTTAGAACGTAGCCGGTAGTCGAATCCACTAAACCAAATGACTTTATATGATACTTCTTTGGCTTAGAGGCATTGTATTGCTTATATTTCCAGCGGCCTTTGAAACCAACTACCATTTCATCGACTGAAAGATTTTCAAATGGGTAGAAGGCTCGGTTAAAATTTTCAATCAGCATATTCATATAAGGTTCTATTTTCTCTTTATTTTCACTGTCAGGATCAGAGCAGTGAAGCATTGTATGAAAAATAAGTTCAAACCGCCTTCGAGTAAACAATGTATGGTAGAAATTGTTGAACATCATTTCAGTTCGGGACCAATAGTCGCGTATACTTGGGCGACGATCAATTCCCATACAAATCAATACAGAAAAAATTTTATACAATTCATATTTTGTTATGGGTACCCATGTAGAAACGAATGATCTTTTTCTATGTGGTAAACTTTTTGAAATCTTTACTTTAGCGTAACTGTTGACACTATCAACTAAATAATCCATAATAGTACCTGTCAACAAAGTGTGAAGACAATCCAAAGGACTACAATTTTGATCAAGTGAACTATCAATGACACCTGAAATTTTGTCTCTTGAAGGAGGAATGAATAAAAATTCGCTACTAGTTCTACCATACTCTACTTCACTCCAATTGTTGACATCTAATCTAACCTTCTTGCTAGGATTAGCGTCTCGTATAGGCAAAACCTCGTCTTCATCGGATTCAGAAAGTTGAGAAAGACCAACGACTTCAACATTAGAATGACAACTTGCATTACTAGCACTACTACCTTTGCTGCATTCGCTAAAATTAGAAACGTCACTATCACTACTAACATCGTCTTCATTGCTATTACAAGCCATAATTTCATCCAACAATTCTAGAGCTTGAGCTGCACACACACACGTACTGGTCTTGATGATGAAGGTTGATTCATGGCTGCTGACATTTTTGTAAAAATTGAAAAAATGACTGACTTTAACTACAAAGATAAACGTGTTACCTACGAATCTTATTTAAAAGGAGGTAGAAATGTAGCTTTATATAACTACTTCCCATATTGTGAACATTTGTAAACTTCAGAACTGTTATTGGGAAGAAAATGCAGTGTTTTTCAAGAGACATCCAAAAACCGATATATCGGTTTTGAAACATCATGAAAATAACCCTGAACCGGTATATCGGCTCTGCAGTCCCGATGGGTTAAGTATTTGAATTCTTGCACTCTAGTCTCTATCTAGTCTTCTGTCTAGTCTCTGTCTAGTCTTCCATCTTCTGTAAATATTCTTCTTAAGTATTTTAATTCTTGCACTCTAGCCTCTATCTAGTCTTCTGTCTAGTCTCTCTCTAGTCTTCCATTTTCTGTAAATATTCTTCTTAAGTATTTGAATTTTTGCATTTGGTTGATTGTAGTGCTATTCTTTCTTCTTCGAACGCTTCATGACCACCTGTCAATCACTGTGTGATTTGTATGTAATCTGAGCCTAAGAGCGATTGTACATTGTGCCAGTTATGTGCCTACAAGTAGGCCAGCACATCTGATTTCTGTGCTGCTTTTTATTTACTAGGTTAGCATCCCTAGTGCCTACATTAGTCACTTCTTACGAAATGCCTTGCAGGTCGCAGTGGTACTATTCTTTGCTTCCCTTGCATCCCCTGGTACCCTATTGAGGCTGGGTCGAAATTAGAGCTGTTACGGTTGGAAAAAATGTCCACCACCCACTGTGGAGTTGAACCCGGACCACTATCCTAAGAAGCAAGTTCACTAACAACTACGTTACTGCGCCCATCACAGAGCCCTGGGATAAATTTTACATGTTTGAGATGATCACCTTGATATGTCTACTCACCTGTCTTCAGTTGAATGCTACCGTTTGTGATGATGAAATGGTCACCTGGAGTCTGAGTCAATAAGTAGGTCAAATTCTTTCCATCTTCCATGTCAGTACAGTTCAGATCAGGTAGGACAATGTACGGCCCACTCCCATCTTTAGAATAAACATCAAAGTAGCATTCATTTTAGATCAAATATGTAATAAATCATATTTCTTCTTCTTTGAATGTTCCATATCGATCACATGTTAAACCGTTCTTTGTGATTTGTATGTGATCTGAGCCACAGCCAACTATAATCTTGGACGGCCGGCGGACTCTAGGAAATAAATTCTAGGAAATAAGACCACAACCGCACGGACCTTGCAATCCAGTTTTGTTGTATAAAGACGAATTCATTTTAAAATCATTTTAAAATCAACACAACATGCTAAATCAAGGCTATGCTATGCAACATGTTAACTTTAACAATAAGGAATACCAGTATTATGAATAGTTTTCATCAATAAATAAACATAGACTCATAAAATTAAGTGAAAATGAAAAAAAAAAAAAAAGGGTGCAGTGCTTTATCAAACATATATAAATGCCAGCCCCCAACTCAAACTGCATCCTGGTTTTCCCTTTCACTTATGCGGCCCATTATTAGAGTTTGCTGTATCTGAGCCTAAGAGTGGTTGTATGCTGTCCCAGTTATGTGCTTACAAGCACATCCGATTAGAGTCATGCGACCACATGGAGCATTCAAAGAAGAAAAAAACTAGTGTATGTATATGAAATATGGAACAAGTTTCAGTGTCAGATCAATACTTGAGGATCTAAGCTAAAGCATCTTTCAAAATGTCAGAAGGCGCCTGTATGGCAGGGACATGAACAAAGGGAAAAGCAGGACTTCAATGAAAAGTTGTCAGAGCTATTCCAGGTATACATTACTGTGCATAATTCAACAGTGAATAAGGCAGAAGAAGAGTTTCACAGTTAAAAAGTTGCATGTTGATTATTCCAGGATCAGAACCAAAATTACATCAACTTCTACAGATGGCGACAGGTTTGTACGCAGATCAAGCCCTCCGAACATGTTCATAGGCGCGCCAATCTCTGCCTAAAAAAATCCAGCAGCCCAATTCAATGTTTAATAATCAATCTTTTTGCATATTTGGTATGTCGTTCTTTTCTGGCTGTACCAATATTGACACCTATCTCTCTCAATCTGGTCAGCGAGTGGGATTCACAACCCTGTCTCTTCTCTGTTCAGAAAGACTCACACAGCGCGTTAAAAATGTTATCGCGGTAAATTGCAGTTCCTGTATTGTAGCCATGCCACCATATCTATCAATTCGTTCATTACGCATTACTCCAATGTGCCCAGGAACAAAAATGAAAGTGATTTTTCTTTTTCTTGTCTGTATCAGTACCCCCCACCCAGTTTCGTCTACCCCTCCTGTTTCAACTTCACGAATCATACATATGGAGTCACCGAGTATGAAAAGATGAGAGTAGTCATGAGATGCCAACCAATTCCCCGCCTCTGTAACTGCCCAATCAATCAATCAAATGATAAGTGTGACGTCATATTAGGGAAAGAAAATGCAAATGTATAAGAAGCATATCTTACAAACATGGACATGACAGTCAAGCAAAAACTAATAAATTGCATATTTATACCAACTCCCTGTTATCAATGTCAAACATTGTCTCTAACTAAATTCCAAGATAGAAAGATCACAACATGTGAAATAAACTGTTTAAGAGAAGTCATCAATGTTACAAGACGGGATAGATTGAGAAATGAGAACATTAGAAATGTCATTAGAATCACACCATGCATCCAACATATTAAAAGACAACAGATAAAATGGTTTCGGTCACCTAATGAGAATGAAACCAAATCTACTACCATCTCGCGTTTACAACTGGCAACCTGGACGCAGCACCAGAGGAATGCCAATAACTCGTTGGATAGATCTTTTTCTTCTTCGAGCGCTCCATATCGACCATTTGTTAAAACACTCTTTGTGATTTGTATGTCATCTGAGCCTAAGATAAATTGTACATTGTGCCAGTTTTGCACCTACAAGTAGGCAAGAACATAAAATTTCTGCTATACTTTTTATTTACTAGGGTCACATCTTACGACCTGCCTTGTAGGTTACAGTGTTACTATTCTCTGCTTCCCTTGTGGCCCTGGTATCACATGGGCAAAGTTCGGTCGCCTAAAGAGAATTAAACCAGATCTACTACCATCTTGTGCCTGTAACAATAGGCAACCCAGAAGCAGAGCTTGAGGATGACCAATAACTCGATGGAACGATAATATCACAGGTATCCTGCGATATCAAAGACTAACAGATGCAACACACCTGGCACAGGATATAAAACTGAAACTCCCCATGACACTTCACAGCATAAGACAAGACTTACTTAGTTTTTCACTGACTTGGAGAAAATATAGTGATTGTTCACAAACTGGACTGTTGTCATTCCCATCTTGTACACTCACTGTCACAGTTCCTGTACCCTGTTAGAACCATACAATAAAAATATGACTTACTTTACTGACTTATTCCTCTCTGCTCCTCGTGGAGCATAGGGTCTTAACACATTCACTTCTTCTTCTTCACGCTGATTACATCCGCTATTAATTCAGGTGCAGTCTAATATGGTGCTTCTGACTGATATTTGCGTAAAAGCCTGCTTTTCTTTTTATCAGTGTCCCCTGCCATACAGGCATGCCTCTCCGACTCCAAAGTTTAACATAAAATTTCACATAACCTTTTCAGACATTGGGGTATGAAGTGCCTGTCACTTCACATTTGTATACCCTAGTATGAAGGAGAGCTAGTTCCTTTCCTCATATGTGGAACATCAAGTGTGGGATTGAATCCACAACCCTCTCGAGCCCAAGCTGATAGGCAAACATTTAGGCATTACGATAATTTGACCCAAAATGCAATCAATGCAAAACACAATGTGGCTGCATTAAATTTTGTACACATTCTCTACATTGAAAAATATATAAAGTTTATCCAATTTACAAATTTTACCAAACTACCAAGTGGACAATGATGTATGGACAATAGATAGCTTTGCTGTAGATAAATGCCGGAAATTGAATCAGTGTGCGTTGATGTCTTCTGCTTCTTCGAACACTCCATATTGTTAAACCACTCTGTGTGATTTGTATGTGGTTTAAGCCTAAGAGTGATTGTACGCTGTGCCAATTATGTGCCTACAAGTAGGCCAGCACATCCGATTTCTGCAATGCTTTTATTTACTAGGGTATGTTCCAAGGCCCCTCCTTAGTCGTCTCTACGACATACCTTGTAGTCGCAGTGTAACTATACTTTTCCCCCTTGCTATCCCCAGCAACACATGGGCGATCTCAAGTTCCAAAGGTTAATGTAACGTAATAAATTGCCCTAATTTCGTGTAGACACTTAATACTCAATAATTACCTTGAGTCCACCCCCATCCTCTGCAACAACCACAATTCTATATGTCTTGTCTCCAGATGGCAATGCTTCATAGTCAAGGGGAGACAGAAGATGGATACTTCCAGTTTTGGATTCAATGTTAAAAAGTGCTGCCCTCCACTGGGCACTGCATTAAAAATGTTAAACCAGAATTTTAAACTCATACAAATCTGTATTTTTCATGCTGCAGATGTGGACAAGTTAAATTTGTGAAAACATTTACATATATTTATTTATTTGAGAGATATCATCATCAAGAGGTTTGTCTCTTCCGGGAAATTGGCTCCCATGAAGCAGCCCAGACCTCTCTGTTCTGTGCACAGTGCCTGGCGTCAGCAACAGTCGTTCTCAGCTCGTCAATGACATCCTGCAGCCATTGTCATCTAGGTTCTCCCTCTACAGCTTCTTCCAGGCACCAATCCTTCTAGAATTATCTTCTCAGGCACTCCTGTGTTTGATGTGTCCGAATATTTAATTTTCCTTGTTTTTATGTTCTTTAATAACCAACTCCCTTTAATATCAAGCTGTTGCAGAACAGAAGCATTTGTTTTTTCTCTGTCCATGATATTCTAAGTAATCTTCTGTAGCCTTGTATTCTTTTTCTTCTTCAAACGCTCCATATCAACAACTTGATAATCACTCTGTGTGCTCTGTATGGATCTGAGCCACGAGCTATTTTACATTGTGCCAGTTATGCGCCTACAAATAGGCCAGCACATCCAATTTCTGCGACGATTTACATTTGCTAGGGTAGCTTCTCTAGGCCCTACCTCAGTCGCCTTGTAGGTAGCAGTGGTACTATTCGGTGCTTCCCTTGAGGGCCCCAGCATCACACAGGTGCATTTGCATTCAAAACCATTGATGATCTTCTCTGTCGCTTTGTCAATGGTCCAAGTCTCATGATCATACATTGCAAAGGAAAAACTTGCAGGCTCTTTAAGAATATTCTACATCAAAGTCTTCGATATTACATAATTTGATAACTGGGTTTAGTAACTGAAGTCTTCAATATTACATAACTTGATAACTAAGTTTTGTAACAAAGTCATTGATATTAATAACGTTAAGAGAAAGAGGTAAGAGAAAGAAAGAGTGTAAGAGAAAAGAGTAAGAGAAAGAAAGAGCATAATTGATTTTGAAGAAAGAGTGTGGAGAAGAAGTATATAGATAAGGTGTAAGAGAAAAAAGGAAGGAAGAAAGAGAGATAAGAGAATAGTGTAAGAAGGAAGAGAGAAGAGTAGAAAGTAAGAGAAATTGAAAGGTGTAAGATAAAGGAGTAAATAAAGAGAGTGAGAGGAGTGTGAGAGACAAAATGTGTGCTAGATTAAGAAGTTTATAGAAAAATGTGCAAGAGAATAGATAATGAGAGGAGAGTATGAACGAAAGAGAGGAGAAAGAAGAGAGCAAGATGATAGGGAGAGAAAGAAGTATACGAGAGAAGCTAACATCATCATCTCAACCAACCTGAACTTATGGTGTAAGACAAAACATTATGTGGACTGTAATCCGTATCCACTGCCTCGTAGACGATTATTGAGTTAGGAATCACATTCTCCAACACAGTTACTCCTGGATTTGTTGGAAAAGTTGGTCTTGCTTCATTAACTGCCGTCACTATGACTGTCACCATGACTTGTACAATGTTTTTTCCATCCGAGACATCAATCTCCACCTGATACCTTTGGTTGTTGGAATCGTAATCAAGTTCTACGACAGAAACAGAAAATTTGGTGTCAATTCTGAACATAAGTTTAATTATGAAAACTAGCAATAAAAACAATTATACCAAAACAAGTGGGTGTCTGTGGCTTAGCTGTAGTGAGATTGATCACAACCCAAGAGTACCTTGTGCAAACTCCACTGCGGGCAGTTTGGACGTAAATTTGCTCATGTGGATTTTTACGAACTCCGCTTAATGTGGTTTCGATGCAGTCAATCCCTTGCATGGTTCTTCTCTCCCCCAGTTTCCATTTACTCTGTGTACCATTGCCTGCTGTTGCCTACTATTTGAAGGAAATCATGTTACAATAATAGAGCCACAGTAGCATAGATATTAGTGAACTCACTTCTTAGGCTAGTGGTCTGGGTTCAATTCTACAGTGGGTGGTGGACTTTTTTTTACGTAACGGCTCTCAGGTCAACCCAGTCTCAATTGGGTACCAGGAAAAGCACTGGGAAGTAAAGGCAACTGATGTGATGTTGACCACACCACCCATCTTGTGCTGACGGTCAATGAAAAATATGGGACTAACACCGTATTACACTATACACCACATGGTATAAAAATTACTTACTTTTTACGAAGTTACAATGACCAAACAATTTCAATGGTAAAAATATGTAAAGGAACCCTTTCATACCTTGTGGTATATAGGTCAATACAGTGTTAGGCCTGTATTTTTCATTGACCGTCGGCACACGATGGGTGATGTGGTCAGCATCACGCCGCCGCCTTTACTTTCCCAGAGCATGTCTGGTACCCAGTTGAGGCTGGGTCACCTGAGAGCCGTCGCGTTGGGAAAAATTCCACGTGCATTGCGGGAGCTGAACCCAGACCACCAACCTTGAGAAGCGAGTTCACTAACAACTACGCTACAGCAGCTCTCAATTTCAATGGTTGTTTCTGGATAAATATTGTTACTGCTATTACAACGACTATGGACCTAATTTGTCATCAGTTTAGTTTAGTCGTCAGATCATCATCACTGCACATCAAGCCAATTAGTCCATAAGTGCTCTGATCTCCTCCTCAGTATGTCTTTCAGTGTGTGGCAACTAATGACACTGGTTCTAGTTTAGTCGTAGGATCTTTGTCACTGCACATTGAACCAATTAGTCCTTAAGTGCTCTGATGTTCTCCTCAGTAAGTCTTTAAGCATGTGGCAACTAATGACACCGGTTCTTTGTTGGCTTACTATTCTTCTTTAGCTACAAGTATAGTGCTCTTTTCAAGCTACACCAAAATTGACTTGTAATTTTTGTAGTCTGGTTAGGGTTGTAAATTCACCACTATTATTTGAATCATTTACACATCCTCTCTTGTTGGGAATTTAGAATATCAGCCAGGTCCATTGCTCACCCGCTTTTTACAACAGCCATACCTGCAAGCTTAATGGTGCATTGATTTCCCCTTTACATCCTAGCACAAAAATAAAATTGATTTTAGTCAGCCTAGACCTCTTAAGTGAGCATCTGTGGCTTAGCGGTAGTCAGCTCGATCACAACTTAAGAGTACTTGGTTCAAACTGCGACGGGCAATTTGGAAGCAAATTTGTTCCCATGAATTTTTACAAACGGTAAAACAAGACCTCACGATCAGAAAGCAATGGCAAACTACTAAACGTATAAGTGGTCCCTTTAAAATCGACAACTCATTTACTGTGGAGGATTTCAACATCATGCAATGATTTTCAATTTTTTTTTCAGACCTCTTCAGCAACTCCAACCAGTCTCTCCGAGCCCAACCTGTTTAAATCTTCCAGCCTGTTTCAATGAGCAGGATGATTGAAACCAGTATAAACTAATAATTGTATTGATTAAAATATGTACCACGTAAAAGTTTTAGTTCCCAGGTGTATGTATTTCTGGATGAGTTTGCTGGAGAATTCAAGTCAAACATGACATCCAAGGGTGACTTGATGTTCACAGTCAACATATCACCAGAATCCGGATCAGTACATGTGATATTTGATATCTGTGAATATATGAAGTGGTGGTAGCATATCAAGGAAGATATGATGACACAGCACATGAAATATAATATGACATAATATGATAACTTCTTCTTCTTCGAATGCTCCATATCGATCACTTGTTAACCACTCTGTGTTCTGATCTGAGTATGTGATCTGAGCCTAAGAGTGATTGTACTTGTACATTGTGCCAGTTATGCACCTACAAATGTGACAGTGATGCACCTACAAGTTGGCCAGAACATCAAATTTCTGAAATGCTTTTTATTTACTAGGTTAGCTTCAGTAGGCGTCTACATCAGTCGCCTCTTATGACATGCCTTGTAGTTTGCAGGGGTATTATTCTTAGCTTCTCTTGCAGGCCCCGGCACCACATGGGTGAAACATATTATGATGTAATAAAGCATCAAACACGATATCATGGAATAAAACATCATCAAACACGATATGATGGAATAAAGCATCAAACATAATATTACAGAATAAAACATCAGACAAGATGTGATGGAATAAAACATGAAATACAAGATAGCATGTCATCAAAGATAATATGATGACAAAGCATTCTAACAAAAAAATGTAATATGATGGCATACAGAAATAACAGAGGTGGTGAAAAACACTATTTATGAAGCACAAACAAATCCGTTCTAGAAATCTCTTCTTATCCTGATGTTTTCAGGCAAAACTGGATTAGAGAAAAAAAGAGAAGAAGACTCCCGCATGCTCTGGACAGACTTGGAGACAGAGTCTCATTGAGAAACTGAAGGACAATAGACTAGTCTGAGAAAACATAAAGAAAACAGTCAGAGACTTGGAAACGTTTGAATAACTGCTGAGTCCTATGCTCCATGAGAAGCAGAGAGGAATAAGTCAAGTAAGACTCCTGCATGCCCTGGTACTTCTTCTTCTTTGTGTTCATTCTTTACAACCAATTTTAATCACTCTTTGTGATATGATTTGATCTTTGCCAAGAACGTGTATACGTTGCACATTGGTTTGGTAGCCCCTAAACACATAGACTTCTACATGTTTAGGACATGTGCATCCGATTTCGGCCAAACCTCCTTAGTCGCCTCTTACGACATGCGTGGCAGGTAACAGTGGTTCTATTCTTTACACCCCAAATTTGGGCCCCGGTAACCACTGGGCGGTGCCCTGGTACAAAAATAACGGTTAACTCGGGATGTGCTAAATGAGACATACCATTTCTGCCTTACAAAGCCAGCCTCAATGTTCTGGAGCAGCGTTTCGAAAACTGGGGTCCGGACGCACAGGGTCCCGAGGTACTCACAGGGGTCCTCAAGCGCTTGAAGAAATATTATGATCTCTGACATTTCAAACAGAAAAACAAATGTTTAAAACATGTATAAAAACAGTGGTGAACTAGTTCCGCTGAGAAATCAAAGACCCCGGACCAGACCGAAGTCTAACAGGATCGAATGAAAGATTATTTGAAGTTTCCCGCAGTCTGAGAACATTGTTTACTATTTTACTATTGTAACACATAGATAATTCATTAATGTTCATTTACATATACAGAAACTTTTGGGGTTCGGCAGCAAAATGTATTTAAAGGGGGTCAGGTAATGCAAAGTTTGGGAACCTCTGTTCTGGAGCAAACAAAAAGGTGGTTTAGATTAATGTTTATGATTTATACTTACAACAGTGTTTACAGGCAAGCTTTCTGCAACAGTAACGGTCTGAGACTCAGACTGACAGGTTGGTTTGTTGTCATTGACGTCAGTGATAAGAATGGTCACCGATGTTGTCACTGAGCTTTATAGGGTTACAAAAATAAACCAGTCACATAATGAGACAACAATCATAAAATGAGATGTGAATACTTCTTGTTCTTCACCTTTTAACTCCCAACGGAGCACAGGTCTTCAACAAACTTCTTCCAGCTCTTCCTCTCTCCTGCCATCCCTTCCAATTCTTTTCACGTTTTACCTATCCTTTTAATATTAGCCTCCAGCTCTCTTCTTCAGGTATGTCTAGGTCTTCCCCTACTCCTCTTTCCCTGCGGGTTCCAAAGCAGTGTCTGTCTTGCAATGCTTCCGGTCGGTCTTCTCAATGTGTGACCTATCCATCGCCAACATCTCTTCCTTAGTTCTTTCTCCACTGGTATCTGCTTAGTTCTTTCTCTGAGTTCCTCATTTGTAATCTTATCATACCATCTCAGTCCCTCTATTCTATGTAAACATCCATTTATGAATGTAATTTTCTGGTGGTTTCATTTGTTGTCTTACATGTTTCCGAGCTATAGAACAGCACTGATTTCACATTTTATTGAAAGATTCTGTATATATATATGGAACTGCAGTAAAACTATTTGATTGGCAAAACACGTAATTACAAAGTACTGTAGTTTTACAAATTACAAAAACAATGACAAAATACAGCAACTTTTCGACCAACAAGGCCTTTATCAAGCAAACGAACAAACAGGAGTGACAAATTAAAATGAAACACAAATGGACGACCAAATACAAACGTATCTAAGGAAAATCTGGAATAAAAACGAATAACGAAATAAATGTAACACAAAAACACACATAAAAACTAGAAATAGAAAGGAAAAGAAACAAAATGAAACATCTAGTAAATATATAACTTGAATACATTTCAACATATACCCATATAGATTACAAAGCATGGGAAGAGAAAGTACTAAGAAGCATAAGAATGGAATATAACATGAATACATGCAACATATACCCATATAGATTACAAAGCATGGGAAGAGAAAGTACTAAGAAGCATAAGAATGTAATACGTTGAGCCGCGTGGTCGCAAGGTACCATACAAAGAAATCAACCGATTCTCCAGAGCAAATCGACTGCGATCATCCGAGGAACATGATCGGATGGCTGTGACCTGGACATCGTGCGCACCTAAATGGCCAGTATCATTGAAATGGGTGGCTACAGGGTCACAGAGCATTGGCGTATGTCGCGTAAGTGTTGGGCGAATCGGTCACTGAGCCTCTTGCCTGTCTCGCCGATATAAGCCTTGTTAACACGCTTACAGATAATGGCATAGATAAGATTACGGGACTGCATGTGAACCCATCGTCAATAAGAACGTGCCTAAAGGAAAGATACAGTACGCGTCTGTATCACATAAGCACACGTGTTGCAACGCGACGGCCACACTGGACAGTGCCAAAATGAGTCTGGATATTGGACTTAAGGCGACTGTGTACCAACATATCCTTAAGACTTCTGTCCCGTCTGTAAGACACCAAAGGATAGTTGGGGAAGACAGAACGGGTCTCAGGATCTGATCTAAGGAGAGACAGATGACGGAATAAAACATTTTTCACCAGGGAACTATGGGGGTGGTAAGTTAAGATAAGTTTTACTCTGTCAGAGTTGAAAGATTCTCAGATTTTTGTTTGTTTTTATCTCCTGTGAATTCCATATCTTACTCAATGCAATATTCTTCAATATTATCACATATATTTCCTTCTCCTTTTTTCTGGTTCAATCATGGCATCTAATATAGACTCCTATACTTCTTGTCGGAGCTACAGAGTGCATGCTTTGTGCAATACTCTCTGCGGGTGGCTAACCATTTCTGCAGAGAGGGGTCCGAGCCATATGGGGAAATTTGAAGAGGAAATCATAATTAGAAATTGGTTATTGGTTACTAAACGGATATCCTTGCACTCTGGGTAGAACCATAGGTGCTCAGTCTTCCCCAACATTTATAGAAGAATATGCATACAGATGCTTCCTGTGGCTCACTGGTTAAACACACTCCTCACTCTGCCCTCAGGCATCCCATTCTACTTGTACAACGGGTAACTCCAAACTGTTTGAATTGGTGAATTGATTCAACATTATTTTAGTGCCTTCATTCAACAGGCTGTCGCAAAGAGACCAAACATCCTTCATATCCATCTTTAACTCCCCAACCATCATTGCTGCTTATGCAAGCCTGTCCGCTCTCTCATTACCGTAAACACCTGCATGTCCAGGACAGTAAATCCATGTAGGCCTCTGTAGGTTATAAACATCTATAGACGACTATGGAGAAAACCCACAAACACCTGGAGGCAGGAGTTAGAAACGGCATGCAAGAGAATAGTGAGAGAGTGGAGAGATCTGGAAAGATGGACGTGGATAGGAGGACTTTGAAGGCCTTGGTTGTGGATCTATGTCTCCTTAGGGGTGAAGGGTAAAGTAGACGTTACATACATACGTACCGAACAGTAGTGGCTCCTGAGTCAGATATTACCACAGTCAAAATGTACTTGCTCAAAGTCTCTCTGTCGAGTGGTGTCTGTGTACTGATAGACCCATTTGAATCTATGCTGAAAGCTTGCCCTAGGTTTCCATCTGCAGGAGTTGAAATATGTAGAGCATTTAATAAAGTTATGAAATTCAACATACATGTGGTAGAGCAAATCAAATCATAGGATAATGGCACCAATTTTTTAATGCAAACATGTCACCGTGATCCCTAAAAGAGCATTGTGAAACAAAATCTTTTTCCCCATATTATGCTATCACTGCCAAACCTGGACACTGACATCAAATGATAGAAGAAAACTAGTCATGACAGAGATGAAGTGTCTACACAGAATGCTAGGGGTATCAAGAAGAGACTGATTTCAAAATGAAGACATAAGAATAAAAAGTGGGTACATCATCAGTACTGAACTTCATCAAGAAACAACAAAGTAATTGGATCTGCCACATAAGCAGATTACCAATAGCTAGTGCGTCTCAAAGAGAAATGCTACTCTGATAAAGTGGATACAAAGCAAAAAGACTGTCCATTCAAAAAAGTGGATCAGAGATAACAGAGGCAGTGAAAAACACTGTGTATGAACTGCATGCAAAATCCAGTTCTAGAAATCTTCTGGTATTCTGACACTGTGAGGTAAAACAGTATTAGAGAAAAGAAGAAGAAAGAAAAATAACTTGTTTAAACGAAGCACATTATTGTCGATGTGCTGCTTCAGTCTTTAACCCTTTAGCTGTTAAGGTCATATATATACGTTTTCCCCATTCACTTCTAAAGACGCATTAACACGTCTGTTAATATCTTTCCTCTGTGGGCTAAAGATGTATTAACACGTTATACATTTCTACTGTCATTGCCATAGGCGTTCTTTCATGTTTGTGACCTAGAACAAAGAGGAGCTATTTTTAGCTCAGCCTTCAGAAAGTATGTAGCAGCGAAAGGGTGAAGTATAATTCCTTAATTTGGGATGGCTGCTGCAACAGAGGACAGAGCACGTATGGGAATACCCAATGTGCCATGACATTGATCAAATAACATAAGATAAGCCTGCAAGAATAAGTCAAAATTCAAAATGATGATGATGATGCTCATCCAACACGGGTGATGATGACCTTTATTTTTCATCCAAGAGAATAGTTTCGTTATGTTTGTCTGTGTGTGTGTACATGACTAGTGAGTCTGATGCAGGCCTGAAATGTTCTTTTGCAATGTGGACAAGGAATACTTGCACTTGTGGGGAGTTTTACTGCCTTTCTAGTTTGTTGTTTACTTTCCATCCGTGCAGTTCTACCTGCAGGTCTACTGAAAAAATGTAACGAAGCTGTGTGAGTCAGGCTGATCTGTCTTAAGCAACACTTTCCCAGTTGTTGACAAAGGATTTCATCGAGTTCTTGAATCGAAAATAAAAACAATATATATCACTAACACAGCAGAAGAAGATTCTCACCAGTTATAGAGTAGATTAATACAGCCTCCTGTCCTCTGTCTCGATCAACGGCCTGTATCTGAGTCACCTGTGAGCGTACTGGTGTGTTCTCCGGCACCTGTTACAGATATCATAAACAGATTAGAGATATAGTTACTGCTTTATCAATGAATACTATAGAGATGTGATTACTGATTTATGCAGAAGAATAAATTTCATTACAGTGTTTTTCCATATGGCTTGGTGTCTCTCCAGATAAATGATCAGCCACCAGCCTAGGGTATTGCACAAAGCATGATCAGAGTTGCTATCACTGTCAATTTCCACATGTATTTTTTTTTTAAAAAGACTACGGGAAAATATGTCCAAAAGATGGGAAAAAAACACATAAATATATGTACAGAAGTCTATATGAGTATATCACCAAGGAAAACAGCATCTTTTTATTTTATATACAAAACCTGGTCTATGATTAGATTAACTAATTGTTAGGAACAACATCATTGTACTTCGGTGAGTAACCATGTGTGCTCTGATCTCTTTTTACACAGGAAGATCTCAGCTGCAGTGCACATTCCTAGCACCATTGAGGATCCCCGTTTATGATTACATGAGACCCTGGTCTTTCACTTGGGGATCTTCTTTTTCTTTTTTCTTGCGTTCACCCAGTGAATTCAGGTGTCCCTGGTATGGTGGTACTGACTGATTTTTGCGTTTCCTTTTAGCTGTGTCTCTCGCAATATAGGGGTGCCTTCTCTGACCAGAGGTACCTGCAGTTAAGATCGTCAAGTTTAGATCTGTCTGCGAGGTATAAATTACAAGTATCCTTGAAATCGGTGTAAAGCTTGCCTGAATGGAAGGGACACAAGTAATAAGGAAAGCAAGTCCTCATGCATAAATAAGTCAGATGTGCCATATTAGATGCTATAATGTTGAATTCATAGCAGGCAAATAAGAGGAAATATATATATACTGAGATATACTAAATGTCCTAGTAAAAAAACACAATGGAAAGAAAAACTGCATGAACATCATTCTTTCTTTTTCTCTTGTTACCGGGTTGTTGCCCAGTGTGGTGGTTTTCTATTTTTGTCTTGCACTGTTCTAGTGGCTTGGGTGATAGTTATTTTTGTTTTTGACATGATTCTGTTATTTCATAGATCCATCTGTTTTATGACCTTCCTCTCACCTTCTTTCCTGATGTTCTGTTTCAGAACAGTGAATACGGTGTAGTTTGGATGTATTAAGTGGCCAAACAACTTCATACTTTGTTTTTCAATGTAAGTTCAAGCAAGGTTCTGTGCCAACTTTCTTATGCTGGCGTTGGTGACTCTTTTCTGTTGTTGTTGTTGGTGCTTTTAGAACCTCCGTATGAGCTATAAAAGACTACAGTTTATACAAGAAACAACATTTAATATACAGATAACATTTCGAGCAAACAAAAGCAAGAAAGGATGGAAAGAATGAAAAAAGGAAGGTAGGAGGGAAGGAAGAAGTGTGTTTAACCCCAGGATCTAACACGGCGACTGCACTAGCTATGTAGCCATTAAATTCCTCAGGCTCTCGTCCCACCTGTCCTAAACCACCATAAAAAGTGGTACTAGAGGCAGTTTAACGACCAGTAGCATGTATGCCCTGTGATATCTTGCTAGAGAGGACTAAGCACTTATGAGTCTGTACAGGCTGCTATGAAGTCATTTTTTATTTTTCTTCATTCTCATAATCCCGCTGGTTATAGTAGGATGCAGTCCGGAATATGGAATGCGTTTAGTAAGTTTTCAGCATGAGCTGTGGTATCTGTACCTTTCGTTCCGACACATCCGACTTCAACATAGCCTTTCTTGGGTGCCGGGTTAGCTTCTCCCTCTTTGATCTCTGCAAACTTAGCCAGACTTTGTAGTAGTCATCTGTTTCAGAGGTCGCCACAGGGAGGCAGAAAGGAGTCTTAGTCAGCTATCTTCTTATGCTGACCCTGATGCTAGCAGTCAGCTATGGGTCGCTGACTGCTACACGTTCAAGCAGCTTGTATGTAGTTCATCTGAAGATGGAACGAAGCATCTGCTCCCTGAGGTCGATTCAATAACTAATATCCCATTAGGCCCGAGTGGTTACCGGGCCCAAATTGGGGTGTAAAGAATAGAACCACTGTTACCTGCCACACCTGTCGAAAGAGGCGACTAAGAAGGTTGGGCATGGGGCTAGCTACTCCACACGGTAAAAGACACTAGATGGTTACAGAACGGAGAAAAAACCGAGTAAACGCTGGCTGAAATCTGACACATTGCCAAAGGATAAGCACCAGAGCTCCAAATGGTGCTGAAGATGTGACGTAAACACACCAATGCTAAGGCTGCATGAATCAGATTTCCACATGAATAGAATTTATAGGGAGATCTGGTACATCAGTCTGGGTGGTGATCGTGAGAGATATATCCCATTAAAAACGTAACTATGAAGTTAAAAGAAACACACCCACCTGGACAGGAGTTGCCCCAGGTTCAGAGATGATGACCGGATCAAATTGATTATCAGAGACAAAACTGATGGTCAAAGTTGCTGTCGCTGTCAGTTCTGGAACTCCGTTGTCTCTCACAATAAGCTGTAATATACAACGACAGTGATTAATAAATAGACTGTAAACAAGTTTTTGGAGCTTCTGGAAAAAACAAAGTACCAAACACAGGATTTGAACCACAAACTCTTATTTCTTACAGCACCCATTGCCTAGCTCTACAGACAAGCATTTTTAAGAACACAACCAGCTAGTTCTCTTAAAACCCTTTATTCTCTTCTCCTCTATACAATAACTACAATACAATCTTCTCTCACTATAAACTGTTATATACAATCTTCTCTCACTATAAACTGTTATATACAATCTTCTCTCACTATAAGCTGTAATATACAATCACTACCGTAAAATCTCTCACTATAAGCTGTAATATACAATCACTAACGTACAATCTTCTCTCACTGTAAGATGTAATATACAATCACTACAGTACAGTACAAGAATTGTTCTCAGTTATAGGCCAAGTGTCCTTCTTCTACAGTTGTCATGTTCAAGCTATCAGTAACATCCTGAATCCATCTTGTCCATGGTGTTTTTTTATCTTTGCTGGAATGGAATGCCTCCTTTCATAATTGTTTTCTCTGACACTTCATGTCTTTGTATATCCCCAACATTCTTCAATGTTCTCCTTCTTATTTGTAGCATTTGCCAGCTTTCTTAGATTTTCTATTCCTTCTGGTAAGAATTATTTATTCTACTTTCTGTTCATGCTATACGGACAACTTTTCTACAACACATATTCAAAAGAACATATCTGTTTTTCACTGCCTTGTCAAATGTCAATGTTTACCACATATACTGGAAATATGCATGTTCCTAGCATTCTGACCTTTGTTTTCCTATCTGTTCCATTTGGTGCTGTTTTTAGTTATGTTTTTTCTGTAATGCTGCATGTGTTGTTTAAATTCCTTCATACCATGTTAGCATAGGATATGTACGAATATACTATTTATGTTTTGCTGCTTTGAGCTTATATGTATATTTACATATCATCATCAAATAGCTTGTCCTGAGCAAAACTTTGCCACCCCAACAGTCCTTCGAAATTTCTCTCTCTCATAGGCCAGATGTCCCGCCTCCGCAGCCGTCATATTCAAACCATCAGTTACATCCTGAATCCATCTTCTCTTTGCCGGTGTGCCTCCTTCCATGGTGGCTTTCTCCAGCCCTTTGTGTTTTTTATTTGTTCAATATACCTAAATTTTCTATTTCTTATTTGTAACATCAGCCAATACTCTTGAGTTCTTTCTGGATAGATCTATTTGTTCTCTTCTCTATCCAAGATATACAGAGGACTCTTCTGTAACACCTATATTCAAAAGCACATATATGTTTTTCCACTGTCTTATTAAATGCCCATGCTTCACACCCATACGGTGCCACTGGGAATATGCATGCTCTTAGTATTCTGATCTTTATTTTTTTATCAATTCCATTCCACACGTTTTAGTTGTTCAATTTTTTTAAAATCCACATTTGTTCTTTTAATTTCCTTCATCCCATTTCCATCTGTTGTTAGCAGTGAACCAAGATATTCAAAACATATAGTTAGTAATATTTACATATTACTAACTATAATCACAGAATGTTCTGCTCAGGACAAGCTACAGGGGGATCCAATGCTACCAGTGTCACACAAGGACAACTACTTCCAGTATGATGATGGAGGTTGAGGCCATTATTGCTGTCCTCCATTGGCTCTCTGGGACTCTGTTTACTAGGGCCATTGTTGTTTCTAACTCTCAATCGATGCTTAGGAAGATCCAGAACGGCACATTGCGTTAGAGTGGATGTCGTCTATAGAGATTGTTAACCTCCAGAGACTCATGTGGATCTACTGTCCTGGGCAAACAGGTGTTTGTGGCAACGAGACAGCGGGCCCAGCTTGCATAGCGAGCATCGATTGTAAGGGAGTTTAGGATGGATAAAAGGGATGTTCTTTGGTCTCTGATGACCTACTGTTGGATGAGGACACTAAAATTGATGGTGAATCAATCCAGCAATTTAACGTGTTTGGAATTACACATTGTCGTCATCATCATCAAGTAGCTTGTCCCTTCCAGAAACTGGCTCCCATGACAGCAGTCATGAAAAACTCTCTGTTCTGTGCAGTCATTCTCAGATTGTCAATGACATCTTGCACCCATCATCTTCTAGGTTTTCCTATCATTGTTCAAGTTGCTAAATGTTTCATGCACAGAGATAGGAGTGTGTCCATCAAGTCACAGGAACCATCAGTATGCACATCCTTCAACATCTGTTGGGGAAGACTAACACCTATGGGTCTGTCGGAGTGCTGTTATGTCAGTTCAGTAACCTATTGTCTTTCCCCAGGTGAATGATGGAATTGGTTTCCACTCTTGCCGCTAAGCGTAGGGGTGGGAGCTTTAATTTGCATTCCAGGGCCAGATGAGTCACCTGTGTTGTGATATATCTGTGTTTATTTAGTGTGGTCTTGATATTGTCTATAGATTTTTCTTGGTCTTTCCTTGTCTCTAGTACCTAATCTCTTTTTATTGTATGCTGTTATTGGTGGTTGGTTGTGTTCCATTTTCATTAAATGTCCAAACCACTACATTTGTTGTCTTTCAATGTATTCAGGGCATGAAGTTATGCCAACTCTGCTTCTGAAGTCCTCATTTTGTAGTCTATCTTTCCTGGTGACCCCACTGCCTTCCTCAAGCAATTCATTTCACATGTGGTGAACTTTCTGTGGTGTGTTGCTGTAAGAGAACAAGTTTGGCACTGGTTAGAAAATGTTGGTAGAAAGATACTTTTTATCATCTGTCTTTTCACTTCCATCTTGATCTTTGTGTGTTGTAGTAATGGTATTGGCTGGTAGGTTCAGTAACCAATAATCACAGAAACAGTGGATGACTAAACTACTAACCCTAAGCACAGAATCTGCAGATGGTGCATTGTCAGCATCCAGATCCAGGTCAGAAGCAAGCTCCAGTTGTCCTTGTTGAGTCTGGCTGAACGTCCAGGTGTTTACTGATAGGGAATAAAAAAAAGATCATTTTATCAAGTAGGTAAAATACATTTCTTTAACTCTTTCCATGCACAATTATTTCCTCAATTTTTAAACAGTTAATTCAAGGGAGGTAAAAAAAAAGAAGAAAAAGAAAATAAATACAACTTCTCGTCAATAAATAAACATACATATATTATTATACTAAATTGAAGGAAACTGGACAACCCAATAGAATAACAAGGTTGAAAAGTAGTATTAGTAAAACAGTAGAAGTAAAACTGGAAAGACTTCTTATAAGGGAAGCAACTCTATGGTGCAGTGTCCGGCTAATAGCGTGCTACAGACTTCGCCGTGGCGCAGTGTGTGGCTTAAAGCGTGGAAAGAGTTAAGATATTCATATTGGTTTAACAGTTAACTCACTTGCAGTTTATTCCATCTCCCTGTGGCATTGGAGGTAATGAGAGTGCCAATGTTTTGGCTAAGGATTGCAGTGCCAAAGAGCAAATTTACCAACCCCTGTCTTTTCAGGATGTCAAAACCCTCATACAGAGAAAATCTGTAGTAGACTGGGGGACAAACACTGGATATGATTATGGAAAAGACTTCCTCAAAGACCTAAGCAGAACAGACTTGGTCATTATTGTACGACTACGTACCGAACACTGCAGACTCAACAACTACTTACATAGACTAGGAAAAAGTCAAACAGATTTCTGCCAAGGTGAACAGGTGAAATAGACACCGAAGCATGGCCTGCAAGACTGTCCTATTGTGGGTGAGCTGATAAGCAACATGTGGCCACAACCAGTCGATCTAAACACTAAGCTTCGAGGAAACCTGACAGACTTGAAGCTGACTGCCCACTCCCAGTTTGTGGTACAGTTTTTTTTTAAGTTTGCACATGCAGCGGCTTTCCAGCTTACTCTTCTCGATTTTGAACTGCCAAAGGTTATTTTACATGATCAACTTTTATCGTCCATCTCCAATAGAGCTAGGATCTCGATGTCACCTACACTGAGATCAGGGATCTGGAAAAATACATCGATGGCTCCACGAGGGAACGAACCGAGTACGATAGCTTTGGAACGAGTTACGAGCATCTAACTTCTACGCAACAGGTCATTCAATATATTAATATGGTCACATCTCAATAAAGAAAAATTAAGCACATTATTTTCGCTGTGAGGATTCAGTCTGAAGTATCATCCTTAAACTAGTTTGATGCTCTCATTAGTGTGACAATTGTATGCGGAATCCCTACATTTTCTACCACTTCAACTAAGTATGACTAGTTGTTCCATCTGTAAATTTGATGATATTTATCGATTTGAAAGTTTGTCGTGATCTGTCAGCTTTACATTTTCAGATTGTTTTCAAATACGAGAGTTCTTATTCCGGTTGGCTATTCGTCAATTATCGTACTGTGTAAATGAAATACTCAGCACAAAAATTAGCATTTTCGTTCCCCTCTTGATTGCATACAGAGTAAGGATTAGAAAACATATGTCGACCAAAATTTCTACTTTCTTACTCTTGACGAGAGTCACGGTCAGGAAAAATACTGGTCAAGACCTAGCTTATCTTCTTGTCCGCTTCCTGGCCGTTAGCCTGGCTAACGAAGCAAGTATGAGCATGACTTCGTTCCGGTGCACATGGGTGTCGTTGGCAATGAGAGAGCAGACAGGCCGGCTGCTGACTCTGCCAAAATATCAGAGGGCCAGCCAATGGACAGAGCTGACATCATGAATACCCTCATAGAATGTGACCGTGAAGGAGATTTTCATTTAAACCAATCCACGTCAACTACTAGATTGCAGGAGCTGAGTTTGAAGATTGGAGTAGCAAGAAAAGAGCAGCATAGGTACGTGAGTAGGCTCATCAATCAAAATCGAACTGCTACTGTCAGTCGATGGACGCTGTTGGAGATATTGCGAAGGAGATCGGAGCACCTATGGATATGTCCGGAGTGCAATGAAAATATTCCAAACTGAAACTGAACTGTATGAGCATGATTTTCTTTGTTTTAAAACTTGTAGAACATCTATACCAGAATGCTTGGATGGAATCAGCTCTAACTACGCCTGCTTTCCTTCAAGATTTGAATTAACTAGAATCAATCACTTTTTTTTCTCTAATCTTGTTTTGTCTCAAAACGCCAGGATTTATAGAACGGGCTTTAGTGTGTGCTTCATAAATAGTGTTTGTCACTGTCTCTTATTTCTTAGGTCCACCATTTGAGTGGACAGCTTTTCGCTTTGTATACCCTGTATCGGAGTAGCATTGACTTTTGTGATGCATTGTCTGTTGGTAATCTGCTTATGTGGCCGAACCATTTAATTTGTTATTTCTTGATGAAGCTCAGTTTTGATGTTCAACCCACTTTTTTCCTGATGTCTTCATTTCTAAACTGGTCTCTTCTTGACACTCCTGGCATTCTGAGTAGATACTTCTTCTCTGTCCCGGCAGGTTTTCTTCTATCGTTTAATGTCAGCGTCCAAGTTTGGCACTGATAGCATAATGTTTGGAGAAAGATTGTGTTGTGTAAAGCTCTTTTAGTGCTTGATGGTTCGGCTACATAAGTAGATTATCAACAGACATTGCGCCTAAAAGAGCAATGTTAATTAGACACAGTGGATACAAAGAAAAAGGTCGTCAATGCAAAAAGGTAGTTCTCACAAATAACAGAGGAAGTGAAAAACACTATTTATGAAGCGCAGGCAAAAGCATGTTCTGTTTTTTTTTCGATGCAGAAGCACTTGAGCTTACAGCTCTTCGGCTCGGTGCAATGGTCATCATTTAGCAGTCCATGGAATTCTCATCACTCTTCTGTAAAACCACATCTCTGTGGCCCTCAGAGATTATTCGATCTGTGTGTTCATTGTTCATGACTCACATCCGTATGTCAGTATTGGTTCTATGTCGCACTGAATAACTCGCATTCTGATCGGAATTGACAAAGACCCGTTGCATATAATGCTTCTCATTTTCAGGAACGATATTTTCGCTTAAAAAGTAGCATGAAGAAAGATTGATATGAAGTTAGAACATACTAACACCACTGTTTGATATAGAAAAAGGAAGTACAAGCTCTTACACAACCCGGGACTGATTAATAAAAACGTAAGCATACTTTCTTCAAAGATTCATCATCGTTTGATATGTTACACGACGTTGCATTATCATTTCAATGTTTATATTGTACATGTTATTGAAGTGATGTGAAGAACTGCAGGGGTCTCTGTGGCTAAGTGAATAAGACTTTGTCTTGCGTTTTGAAAATTGTGGGTTCGAATCCTGTGGGGGATCGTTCTGTTCACAAGCGCATTTTTTTCTAGAGACCCCTAGGATTGTTGCAGGAGTTCGTACTTTGTGCAATACTCTCGGAAGATGGCATGCCATTTCTGCGGAGAAGGACAGCGCCATATGGGGTAAATCCGGGTTAATCACTCTTTGTGATGTGTTTGATCTTTGCCAAGAACGTGTATACGTTGCACATTGGTTTGGTAGGCCCCTAAACGCATATATTTCTACACGTTTAAGACATGTGCATCCGATTTCAGCCAAACCTCCTTAGTCGCCTCTTACGACATGGGTGGCTGGTGACAGTGGTTCTATTCTTTACACTCCAAATTTGGGCCCCGGTAACCACTCGGGCGTTGGTAATGTCTAGTTCTACTATACTATTGGCACGTGTCTAAACGTTTACTACAAGAAGATAATCACGAACGGAATCATTGCCACTTAAGTAATGATGGGTCCCATTCGTCAGAAATCTTCTAATATTGTTTATGTTATGTTATGTGATCGACGTCATGTCAAATTGGGCATTCCCATTCGTGTTCCGTCCTCCGCTGCAGCTGCCATCCGAAAGTCCATTTGATGACCGTAGCCATGAGAAGTTGATTAGTATATCTTCTCTCTACCACGAAGACGACACTGACATGTCCAAACTTAACTCCTAATTCATAAATTTCTAATATTCCTAATATTGGTTATCTATACTCAGGCATTCCTAGAAGCATGGACAGCCAAATTCACATTTGTTTCCGGATATTGGAATAAAAGACGAAGCTGGAGTTGGATTCATCATGTATGTGGTATTCTAGTAAGTTTTTCTTTTTTGTTGTTGTTTGTTTATTAGAGGATTATACCCTCTTGAATCCGAGACACGCCTTTTTAAAACTAAGGACGAGCCTGTTATTGGTTATATCAGAGCGAATAGGCCAACAAACATGAAATTAACTTCTTTCGGAGGACATTAACTAGAACAGCTCTCCGATGGACAGCGGATGGGAAAAAAAGGCCTGGACGTCCAAAAGAAACATGGAGAAGAACTGTGGAAAGACAGCTGAAAGAGTGTGACGTGACATGGGAAACACTTGATTGAAAGGCGGCAGAACGGCAACAATGAAAGTCTCTTGTGGGTGCCTTACTTGTCAAACTGGATACGAATATCTGGGATATAGATAGTCAACAAATGTTGCTTGTCGGGAATTATTCTTTTTCTAAACACTTTAAATACAAAGTAGAACGATTCCAGAAGTGACGACATAAGAGAAATACATTGTCAACGTCTAATAACAACTGTTATAAGAAGACGATGCACCAAGCAGAGAGAGTTGTGGAGAAACATGATTGCCTACGCCGGCAGGCATGGCACTTGTGATTGATAAGAAAATGAAGATGGAGATATAATGGACATACTCTGAGAAGAAATGATCAAAGAATAAAAAAGAAGGCACTGAAGAGGAAGGGGTAAGGTTCAAGAAAGAAAGGATGCCAAGGAGAAACCCTGAAACGAAAATTACAAGAGACGACAAGTATCATACTCAGTTGCATAGAAAATCTGGAACGAGTTGGCCAGGATAGAGAGGTATAAAGAAATTGTTTGTAGTATATATGTAAGGTCTCTGTGGTGTAGAGGTTAGGGGCTCGCCTCTCGTTTCAAAGATACTCGGTTCGCTCCCTCGTGAAGCGATCGAAATATTTTTTCCAGAGATCACTGATCTCAGTGTAAGTGAGATCGAGTTTCTAGTCCTAGCGGAGACGGACAATAAAATGTATCTCCCGTGTTCAGGTTCAAAAGAACCCTCAGCAATTCAAAAATCTAAAAGAGAAGGTTTCAGCCGCTGACCCCGGAAAAGTTTATTAAAAAGATTTTTTTAAATAAAATTTCTACACAATAGTTTCACCATCTTCTAAAATTACACTGGGGACCCTCGCCGGTGCTACGGAATTCGTACACTACCGCTGATTCTTTTTTTTGTTTTCTTTTTTTTTGTTGTAAGAAAGAGATCGAAGCACAAATAGTTATTCACCGAAGTGCACTAATGATGTCCAAATCATTCAATCAATGCAAAGTATAAAAGTACGAAATCGAAATAAACATAATGATAAACACTTTAACTTGTAGTAAACATCACATGAATCTAGCAACATAAACAGATCACTGACGTGGAGTGTTTCCAGAAAGGACAGCGCTCACGCTAAATGTTAAATTAGTTGAGGTCGAGTCGTCATCAGATGCTGAAACCTACAAGAAAAAACAAAACAAAAATAATTGATTACCATTCGATACCTGTGACTAGACTAAAATAAAAGTGTATGAACTAGTCGTTACTATCATTGATGGATTATTGATTAATTTAGTGATTGATTGGTAGAAGCATCATCATTGCGTTTGGTAACTACGTGTGCTTCGAACTTTTTCTGGCACAGAAAGATCACAGAGGCAGTGTATTATTCTTTTTCATGCGCCTAGTTTACTGTGGACCAAAACTGGGCAGTCAGCTTCAAGTCTGTCAGGTTTCCATAAAACTTAGTTTTTAGGTCAATTGGGTGTGGTCACATCTTGCTTCTCAGCTCACACAGGAGAGTACAGTCTTGCAGGACCTGCTTCGGTGTTTGTTTCGCCTGCTAAAACTTACAGAGAGCTGTTTGACATTCCTAGTCTATTTAGGGGGCAGTGTATGAACTCTATAGCACCAGCGAGGGTCACCAATATAATTGTGAAAATTGTGAATATTTGTTGCAAGAAATTAAATATTTTTGGGATCTATTTTGGACGCCCAGCGGCTTTTCAGCAGATTGTGATATATGAGCATATGTCACTAAGAACATTAGCTAGAGCAGCTCTCCGTTGAACAGCGAATGGGAAAAGTAGGCGGTGACGTCAAATGGAAACATGGAAAAGAACTGTGGAAATATTGTGGACTGACATGGCAAACAATGGTTAGACAGGTGACAGAACAGCAACAATAAAATCTCTTGTGGAAGCTTACGTGTCAAACGGGAAGCGAAGAGGATATAGATATGCATAACTATTTTAAACAATTGAAGACTGGACAGACACTAAAGTCCATAAGGCAAATACTGTCACCTACCAACCGACCCCATTATCCAGAAATCCAAACATGTTCCTGTCAGCTCAACAACAAATGATTAAAAACATCTTCATTCCATCTTTATGCTACCAGTGTCAAACATGGACAATGAATACAACACAAGCCACAGAAAATAACCACACGTGCATGCAATGTCTTCAAAAGGTCGCCAGCAAATAGAGACAGAGTCACAAATACAAGCATCAGAGATACCAGATCAGGACTAGGAAAAGATCCTGCTTGAATTACATCTAAAAATAGTTTGAAATGATTTGATCACCTGAGATCAGACCTGGCTTAGTCTCTACAGAAATCGTAAGCAGAAGCAAAGAGTTGTAACACTCGCCACAACATGTCGTAAGGCGTATAAAGTCGACCGTTCCGAAATGAAGGAGAATATCAGCATACTACCTACCAGGCAAGAGTCATCATGGAGGTTGGATGGCTACCCAGAAAAAGGCAACATCTTCAACAATGAGGAGGGCAGGTAGAGGAAGAGCTGAGGAGTTTGTTAAGACGTGCCTTGGGAGTTGATAGGGGACGAAGGTAAAAGGGCAGAGGCCAAGATAGAGGATATCTGGCGTGTTTGTTCATTATTTCTTTCTCCAATCCTGTTTTTCCTCACAGCGGCAGGATATGTATAGTTTTCTATAACATGTTTGTGTATGCTTTTCATGAACTGCGCATTTCACCGCCTCTATTATCTCTGAGGTCCACCTTGTGTCTGTATCAAGTAAAAAGACGCATAAGTCCATCATTCAAGCCATCGGAGAAACACATGACAAACACAACAGACAATAGCATTGTGCTACAGCCAGATAGCAGTGCGACGACAAAAGAAGAAGATAAAGATATCCACATTGTAACGGTACACCCTCTTCCCTTGTAGAGATATCAGAAAGATGATACGCGAATTCTGACTAAGAACTATTTCTAAACAAGAACTGCTTACACATTGTCAGCTTCTTCTTCTTCTTCATCAAACGCTCCATATCGACCAATTGTTAACCACTCTTTGCGATTTGTTTGTGATCCGAACCTAAACATATTGTCCAAAATCACATGCAATGAGTTTACATGTAATTAATTCATTGTCCACGCCTCTTACATCTTAGATGATGATGGTGATAATAATGATGATATTGATGATGGTGATGACATACCCTTGTAACAATAGATCCAGCTCGAGCTTGGTCTTCCTGCAGTATAACTGCTGGTAAAGGGACACCCAAGAATCTGGGGGTGTTGTCGTTCACATCTCTCACAACCAGGTATATAGTTCTGTTTATCACGTGTCTATTCACAACACCATCAGAAGCCTGTATGTTCAAGCGATGGAAGAGAGATGACATGGATGAGGAAGGAAATGTGATGCGAGTGTGGATGAAAGAAAGTAAAGGGTAGTTTGTTGTGTTTGTAAACTATGGGATTGAAATTAAAATTGTAGCATATCCGTTACAGAACATCACCATCAATCATAGTTAACGAGTCATTGATTTTCTAGGCACCATTTATATTTAGGCTATAGTCCTGGTTTAATGCCAAAGTGGGCGAGGCATTTTTTCGGCCGTAACGGTTCTCAGTTTGACCCAGCCTCAACTGCTCTAGGAAAAGCACTGGGCAGTAAAGGTGCCCGCACGGTGTTGACGGCATCATTCATCATGTACCACGGCAATGACAAATCAGGGCCTAACACCGTATTACCCTAATATCACTGGTATAAAAATGTTCCTATATATATATATATATACTAAACGTTCAGTAATTTGACATTGCTTTCTGAATGGTGATGTCTATCTCTACCGTTTGTTAAAATCCCCGAACGAGTTTGCTTCCTAACTGCCCGTCGAGGGGTTTGAACCAGGTACGCTTGGGTTGTGATCGAGTTCACTCTCACATAAGCTACAGATGGACAAGTTGATTAGATCTCTTAATGAAGAGTCACGCCCCTTTTAACAGAATATGTTTTTCTTCAAGACATATTAGGATTTTTTTAGTGGCCATCTGGCCTAGGGCTGTCTTAAACACGGACTGTTCACGATATTGTTTGATAAATCATCATCAAATAGCTTGTCTTGATCAGAACTTTGCCACACAAACAGTCCGTCTGAATTTCTCTCTCATAGGCGCCAATAGCTTATCCAGAACAGAACTTTTGATTCTAACAGTCCTTCGGAATTTATCTCATGCACATGTGGACCGTGCAGGCGATCAAGGCGGTCAGGCACCGTAAAGGGGGCGGCATAAGAACAAAATGAAAAATGACAATTTAAGGTTATTTTAAGAAAAATCATTTAAGGGTGGCATTTCGCAGACTTGAATCATACTGAGAAAATATACCGCAGGCCCTGGCCACATGTCCCGTCTCTGCAGCCGGTATGCTCAATTCATCAGTTACATCATGAATCCAGCGTCTTCGTGATGTTTCTCTTCTCCTCTTTGCAAAGATGCCTCTTTCTTTACTGACCTTTTCCAATCCTCTGTGTCTTTTTGTGCCCAAAATACTTTATTTTCTCGTTCTTGTATGTTGCATCAGTCAGTTCTCTTTTATTTTTAGTTCTCGCATTTATTCTCTTTTCTGTTTATGGTAAACAGATAACTCTTCTGTAACAATTATAGTCAAAAGCACACATATTATTTTCCAGTGCATTGCTAAATGCCCATGCTTCACAACCATGTTTTGCTACTGGGAATATGCTCGCTCTTAGTATTTTGAACTGTGTTTACCCATCAGCACAATTCCATACTGTTTTTCGTTAATTATTTTACGAAACATATCCTTTAATTGCTTTTCTTTATGCATCTTGTATGCGATGAATAAACATGCATTCTCAGATCATGAAATGATTGCGTTTTCAAGATGGCGGCCGAATGTTGCGTAGAGTGATGGAGCCCGTAAAATTCGGACACCGATGGCTCTGTCAATCGTGGAACCAGATCATCGTGGGCTTACTCAGCACAGCGAAACGGTCGCACACTTCATGACTGCGGGGCTTTTGACACAACGACATCGAGCATGACTATGGAGATCACCGTTGCCTCCAGGGCTCTGTCATGGGTGGCTGAGCAACAGGTTACCCATACGATCATCATATCAGACTCGATGAATGTGCTTCAACTGATTAAATCTGGAAGTATGCGTGTGGAATGGGTGGACATCATTCGGAGATCACATCTCAAGAAATGACTTGGCTGTACACGCCTGGACATGCTGGAGTGCGGGGTAACGAGCGTGCTGACTCTCTTGCAAACAGTCCCCCGACTCAAGTGGGCAGAAGCATGGACAGAGCCGATATCATCAATGCGGTACGCTCTCAATTGTGTGACACGGGCGGGTCTCAGACGCTGGAACGAGTTCGAGAATTAGGCGTTAAGTTTGGACATGCCAGACAGTGTCGTCTTCGTGGTAGAGAGAGAAGATATAGTAATCAACTTCCTCATGGGTACTGTGAGCAAATGGACTTTGGGATGGCTGCTGCAACGGAGGACAGAGCACGAATGGGAATGCCCAATGTGCCATGACGTCGATCGCATAACATAACATAACATAACATATTCGCACGGAGTGTACATATTCTATAGTTAAAACAAGATTACTGTGTTTTTGTGGTGTTTTTTTTCTGGACGGAATGCAGTCGGATAGAATTCGCGCCGGCACACGCGTCATCGCCGCTATGTTTTCAAAACATCGACCTGCTGCCTTGTGGGACGGTTGTGTAGCAATCAAAGGCAAGGAATGCTAACCGAAACAAATGCTTGCAAAACGATGCACCTGACCGTAAGGCGCATAACATGGGGCAACGACCCTTCACAATAAGGAATGGGATAACGGGTTCTACAGTCGCCGATCTGCCTCTGAGATTTAACCACGAAGTAAGAATGTCAGACCTACCATCACTAGGAACACCAATACAAACTGTATGGCGTGGCTGACAACCTGAGGCAGACGTCTACCTTTATTAGAGAATCCGAAATCCCAATCTAGTGAGAACGCAGAAGAAGAAGACGATCTTGAAATAGAGCAAATTCTTCTTCTTCTTCTCTTCCACCATTTACTTCATTATACAAGTGTTGGGGAAAGGGACGCAGTGATCTTTTTTTTCTTGATTTAAGGCACTTTGTAAACTGATATTCACTTTTTTAAGGCTGTTCTTGATGCCGTCGCTTCATCTTTTGAGTGGTCTTCCTCTTGATTTGTACTCATTATACTTATTCCGTGGTAGGCGATTTCAGGGCATTCTTGTCAGGTGTCCAAACCTTTTAATTTGTTGTTCTTTTATGAAATGCATGACTGGTTTCACATCCAATCATCTTCAGATTTCTTCATTTCTAATTGTATCTCTTATTGTCACATCTGCAACTCTTCTAAGACACCTCATCTCTATCGTTAGAGCAAATTAGATGAGAAATAATAATGGTATAAATATGAAAGTTATCATATGACAGGTTAAAATGGATATGGACACTAACTTGTAAGATAATTGTGTACTGTGACACTCCAAACTGGCCATCCCGCTCTAGGATTGATTGCGTGCTCAATACTCCAGTAACTGGGTCCAGACTGAAATCATCAGGCTTTGGGATGCCCCCTGGTTATGACACACACACAAACAACAGTAGAAGCGACTTACATAAAACAATCTATCGAGTATAAAAAATAGTACTATTGCTTCCTAATACTGGGTATTCAAGATAAAAGTAGCCCGAATAACAACTCAAAAGTTGCTAGTTACGATTTGCGTTTTGTCTATTTACTATTTTAAATAGTTTTGACTAGCTCATCCTTTAGTCACATTTGTTCATATCCCCTTCCTGCACCATAATTACACACTATCACAAAAAGACTCTACCACTTGACCTAAACTAAGTCATAATTGAACCTTCTCATTTTCATAAACATATGTCATATTGGTTCCCTTGACATACTAATTTTATCTTGACACCTGTATCAATCAATCAATCAATCAATCAATCAATCAATCAATCAATCAATCAATCAATCAATCAATCAATCAAGAGGCTATTCCTGCCGGTGTAGGCGATCACATCTCTCCACAACTTTCTATCTCTCCACCTTGCAGTTAATCACTTCTGACGAGGATATCTTGTCAAACCACGTTGTCAGACCTTCTAGCATCGTCACCCTCTGTCTTCCACGATCTCACTTTCCATCTATCTTACCCACTGTCACAAAACGTTCCAAACCTGGGGGGTCTCTACGGTAAAGAGGTTAGGTTTTCGCCTCTAGTTTTAAAAGTATTCGGTTCGCTCCCTCGTGAAGTGATCGGGATATTTCTCCAGAGACCACTGATCTCAGTGTAGGTGAGATCAAGTACATGGTCCTATCGGAGACGAATGACAAAACGTGAATTTAAATAATATATATAAATTCTCAAAGCTCCACACACAAAAAAAACAAACGCATACATTATGAAATAAGGACGGTGGTTTTTGATTAAAATAGTATTGAGAAATGTGAAGTGTTTGGACACAAAAAGAGAAATGAAGGTTTTGAAAAAAGACAATTATGGAGCTAGTCATTTAGAAAAAATGTTGAAGATAAAAACTAAATTAAAGATGAAGATATATATTTATCATAGGTAATTAGTTTTCTAATTAGAGAGCCGCGGTAGCGTAGTTGTTAGTGAACTCGCTTCTCAAGGCTGGTGGTCCGGGTTCAACTCCCGCAGTGTACGTGAAATTTTTCCCGACCGCGACGGCTCTCAGGTCGACCAACTGGGTACCAGACATGCTCTGGGAAAGTAGCCCTGTATGGAGCATCTGACAATTTTTCGTGAAAGCTTGCTTTCCATATGATCGGTGTCCCTCGCCGTTCCCACCAGCCTTCTCCGAGTTCAGAGGTTGATCTACACGATGAGCTGCCTCTAAGAATCAATTTGTTAGTAGGAGACCCTCGAAGGTGCCTAAGAATCACTTTGTTAGCAGGAGACCCTCGAAGGTGCCTAAGAATTTCTCCTTTAAATTAGCCTCGAGAGGTCATGTTTGAGATCTCAAGTTATTGAAGAAGGCATATTTAAAGAATGTGTTTGGGGACCCTTTTGTTATGTTAATTAGTCTTCTTTTTCTTCAGCAATCTCTGGTCATGCGCTTAGTTTACCATTGACCACAAACTGGACAGCCAGCTTCAGGTCTGTCATGTTTCCCAAAACTTAGTTTTCAGGTTGATTTGGAGTGGTCATATGTTGCTTCTCATCTCTCCCAGGAGAGGATATTATTGCAGGGTATGCTCTGGTGTCTGTTCCACCTGCTGACACTGGCAGAGAGCTGTTTGACTTACTCCTAGTTTATGTAAGCGTATGTTGAGTCTGCCATGTCCGGTAAAATAACTTAAATTCTCCGTAGCCTTTTCAGATCTTAGGGTCACTTACATCCAGATTGATAGCCCCTATTATGCATGATGTAGAAGGATCAACTCGTTTCCTCATAAGTGGAACGTCAAGCATGAGATTAAACACACAACCCTCTTGTCGATATGAGAGCGTTTATGCGTTTACACTAATCATTCCAACTTGAATTACATTGAGAAAAAGAGAATGACGTTGTTTTTCCACTTATTAAGAATGCATCCAAACTCCACAGTACAAAAAGTTTTCTACAACAGAACTTCAGGAAAGAAGGCGAGAGGAAGACCACGAAAAAGATGGCTAGATGGTATAGCAGAATCGTATCAAAGAGCAAAATAATCACCCAAGTCACCAAAAACAGCGCTAGACAAAAACAGAAATCCACGACGCTGGGAAACAACCCGGTAACAGTTTCTCAACAAAAGAAGAAGAAGAAGCCCCACTTTTGACTTAATTAGTTTCCATTTTATGAAGATGAACTTGTAATTTGCTTTACCATGTGCCAAGCCTAAAATAGCTTAACCGTGACAGTAAGGACGTCAGATCATCTGGTTTGTGGTAGCGAGAAATAAATTCTGATGGACTATTACGTTAACAAAATTCTGCACATGACACGCTAGATGATGATGATGAGAATGAGAGAATATAGTATAATATCTGACCAGTAGCTGTACAGTCATGCTGTATGTAATGGAATTGCCCACATCTAAGTCATCATCAGAAGCAACGACTGTCAATATGCTGGTTCCAAACGCTACATTCTCGTTTATAAAATAGGTCAAATCTGAAGGAACAGGAGGTATCCATGTGTCCCACTTTGGTGAGAGATCGTTGGCTGGTTTCACCTGAAGAAGAAGAAGAATATATTACCCTATAATGCTATAGTACATGATACTCCATCTGCGATGGTATGACAGGACTACAAACAAGGAACTCTGGGATAAACAGGACAACGATAGGTGGAACAAGAGATAAGGAGCAGAAGGTGGCGATGGATATGCCACACACTGAGGAAACCCCCTAACAACATCACAAGACAGGCTCTCCGATGAAATCCCCAGTGCAATAGAGGTCGGGGAAGACACAGGAACACCTGGAGACGGGTGTTGGAAATGGACTGCAAGAAAATGGATAGAGAGTGGAGAAATCTGGAAAGGATAGCCTCGGATAGGCGGGCTTGGAAGACATTGGTTTCCCTATGCTTCCCTAGGGGCGAAGGATGAAGAAAATAATGCTATGGTTGGAAATCATATATTAAAGGTTTGATTGATTGACTTATTAAACCTTTCAATCCGTAATTTGTGTCCATGTCTGAGCGCATTTATCAGTTATATGAGGACTATTATCATAGCACTCCAAACACGCCCATCGGTGCTCCGATCTCCGCCTCAGCAAATCCAGCAGCGTACAGCGCCCCAAGACGCTAGTTCAATGTTGATTTATCAGTCTCTATGTATATTTGTAATGTCGTTCTTTTCGGGCTGCACCAATATCGACACCCATCTCTCTCAATCTGGTCAGCGAGTGGGATTCACAACCCCGAAACTTCCCTGTTCGGAAAGACTCAGTGCGTTAAGAATTTCATTTCGGTCGTTCTCAGCTCCCTCTGATATTGTAGCCATACCATCTAATCTATCAGCTCTTTCATCAGATGTTCAGCACATTTATTTTACAATGTTCATTGTTCATTTTAGGTCCATCTTCATCGCACATAATTGCTCCGATCTCCTCCCAAGCTTGTATTTCAGTGTAATTCGACTAACAACTCTTGTGCTGTGTTGATTACTGTATCTACTGGGATTTCTCTCATGGTTTTTCCGTCTTGCCTCACATATCATTATGAATAACTTGCGCTAACGAGATAGAGAATATCCTTTATCTTCTTCGTTGAAATCTTCATTGAAATCTTCGTTGAAATCTTCGTTGAAATCTTCGTTGAAATCTTCGTTGAAATCTTCACAGCGTATGCTTTCTCTTAGAGCGTTGATGAGCGCATTTATATTGTGTAATGTAGACTGAATTAGCTAGTATAAAGGATTTGCGTCATCTTAGAAAATAGTGCAAGCCAGTACATCAGCTCAGATGGGGGAGTGGGTTAACTGATTGATAAAACCAATATAATTTCACTTTGGTGAATAAGCATGTATGCTCCAATCTCTTTCTTACACATGAAGATCTCAGCAAGTACACAAGTTCGTAGCACCTGTTAGGGTTTTCAGAGTAGTTTTTAATCGTGTTAATTTAATGAATTTTACTCTGACAGCTGCTATGCTGCCTGCTGTTATAGATATTAAACTTCCATAGGTTCTTTTATATGCTCAGTTTGAACACGGGACATATTGAAGTAATATGCAAACGTAACCTAGCTTAACGCAGTGTAGACAACGAAAATTAGGAGCGCTTGGCAAAATACAGTCAGGCATAGCGATCGGCAGTGCTCCAAAACAAAAATAGAGAAACGTCATCAAATATGGAGGCAACAGAGAGTGTAGAGAGCAGAGAGACTATTCTCTGCATCAGCTCAAGTCTCCAGTTTCACCTTCTACAAGGATTGCCACTTCAGAATAGGCCATTACAGCCACAACAGACGTTGTGATTCAGCACAGAACAATCTACGTGACGCACAACAAATTGTGTCATAGACAGAGAGGCCAATGATGCATAATGATTGATATCTGATAAATAGATCTTTTGCTTTCAACTCATTCTAAGTCCTCTTCTTTCATGCCTAGCGTGTGATGCTAATATGGGGAATATGCCTTGCCCAAAGCCCTCCGCCATCTACCCTAATGTTGCACCCAAAGGAAAGACAAAGTCCATACGTTTGGAATCAAGCAGATTTGCAGGGATGTCAGAAGATGGAATGGAATACACACTTAACCAGCAACTGCCGTAGATCCATCCCTCCTGATTTGTGGTCAAGGTTTACTCCTCAGCCTTCTGCATAACCGTGCTGACCCACAAGACAGTGGGGATTTTCTAACAGGGTTTACTCCCCAACATTTAGCTCTCCCAAGCCTGAAATGTTTCCCATGCAGCGGCTTTCCAGCCTGCTCTTCTCGATTTTGAAATACCAAGGGTTCTTTTACGTGCTCATATTGAACACGGGGCCTACATTTTGTCGTCGGTCTTCGATAGGACTAGGAACTCGATCTCACTTACACTGAGATCAGGGATCTCTGGAAAATGTCCAGATGGCGCCACGAGGAGCAGACCTTGTACCTTTGACACGAAAGACAAGCACCCAACTTCTACGCTAGAGAGTCCCCTTCTTTATTTATTGATATGATATTTCAGAAAGATGGGGACAAAATGAGAAATTCAGTACAAGATTGTCAAGACAAACTTACCACCACAGAAACAGTCGCTGTTGTCTGTAAATGACCGGTACTCCCACTATCCTCTACTCTGACCACAACAACTTCAGTTTCGTTTTTCGTAGTCCAGTGGCGACAACACGAAAATGCACCAGAGTTACTGACCCTGAAATGAGAATGTTATGAACATTGTATCGGGTAGCATGTAATGTATTTAGTTACTCCACAACCAACTCGAGATAACTAGGCCAGACAACTGACCGGGGATTCCCTGACCTAGATCAGAAAAGGGGCTGGAAATTACAGATGTTTGATAGAACACAGCAAGCTTTTTTTGCAATTTTACTCAATTCTGTGAGTCTATGGTTATTTATTGGTGAAAAATATTCATAATATTGATATTCCTTACTGTTAAACTTAACTTGTTGGATAATATAACTTCGATTTAGCATTTTGTGTTGATTTTAAAATGTTTAACAAGCTTATAGTTGGCTTTGGTTAATCCAGCGTTTCCCAAAGTGGGTGGTACCCCCCTAGTGGAGCATTCTGTGGGGGTGCGTAGTGGGTTCAGAAGAATTGGGGGTGTTTAGGTGATTAGGATTCGGTGGCTTCTTAAAGAAGAAATTAATAATAAATATTTTAAAATATATTATTTCCGTGATTTTGCGATTGAATAATCATTTAAAATTTGAATTCTGCATTTAAATTCATCTTATGCCCGTCTTACACGATCCATTTTTTCATCAATTTTCTATTTCATACATATAATCATTTGAAAATTGACCATGTATGACAGAAATATTTATCAATTTTCTATGCAAAAGAGAAAATAGAGCATGTCTATATTGGGAAGGGGCGTTGGCAAACTTTATAATGTGCAGGGGCGTTACAAAGTTTATTTTGTGCAAAGTGGGCGGTGGGCCGAAAAAGTTTGGAAATCTATGGGTTAATCCCTCTAATTTCTTCCACCTCGTGGATCACTGTGCTGGCTAATGACATCATATGCATATGTGATCTAAAAACTGAGTGATTTATATGGCTAACGATAATGTTTCTTATCATCATCTTCATCATCATCATCATGAAATAGTTTGTCCTGAGCAGAAGTTTGCGACCCTAACAGTCATGCTCAAACCATCAGTTACATCCCGAATCCATTTACTCCTTGGTCTTCCTCTATGTTGGGATGCCTCCTTCCATAATTGTCTTCTACAACACTTCATATCTCTTGATATGTCCAAAATATCTCAATTGTATCTTTCTTCTTTGTAGCATCAGCCAGTTTTCTTTCATTGTGAGTTCTTTCTGGATAGATCTATTTGTTCTCTTCTCTGTCCATGATATACAAAGGACTCTACTGTAACACTTATATTCAAAAGCACATACTGTATATATTTTTCCACTGCCTTGTTAAATGTCCTTGCTTCCCACGAATACATTAATGTATACTCTTAGTATTCTAATTTTAGTATTATTATCATACAGTAACAATTACTTAGGTTATTAAGGTCAAGTCATAGGCGTATCTTACCCAAACAAGGAGTTGTTGCCCTGGATTATTGTGTAATTTAGTATGCTGTTGCCGTTGAGTGGGCTATCACGATCTGTGCAGTTGAGGGCACATACCACACGACTTCCTGCACGATGGAAACACATGAAAGAGTACAACATTGGTCAATGACAGAAACTATGGGCTTTGATTTCTTCTTCTTGAACTCTCCTTATCGACCACTTGTTAACCACTCTGTGTGATTTGTGAGTGATCTAAGTCTTATGCGCCTACAAGTAGGCCAGCACATCCGATTTCTGCGATGCTTTTTATTTACTAGAGTAGCTTCCCAAGGTCCTACATCAGTCGCTTCTAACGACATGACCTGTAGGTTGCAGTGGTACTATTCTTTGCTCACCTTGCAGCTACCGGCATCACACTGGCGAAGGTCTTTGATTTAGATAAGGATAATGTATGTGTTTGAGATATTTAAAATAAGTCGTGTATTTTAAGAGGACTGGTGAGTGGTGGAAGTGAAATATGTTAGTAGTTGAATTAGTGATGCAGATGAGTGTGTGAAATGAAACAAGGAAACGTGTCAGGTAAAACAAGTCAATGTGTGAGGTAAAATACGTGAGTTTGTGAGGTAAAACAGGCGAGTGTGCTCGTGGGCTTCTTGACCAGTGATTATTGTTATCAGTTATTCAGTTATATGAGGACTATCATCATAGCACTCCGGACGTGTTCGTGGGTGCCCCGATCACAGTCTAAATAAATCCAGCAGAGTCCAGCTGCCCAACACGCCAGTTTGATGTTGATTAGTTCATCTTTTTGTATATTTGATATGTAGTTCTTTTCGGGCTGTACCAGTATCGACACCCATCTCTCTCTATATGGTCAAAGACTTTGATTTACAAACCTGAAAAACTTCTCAGTTCGGAAAGACTCTCTCAATGCGTTAGAATTAATTTCAGTCATCGCAGAGATCCCTCTGATAAAGTAGCTATTCCACCCACTCTATCAACACGTTCATTACCAAAGACTTCTGCGTGATCAGGGACAGCAAAGAAAGGGATTTCTCTGATCCATGTCTGTACCCATCATCGCCTCAACATTCCTGCTTCGACATTTAATAATCACACTCATGGAGTCACTGAGTATGAAAACACGAGGTTAGTTATGAGATGCCAACTAAGTCACTGCCTTTGTAACCGCCTGCACCTCTATTATCAAACTACTTGTCGTTGTCCATTGTCGCATAGGCCCCACTGGCCTCTCTTGTTATTTTTCCTCCTGGGTGATTATTGTATCATACTTTAAAATAGTTTTAGTTAAATCCATGTCTTCTTTCTTCTTTGTCGTCAACTGTTCCGGTTGTTGACTGTCGTCACATGTCCGGGTGTTGCATAGTGTCGTCACTGTTACCGGGTTGTTGCACAGTGTCGTCACACTGTTAACGGGTTGTTGCACAGTGTCGTCACACTGTTACCGGGTTGTTGCACAGTGTCGTCACACTGTTAACGGGTTGTTGCACAGTGTCGTCACACTGTTAACGGGTTGTTGCACAGTGTCGTCACACTGTTACCGGGTTGTTGCACAGTGTCGTCACACTGTTACCGGGTTGTTGCCCAGTGTCGTCACACTGTTAACGGGTTGTTGCACAGTGTCGTCACACTGTTAACGGGTTGTTGCACAGTGTCGTCACACTGTTACCGGGTTGTTGCACAGTGTCGTCACACTGTTACCGGTTGTTGCACAGTGTCGTCACACTGTTACCGGTTGTTGCACAGTGTCGTCACACTGTTACCGGGTTGTTGCACATTATCGTCACGTTCCGGTGTTGTACGTGTCGTCACTGTTACCGGGTTGTTGCACAGTGTCGTGGTTTTCTGTTTTTGTCTTGTGCTGCTCTAGTGGGTGGGTGATTATTATTTTTGCTTTTTTTCAGAATTCTGCTATGCCATCTATCCATCTTGATTGTGGTATTAGTCTCACCTTCATTCTGATGTCCGGTTGTAGAAGAATTTCTATACAGTAGAGTTTGTTGTATTCTTATTAAGTGTCAGAACCACTTTTTCTTTTTTCTCAATGTAATTTAAGATCATGTTCCAACTTTCTTTCTTTTGCTGATGTTGGTCACTACGATTTGTGGTTAAATCCCCATGTCCAGCTTGTGAGATTGCTCCCACTTTCAGTCTACAAGATCTCTGAGATCTGACGAAAACAATACGTTACACCTACCATTCCAGTCTAAAAATTATTCAGCAAAATCAAAAATATAATTGAGATAGAGAAGGATTTATTCCGTACGTCGACGGAGCATGCTGCCAAAGTATATCTAAGCTTAGATGTTCAATATAACAGTGTAATTTTGACAATCAAAAAACACTATTTATTAGTTCTTCATAGTTTACTTCCAGTGGCAACTTAGGTTGTAAGCATGGACATTTAATAAGACAGTGGAAAACATATATGTGCTTTTGAATATAAATGTTACAGAAGAGTCCTTTGTATATCATGGACAGAGAACAAATAGATCTATCCAAAAAGAACTCAAATCAAAGAAAACTGGCTGATGCTACAAAGAAGAAAGAAAAATTGAGATATTTTGAACATATAAAAGAAACGAAGGACTGGAGAAGACCATCATGGAAGGAGCATATCGGCAAAGAGAAGAAGAGGAAGACCACGGAGACGATGGATTCAGGATGTAACTGATGGCTTGAACATGACAGCTGCAGAGGCAGAACATCTGGCCTAAGAAAGAGAGACATTCCGAAGGACTGTTGGGGTGGCAAAGTTCTGCTCAGGATAAGCTATATAATGATGAGTCTTCTTCTATTTTGTCTTTTTCTTTGCCTTCTTCTTCTTCTTTTCCTTCATTGACTACTTTTTTTTCTTTCAAAATTCTTTTTTATTCTTTTTTCGTTTTTCGTTTTTTTCATTTCTTCGTCGTCTTCTTCTTAATTTTCTTCATAATCTTCGTCAACTTACATTTCTTCTTTCGGTTTAAGACGGTAACTTCATTGAGCTTAAATGACAGTCTGATTTAGATTAGATAGATTATGGGAAAGAAACAACAACAGAACAGTAAATTATGTGTTCTGTTACTTACCTTTTTCCTCCTCCATTACTTCTGCGTAGCATGTCGACGGGTTGCAAACCGGAGAGTTGTCGTTGATGTCCGTTACAGTTAGAGTGATGGTTGCTGTTGATGTCAGTGTACCGTCAGTAGCTAAAATGTTAGGGAAAAAGACATATTGAAATGTACAGTACATATTCAGTACAACATCAGTACTGAACTTCATACAAAAACAACAAATTGAATGGTTCGGCCACGTAAGCAGATTACCAACAGACAGTGCACCTCAAAGAGCAATTCTGCTTCGATACAATGGATACAAAGATAAAAGGCTGGTCACACAAAAGGTTTAGAGATAACAGAGACGAAAAACACTATTTATGAGACGCACACAAAAGCTCGTTCTAGAAATCTCTTCTTATTCTGACGCTGCGAGGCAAAACAGGATTGAAGAAAAGAAAGAATAATGTTGTAATGTATGTGTGTAAAGAATGGACATTTAACAAGGACGTGGAAAAACGTATATGTGCTTTTGAATATAAGTTTTATAGAAGAGTCATTCGCACATCATGACAGAGAATATAACGAATAGCTCACTACATAAATAATTCAATTTCAAAGAAAACTGGCTAATGCTACAAATTACAGTGAAAAAGTTGAAGTATTTTGGATATATAAAGAAATACAAGGTTTGGAGGAGAGCATTATAGAAGGAGACATCCTGACAAAGAAGAGAAGAGGAAGACCACGAAGAAGATGGATACTACAAGGTAGTCGTTCTAACCAACTGAGATTTGTATTCACATACATGTATATAATATATATTTAATGATAATTATATCAAAGTTAGCTATTGTGAACAATCGCTCTACCAACTAACCAAACAGTATGGGCTTGAAGATTTTTATTTCACTGTTAGGATCTACGTCAATTTTTGAGTTGAGAGTGATCAACCCTGTTTGTGAGTTGATGTTCATGACACTGGCATCGTCACCTGAAGATATACAAGATATATTTAGATGATATACCTGCATCATTATCTGGTGATATACAAGATATATTTATATGATATACCTGCATCATTATCTGGTGATATGCAAGATGTATTTATATGATATACCTTCATCATTATCTGTGATATACATAAATATTATATGATATACCTGCATCATTAACTGGGATATACAAGATATATTTATATGATATACCTGCATCATTATCTGGTGATATGCAAGATGTATTTATATGATATACCTGCATCATTATCTGGTGATATACAAGAAATAATGAGATTACATACTGGCATCGTTTCCTGGTGGTATACGATAACTCAATTACTATATCCTCCCCCTTTCTTCTTCTTCAGCGATCTCTGGTCATGCACTTAATTTACTGTGGACCACAAACTGGCAGTCAGCTTCAGGTCTGTCAGGTTTCCCCAAAGTTGAGTTTTCAGGTCGACTGGACGTGTCCACATGTTGCTTCTCAGCTCACCAGGAGAGGACAGTCTTGCAGGATATGCTCCGGTGTCTTTTCCACCTGATGACACTGGCAGAGAGCTGTTTGACTTTTCCTAGTCTATATAAGTGTTTGTTGAGTCGGCAATTCCCCTGTGCGTAGTTGAAATAAAATGACTTGGTCTGTTCTGCTTAGGTCTTTGAGGGAGTCTTTTCCATAATCATATCAGTGTTTGTCTTCCAGTCTACTGCAGATTTTCTCTGTATAAGGTTTTGACCTCTTGAAAAGACAGGGTTGGTAAATTTGCTCTTTGGCACTGCCCTCCTTAACTAGGACATCGGCACTCTCATTGCCTGCAATGCCACAGTGAGATGGAATCCCTTGCAAGTGAATTTCTGTCTTTCTGAAAGCTGAGTAAGTTCTCTTTTTAGGTTTTGTACTGTGCTATCAGCTGATTTACCATCCAGGGCTTGCATAGCTGACAGTGAGTCTATACTAAATACCATCTTGCCTGCAGGTGCTTGCAGCTTATTCATGTGCTGTACTGCCATCAGAAGGGCTAAGAGTTCTGCTTTGTAGTTGGAACATATTCTTCCAGCAGTGGCCGCTAGAGACACGGTAGTAGCATATGGGTGCCTAGTGTACACTCCTGCCCCACCATTCGTGGTTGCCTCCATTGCCGTTACATCTATGTACATTCTTATTCAGTTGTCTTCTGGAAACAGGTAATGGAGATGTTCCATTGTAGTTGCTTTCTTCACTAGATTAGGCTCGCTATCTTTGCTTAACAATTTAGGGATGGAGGTTGAGCAGTTTAGTGTCCCTGAGTCTGGTTCCCAGTGATCAAAAAGTATTTATTCTGGTATGGAATTATGATTTAGTAGTTTCAAGTATGAGTTTCCTATTTCTTTTGCTTTGTGGTGTAGACTTGTACGCTTTAGTCTGTTATTTGTCCTAGCTGCCATTTTTTCATGTATTGAATGGTGAAGCATCTTTTTGATTCTTTCAGTCTGTAGAATCACTTTTTCCTGCTTCTTCTTCCAAGGGCTGTGTGTTGGCTGCCTTTTCCATTTCTACAATTGGTGTAGATTTGATGGCTCCCAAAATAGTGCACAGACACCTGTATTGAGTTTTTTCCAGTGTCCAGTTACTACATCCAAGCTTAAAGTGTTTTCACGTGCTGACGAGCTGTATGTCTGAGGATAGAATCAGTCGCTAACGTGAAACGGGACTTCTGGCCGTGCTACGGAGTATCTTCCATTAGCGCCACAGCCCGTCATAGCAAATACGCAGTGTTCAGCGGTACCAACGTATCGGGATACAGCAAAAGGTATGGTCGTAATCAACATCGAACTGGCGTGTTGGGCCGCTGGACATTGCTGGATTTGCTGAGACGGAGATCGACGCACCTATGGACATGTTCGGAGTGCTATGATGATAGTCCTCATATAACTGATAACTGAATTACACGTGATAAATTATTGGACATGTTAAAAAATTATATGTGATTTAGACGTTAATCTTTTGTTTTTCTTTTAGCTTCACTTGAAGCACAATGCGTAATCACGTTTTCTCCTAACATATCAGTCTTGATTCTTCTTCTTCGAATGCTCCACATCGACCACTTATTCACCACTATGTGTGATTTATATGTGATCTGAGCCTAAGAGTGATTGTACTTTGTGCCAGTTATGCGTCTACAAGTAGGCCAGCCACTCTATTTCTGCAACGCTACGTATTTACTAGGGTAGCTTCCCTAGTTCCTACATCAGCGCCTCTTACGTCATACCTTGTTGGTCGCAGTGGTACTATTATTTGTTTCTTTGTGAGCCCCAGCACCACACGGCGAGTCTTGATACAAAAGAGACAGCAGCTTGATATAAAGAGACACGCTTGATATATAGAGACCACAGTTGATATAATAGAGCCCAAGTTAATATAATAGAGACTCAAGCTTGATATAATAGAGACCACAGCTTGATATAATAGAGACACAGTTGATAATAGAGACAAGCTTGAATAATAAGACCAAGACTTGATAGGTAAAGAGATCACTTGACATATAGAATGACACAGCTTGTTTAGAGACCACAGCTTGATATAAAGGACACAGTTGATATATCAGAGACCAAGTTTGATAATGGGACCAAGCTTGATATAATAGAGACCACAGCTTGATATAATAGAGACCACAGCTTGATATAATAGAGACCACAGCTTGATATAATAGAGACCACAGCTTGATATAATAGAGACCACAGCTTGATATAATAGAGACCACAGCTTGATATAATAGGGACCACAGCTTGATATAATAGGGAGTTGACTATTAAAGAACATGAAAACAAGGACAATTAACTATTTCGGACACATCAAGCGACATAAGTGCCTGGAGAAGATATTTTTGAAGAGAATGGTGTCTGGAAAAAGAATGAGTTGAAGACCTAGAAGACGATGGGTGCAAGATGTCATTGACGATCTGAGAATGACTGCTGCTGGCGCCAGTCAACTTGCACAGAACAAAGTTTTTTTCAGGACAGCTGTCATGGAAGCCAAGTTCCGGAATTTGATGATGATGATGACATCTGTCTTGATAAAGCGAGCTTACTTCATTTCATGTATTTCTCGTCTTTTCTCTTTCTTTCTCTACAGTTCGTCTCCATGTCTCTTTAGATCATTCCCAACCCTTCTTGTCTCCCGGATCCCATTTCAGAGCCACTTGTTGGTGTCTGGTTTTTTGAATCCTTTAGTTTTGTCCTTATTTTATTTCTTTTTTCGGACGCTCTATATCGACCACTTGTTAAACCACTCTTTGTGATTTGTATCTGATCTGAGCCTAAGTGCGATTTATGTGCCAGTTATGTGAGTACAAGTAGACCAGCAAATCCGATTTCTGCGATGTCCTTCCATAGTATGCTTACTTTCACCAATATTCCTGGCCATTCAGGTGAGACTTACTTAGACTTGTGAAGTACTTGTAATGTAGATCCTCAAAAAAGTGTGGGCACTGACAAAAGAACAAGAAAGGAAAATTACCACCTGTAAAATGAGATGTTTGAGGAAAGCAGTATTTAAAACAAAAAGAGACCATATAAGAAATGAGGAAATTAGAAGAACAGTCGGAACAATACCTGCTATTAGATTCACTGAAAAACAGAGACTCAAATGGTTTGGCCATTTGGTGAGAATGAACCCGATTATACCAATTGCAAGAGCGTACAACCTGAAAATAGAATCATCAAGAGGAAGGGCAGGCCAAGAAAAAGATGGGTTGATTGCGTTACCGACATCTTAAGACTCCACAATACCACAGCATATCAAGCGACCGAGCGTGCACTATCTCGGAAACCGATCATCAGTTAAACCTGTTACTGCATGCGAAAAGCAGAGTAGGACAAAGAGAAAAAAAGTAAATCTTGTTCAGCCCAACCTGTATCTTGTTCACACCGAGAATCTTGTTCACACCGAGAATCTTGTTCACACCGAGAATCTTGTTCACACCGAGAATCTTGTTCACACTGAGAATCTTGTTCACACGAGAATCTAGTTCACACGAGAATCTTTTTCACACGAATCTTTTCAACGATAATCTTTTCCACCGAAAATCTTTTTCACACCGAGAATCTTGTTCACACCGAGAATCTTGTTCACACTGAGAATCTTGTTCACACGAGAATTTTGTTCACACGAGAATCTTGTTCACACGAGAATCTTGTTCACACTGAGAATCTTGTTCACACCGAGAATCTTTTTCACACCGAGAATCTTTTCACACCGAGAATCTTTTTCACACCGAGAATCTTGTTCACACCGAGAATCTTGTTCACACCGAGAATCTTGTTCACACCGAGAATTTTGTTCACACCGAGAATCTTGTTCACACCGAGAATCTTGTTCACACTGAGAATCTTGTTCACACCGAGAATCTTGTTCACACGAGAATGCTTGGCCCAAACTGAGCTCGAGCCTCAGAATTTTCACAAGCTGGTGGTCACTAACGCAGCTTGTTATCAATTTCGATAGTATCGATCTCTTCAGAGTTCAAAGTTAAATCGTTACGTACTTACCGATCAGTCCAACATACACACTGTCGGAGACATCAGCGTCAAAGAAAGCCATAGAGTAGTTTAAGCTTGTACCAATTGGAGTTTCTTCGTTGATCGTTACGCTGTCTCGATAGACATTCAGGGTCGGTGCATTGTCGTTGGCGTTAAGGATCTTGACTGTCAGTACGGCAGTGGTTAGAATCTTCGTATCCGTTACTCTGAAAGAGGATCATCAAAATGATTTTTTAAAGTGACATATCATCATCATCAAGTAGCTTGTCCCTTCCAGAACTTGACTCTCATGACAGCAGTCATGAAAAACTCTCAATTCTGTGCAAGTTGACCGGCGTCAGCAGCAATCATTCTCAATTCGTCAATGACATCTTGCGCCCATTGTCTTCTAAGTCTTTTATTCTTCTTCCAGGCACCATTAACTCCAAAATTATCTTCTCTAGGTACTCATGCCTTTTGATGTGTCCGAAATATTTAATTTCCCTTGATGTTATCCTCTTTACTAGCCATTTCTGTTTAATATCAAGTTGTTACAGAACAAAAGCATTTGTTCTTTTCTCTGTCCATGATATTCTAAGAACTCTCTTCTGTAGCATTTGAAGTCAACGACATTAATGATCATCTCTGTCGCTTTGTAAATCGTCCATGTCTCACAACCAAACGTTACCATGGGGAAAACACAGGTTCTTAAACACTTGATTTTTGTTCCTACTCCAGTTACCTTTTATAGATTAGTTAGTTCTTTGAGTTTTTGCACAGCAATACTCAGCCCTTTTAATTTATTCTATAGCATTCCCGTCATTTCGGATGCTATACCCATGACATACATGTAACAGCTAATTTTTGTTGATGATATGGTTAAGATAAAACCCCGAGAATTTTACAATAGAATAGAATACAAATAATATATAAATATTCAATTAAGGGAACACCTGTGGATAGAGCGAGACAACGGCAGGTGGAACAAGAGATGAGGAGCAGAAGGTGGCGATGGATAGGACATACACTGAGGAAACCCTCTGATAGCATCACGAGACAGGCTTTCCTGTGGAACCTGCAGGGCAATAGAAGTAAATGAAGACCCAGGAACATCTGGAGACGAGAGTTGGAGACAGAATGCAAGAAAATGGGGTGAGAGTGAAAAGATCTGAAAAAGATGGCCTTGGATAGGCGGGCTTGGAAGGTCTTGGTTGCGGACGTCTGCTTCCCTAGGGGCGAAGGGTGATGAACAAGGATATAGATATTGCTTATAGAGAGAACGAGGCAGATCCAAGTGAACCAAGAAGTGATGAAAAAACGCTAGTGCTAGATAGATACAACTTTGAGAAAATCAGAGGGGAAATAAATAAAAAAGACCCTTTCTGGAAACGACAGGGAAAGCGACAGAAAAGGAAGCCGAGAAGATATACGGAGAAGAGATTTGGATGCAGAGATTAATGATTTGCTGAAGAACTGGAAGGTTCTTTATGAGATAGGAACTAAAAGAGCTTGACTCCGTCCCTGTGGGCAAACACGGCACGTAGTCTACTAAGAGTGTTGCACAAATCACAACCTCAGCAGTTCAGCAACAACCCCTAGAGATCTCATTAAAAATTGCACATGTGACTCGGTCCAGATTTAAACCCATAACCTTCAGATCGACATGCAAACGTTTTAACAACTTCGCCTAGAGACCTCCACACGGAGAAGAGATTTGGAGACAGAGGTGAAACTTCGCCTAGAGACCTCCACACGGAGAAGAGATTTGGAGACAGAGGTGAAACTTCGCCTAGAGACCTCCACACGGAGAAGAGATTTGGAGACAGAGGGGAAACTTCGCCTAGAGACCTCCACACGAAGAAGAGATTTGGAGACAGAGGGGAAACTTCGCCTAGAGACCTCCACACGGAGAAGAGATTTGGAGACAGAGGTGAAACTTCGCCTAGAGACCTCCACACGGAGAAGAGATTTGGAGACAGAGGTGAAACTTCGCCTAGAGACCTCCACACGGAGAAGAGATTTGGAGACAGAGGGGAAACTTCGCCTAGAGACCTCCACACGAAGAAGAGTTTTGGGAGACAGAGGGGAAACTTCGCCTAGAGACCTCCACACGGAGAAGAGATTTGGAGACTGAGGTGAAACTCGCCTAGAGACCTCCACACGGAGAAGAGATTTGGAGACAGAGGTGAAACTTCGCCTAGAGACCTCCACACGGAGAAGAGATTTGGAGACAGAGGGGAAACTTCGCCTAGAGACCTCCACACGGAGAAGAGATTTGGAGACAGAGGTGAAACTTCGCCTAGAGACCTCCACACGGAGAAGAGATTTGGAGACAGAGGTGAAACTTCGCCTAGAGACCTCCACACGGAGAAGAGATTTGGAGACAGAGGTGAAACTTCGCCTAGAGACCTCCACACGAAGAAGAGATTTGGAGACAGAGGTGAAACTTCGCCTAGAGACCTCCACACGGAGAAGAGATTTGGAGACAGAGGTGAAACTTCGCCTAGAGACCTCCACACGGAGAAGAGATTTGGAGACAGAGGTGAAACTTCGCCTAGAGACCTCCACACGGAGAAGAGATTTGGAGACAGAGGTGAAACTTCGCCTAGAGACCTCCACACGGAGAAGAGATTTGGAGACAGAGGGGAAACTTCGCCTAGAGACCTCCACACGGAGAAGAGATTTGGAGACAGAGGTGAAACTTCGCCTAGAGACCTCCACACGGAGAAGAGATTTGGAGACAGAGGTGAAACTTCGCCTAGAGACCTCCACACGGAGAAGAGATTTGGAGACAGAGGTGAAACTTCGCCTAGAGACCTCCACACGGAGAAGAGATTTGGAGACAGAGGTGAAACTTCGCCTAGAGACTGTTGTAGGAGGGTCTCCTAGGGCCCCTCCTGTTGATGATGGGTGTCAGGATGGCGGTGGTGTGACAGTTTGTAGTAGTATAGTGGTTCCTTTCTTTTACCCCTCCGATGCGTACATACATACATACAGACATTAGAGTCATTATATCCTCTATTGACATTTGCTGACGTCTGTTTCTTTCAATGACCAGACATATTGAATTGATGTAATTGGCGAGTCAAAGTATCAGGTAGTTCCATATTATATTATATTTTATAGAGAGTCTAGATTCCAACCCTTATGATCCGGTATACCCGTTCCAGTTTATAGCTGTGCATTCCTCTTGTGTTACATTTTATCTTGCCACTTATTCCCTCCTGTGTATATTCATCCTGTCGTACGTTCCTTCTTGTGTATCTTTCATTCTTCCCTTTCCTGGCGGTCGTATTCCACTTGATGTTTCATTTTTATATTCATATAGATGGTCCTCTTGTTAGACTTATTATTCCATAGTAGTTAAAACAGTATTCCCTTCGGGACAATACGAACAACATAGTGGACAACTATGACTCAGTTGCAGATTCATATATTTATTTATGTTTTACAAATATATGTACAGAACACGTCCGTTCGTCTTCATGTGTTTCGTTTGTCTTTTCTGTTTACTAACTCTTCTTAGCAACTGTTACTAAACCGTCACTATTTTACTACACAAAAGCGTCATGTCTCGTAGTTATGTGTTGCACTTCTACATAGAAAGTACAACACATAGTCTCAACTATTAAATAATCTAATTATACTACACTAACTATCTGGCTAACTGTCCATTCCTCCGCTGCCATCTGGGGAACTATGACAAGACCTCCACACGGAGAAGAGATTTGGAGACAGAGGTGAAACTTCGCCTAGAGACCTCCACACGGAGAAGAGATTTGGAGACAGAGGGGAAACTTCGTCTAGAGACCTCCACACGGAGAAGAGATTTGGAGACAGAGGTGAAACTTCGCCTAGAGACCTCCACACGGAGAAGAGATTTGGAGACAGAGGTGAAACTTCGCCTAGAGACCTCCACACGGAGAAGAGATTTGGAGACAGAGGTGAAACTTCGCCTAGAGACCTCCACACGGAGAAGAGATTTGGAGACAGAGGTGAAACTTCGCCTAGAGACCTCCACACGGAGAAGAGATTTGGAGACAGAGGGGAAACTTCGTCTAGAGACCTCCACACGGAGAAGAGATTTGGAGACGAGAGGAAACTTCGCCTAGAGACCTCCACACGGAGAAGAGATTTGGAGACAGAGGTGAAACTTCGCCTAGAGACCTCCACACGGAGAAGAGATTTGGAGACAGAGGTGAAACTTCGCCTAGAGACCTCCACACGGAGAAGAGATTTGGAGACAGAGGTGAAACTTCGCCTAGAGACCTCCACACGGAGAAGAGATTTGGAGACAGAGGGGAAACTTCGCCTAGAGACCTCCACACGAAGAAGAGATTTGGAGACAGAGGGGAAACTTCGCCTAGAGACCTCCACACGGAGAAGAGATTTGGAGACAGAGGGGAATTATGTACTAAATAGTTCACAGAAACTGCAAGAGATGTCTAAAGATATGAAGACTCTGCATGAGTTGGTTGAGGGCCTCTGTTCCAATCAAGGTTAACAACGTAAGAGAGAGAAGCGCGCGCGAGAGGAAGAGGGATACTAGCAATATGCCTAAGTTTTGCAATATGTTTTTGCTGATATAATTTCTTTCAAAAAATCGTACTCATGTTCTCTCTCTCTCTCTATCTGCCTTTTAAACCCGGATTGGGGTAAATGCCCTCAACCAACTCATGTCAAGTCTTCCTATCTCTAGCTATGTCCTGCAGCTCCTCCAGCTCTTTTTTAATTTGTTGATTTCTACTTTCAAATCTCGTCTCCCTGTATTTCTAGTCCTCCCTTTCTTTCGCTGTCCCTGTGGGTTCTAGGAAAGGACCCTTCTTGTTATATTCCCCTCTGGTTTTCTCAAAGTGTGTTCTATTTAGCGACAGCGTCTTTTTTAACCTCTTTATTCACTGGAATCTGTCTTGTTCTCTCCATAAGTTCCTCCATAAACCTACCATCTTCGTCCCTCTATTCTGCGCAGACACCAATTGATGAATGTTTGCAATTTATTCGTTATTGTTTTAGTTCTCCATGTTTCTGACCCATACAGCAGAACTGCTTTAACATTGGAGTTCAATATCTTAATTACAAAATATGACTTTTATACAAAACTATACATATATGATTTCAATAGCGGATATGACTCAACGTCATTTGAAACTCCTCGTGTATCACGCATGAACGGTAGTAACTACATTATTTATGACGCTTTTTATTCTTCTTTGCGATCGCTATTTTGATGATTATACCATTAGACGCGATCTTAAGATGAAATTGACTGTTGTCTGGAACTCGTCTCGGGTGCCATGTAGTTTTGAATGTAGTGTTGTGTTGTAGGACATTCCTTTCTAGGGAGGGCATAACAGGGGACAGTCTTGCAGGACATGTTCTGTGGCTTGATCGAAGCTCACACAAAAACCGTTTTCTAGGAATATCTTCTTGTCTTGGCGTGTGCGATAAAACATATTTAGAGAAAAGGGAGAGAACTATAAACTTACTGTATTGTAACGCTGTATTCCTTCCGTGTCTCAAAGTCTAAACCTGGTTGTTTCGCACTGACAGTCAGGTTTATACGCCACTGAAAATATACAAAAAAGCAAATAGAAAAATAAGACAATACATGCATCTTTCTTTCTTGTTTATTCCTTAACGCTCCTTGTGAAGCATAAGACCACAGCAGTTGTTGACCACGTTTTCCGGTCGCTGGGTGTTTTCTTTACAGCTTCCAAAGATAGTCAAGTATACTTCAGTTGAGTGTGACCGTTGAAGCACGGCCTACTATATTTAACTTATAGAGAAAGTCGTGGGTGAAGAGGCCGGACAACTGACCTATGAGAGAGAGAAATTCCGAAGGACTGTTAGTTTGACAAAGTTCTACCCAGGTCAAGCTATTTGATACATGTGTAGAATTAAAGTATTTCAGTATATAAATTAAAATATCATAACAACATAGAAATGAAACATAAAACACAAGAAAACTTTTTTTTTTGGCCTCTGTTTAAACGTTCACTTTTCCGTTTCTCTTGCGGGTTCCATCCAATTTCATTTTTAGCGACTGTCAACTATGTCTTCCTTAGAGTATACCCGATCCACCACCATTTTTTCCCCTTCTAACTTGTGTCATCATGGGTTCCTGAATTATTTTTGTTTTATATATTTTTTTTTCATTTCTAGTTTTAGAAATTTATTTCTTTTCCCCTTTTTTTTAAGTTACATATTATCATTTTAGGTTCATTACAGATTTATTGTTTGTCTGTATGTGTTATGTTTGGGGTCTGGAAATATGAATTTCTTTGCTTTTTTTGTATCATCTGCTTAATAAAGGTTTGTTTGTCAAAACGTCGATGTATATTGTTTTTATTATTAAAAAAAACTATATTACATTGTTTTTACCTGTATCGTCTTTGCTAGATAGTTTTACCGCAGTCTTCACTTACATTTATAATATTAAAAAAGGAACATACAAAGAAATGGAAGAGGTTATGAAACAATGGAAACAGACATACACACAATTTCATTACGGTTATTTATAAATATATAGATTTAACAAGGAATATATAAATAAATGAAAGAGAATATGAAACAATGAAATGTGTGCAGTAAAGATATTAAACCTTACCTCATATATTGGCTTTAGTGGCGTAGAGATTTGGGTGGTCGACGTGTCAAACTCGAAAGGTAAGTCGTAAGGTGAAACTGTAAAAGTTAATTGGTCGGCGTCTGCGTCACTTACAAATAGAGTGAAAATTGTGTCCCCAACTTGAGTGTCCTCTTTCACTTCAACTGTTGTTCCCTTTGGTACGTTTCTGATTATTGGCGGGAAATTTACCTCTGAAAAGATTAAGGCGAAACAGGTAAAAAACAAAGTAATGTCGTTTTATAAGGTACAAATAATAGCCGTTCATGACAACAGCCTTAGATGTGTACTGTTGTACCTCTCTGGTGTGTGAGGAGGTGACTCTAGAGTCCAATCATAGAACACAATCCCCAACCACAGCTGGGGCATTCATGATCAAGGTTTGACATGTGGGTGTTGTATGGTGTTGTATGTTCTGTCTTTTCGTGCAGCTTGTTTTCTCTGTGCCTCAACGGCACGACGAATCTCAGCTATGTGAGTTCCTCTTGTGTTGTTACAGTGACACATTTAGCGATCTTGTGTCAGGGATTCCCAGCACGTGATGTTTATATCGAAGCATGTCAGAGACACTTTAAGTTTGTATTTAAAAGATACAAATAAACTAGATACATCGACGTTTCGACTAATAGTAATAAATAATAAAGCTCATAACCCATTAGGGTCGTAGAGGTGATATTGTGGAGACATCAGCACAAAAAGCACGCCATTAGTCTCTGTCTTCAACTCCTCGGCGAGTAGGAGAAACTCTGCCCTGACCAGCTCTTGATGTTGTCAAACCAGGATTTTCTCTTAGGACACTTAGGACATGTGCATCCGATTTAAACCAATCCTCCTTAGTCGCCTCTTACGACATGTGTGGCAGGTAACAGTGGTTCTATTCTTTACACCCCAAATTTGGGACCGGTAACCACTCGGGCGGAGGTTTATTGAGGTTAGCGTAGTGTCTTTTAATGTTCTGTGACCATCTGGCTTCTATGTAACTAATACGTTACTTTATTACGGTACATTACAAAATGCAGGATTCGACTAAGCAATGAGTGGTTTAAGAAATGGTTTGGTGTTCGAATCCTGAATTTTGTAAAAATACAAATTTTGGAAGCCCCGTAATACTTGTTCATTGTCTATTTATTGATCATATTCATTGGCTCCGATGTTGTATCCATGTGACATTAAAACTCTGTAACCTCCACTTTCGACTAATATGCACCTTGGTTGAAAAGTCGCTGTATCTTGTTTCTGTATTTTGAAGAAAAAAACTATATTCTGTATAGCTATACCATTTTCTTGTTCCGTTTGCCACATAATGCTACTACAAGAGATTTCCATTGCTGCCGTTCTGCTGCTTTTCTACCGATTATTTCCCATGTCAAGCCACATTCTTTTAACTCTCTTTACACAGTTCTCCTCCTACATGTTGTTTTGTACGTTCAGACTTCTTTGTCATTACGATGTTCATCGGAGAGCTGTTTTAGCCAATATCCCTACTGGCAGTGGCGGCTCGTCATTAAGGGCCTGTAGGGCCGGGCCCCACCAAAATAATTGTAACGTGTATTTATTATTTTATAAATTAAAACATAACCTAATCCAAAATCATGATTTCCCCGAAAATGTGTGTCTGGCCCAACCAACAAAAATGATCACGAGCCGCCACTGCCTACTGGCATATGACATACATGTTCAATCCACCTCCGTCTTTGTCTTGTCTCAAGTGAGTTTACTCAAAAGAGGTTTGCTCAAAAATTTATTTAAAATGTAGTGTTTAATATACCCTAAAACCTTGTGTTTTCTGTTGAGCATGGCAAAAGTTTGACTTAATTTCCTGAATTTTACAATGATGCCCTTTTCCGAGTCACCATTCTGCGATACTTTACTTTCCATGTATACAAAATTCTGAATACTGGGGAAGAAAGTATATCTGTACTGGTCAATGATAATAAAGCCATACATCGCCAGCAACGATGACAACAGCCTTAGACGTGTGCTGCTCCACCTCTCATGTGTGTGCAGAGGTGACTGTGGAGTCCAATCCTGAGACACAATCCACTACCACAGGTGGGCATAAATGATCAGTGTTGGAAATGGGGATATTGTGGGTTCTGTATTTTTGCGCAGCTCGTTTTATCTATACCTTAACAGTACGTCAAAGCTCAGCCAATCCAATTCCTCTTTCAGCCTGAAACTGAGCTTACTCCTGCATTTGAATTTAAGTGAGGACAAGTTGCTCTATTCGTCAATCTCACTCTCTCGTGCAGGACTATCCCAGACAATGGTACAGCGACCAAATCAAGATTCATTGTGATAACCACAGAATGTCTTCTTCTTCTTCTTCTTTCTCGAATCCTGTATGACTCACAGCGTCAGGTCAGGAAGAGATTTCTAAAACAGGCCCTAGTATGCGCTTCGTAGATAGTCTTTTCGTCGCCTCTGTTATCTCTGAGGTCCATCTTTTGCGTGGCCGGCCTTTTGCTTTGTACCCATTGTATCAGACAGCATTGCTCTTTGGGTGCACTGTCTGGTGGTAATCTGCTTACGTGGCCGAACCATTTAATTTGTTGTTTTTTGATGAAGTCTAGTATTGATGTTGTACCCACTTTTTCCTGATGTCTTCATTTCTCAACCGGTCTCTTCTTGTTACACCCAGCATTCTGCGTAGACACTTCATCTCTGTTGTGACTAGTTTTCTTCTATCGTTTGTTGTCAGCGTCCAGGTTTGGCACTCGTAACATAATGTGGGGAGAAATATTGTGTTGAACATTGCTCTTTTGTGTTCATGGTGACGTGTTTGCATCTTAAAATTGGCGCCTTTTGCCCTATCATTTGATTTGCTTTGTTGCATCTGTGTTGAATTTCATTAGTTATTCTTCCATTTGCTGAAAAAATGCTCCCCAGGTATGTGAAATCTTTTACTTGATTTAGTAGGCGATTATCGATGGAGATATTGATAGTGCTTTCTTCTCTGGCGAATGTCATTACTTCTGTTTTGTCGATGTTTATTCTCATGTTGTATTCGTTACATGCTAACTGGAGTCTGTTGATGTGTTGTTGTAGCTGTTCTTCTGTTGTTGATATGATTGCCTGATCGTCTGCAAAAATAAATTCATTTAAGAGTTCTCCAAGGTTGTTTCCTTCGCTGGTGTTAGCTATTTTACAGATGTGGTCAATATACGTGATGAATAGCAGCGGGGACAGAATGTTGGTAGTATCAAAAAGAGACCGGTTGAAAACGAAGACATCAGGGAAAAGGTGAGTACAACATCAGAAATGAACTTCATAAGATAACAACAAATTAAATGAGTTGTTTACACAAACATATTACCAACAGGCAGTGCACCTCAAGAGACTATGCTACTCCGATACAGTGGATACAAACCGAAAGGTCACCTACGCAAAAGGTCGAACACAGGAATAACAGTCATTGAAAAACACAATGTACGAAGTTCATACAAAAACCCGTTCTATAACCTCTTCTTATCCTGACACTGTGAGGTAAAACAAGACTATAAAAAAAGAAGAAACAGAACATTGCAAACACATCTAGCAACCAGACGTAGCTCTAGCTCTTCTGATATCTCTCTCTCTGTTAGAGGAACATACCGCTATCGTCTGTCTGTGACAACATTAAGTTACAGTAACCGTAATGTTGAGCAGTATATATTTCATAACTCCCATCTGTCTTGTAATCCATCTGTTGTGTAAGTTTCATTTACTCCATATTTAACCCTCAAATTTTCCTAATCCCTCCTCGTATTGTGTTTATATAAAACCTTATATTTCTTTATTTCAAGTGTCTTAGTTTCAATGGTTTAGTTGTGTCTGCAGAAATGTGTAGATCATCTAACGAAACAATGATGAGAATACTGGAGAGAGATAACTAGTGTTACTTGGGGCGAGAAAATAAAGGACATACTTGACAATATTACAAACTATATGTATGGTTTGGGAAGTTTTAGAAAATATATACATGCCTTAGAATTATTAGAATTGATGGATTGGTTGATAGGACCATTATCATTGCACCTCGTTGAGTAACCATGTGTGCTCAGATCTCCTTCTTATACAGGAAAATTTCAACTGCAGTGCACGAACTCCATGCATTCCAGCGAGAGTCCCAGATGTAATTTTGAAGATGGGGAAGATAATGTTTTAGAAATTTTATTTTCAATCTTTTCTAATGAATTTTGTCAGGGCAGCGGCTTTTCAGCCTTCTCTTCTCAAATTTGAACTGTCAAGGGTTTATTGACATGTTGGAATTGAACATAGAAAATTGAACATAGAAAATTGAACATAGAAAATTGAACATAGAAAATTGAACATAGGAAATTGAACATAGGAAATTGAACATAGGAAATTGAACATAGGAAATTGAACATGGGAAATTTAACAAAACGGAATCACAGGAAATAACTACATGTGAAATACGCTGTCTGCGAAAAGTTACTAGAAAAGACAGTCACCAACATTAGCATAAGAAAGAAAGTTGGCACAGAACCTTGCTTGAATTACAATGAGAAACAAAGAATGAAGTGGTTTGGTCACTTAATAAGAATGCATCCAAACTCCACAGTATACAGAGTCTTCTACAACAAAACATCGGAAAGAAGGCAAGAGGAAGACCACGAAAAAGATGGTTAGATGACATAGCAAAATCCTGTGAAAGAGCAAAAATAACAATCACCCAAGCCACCAGAACAGCGTATGACAAAGACAGAAAACCACGACACTAAGCAACAACCCGGTAGCAGTGTGATGACACTGGGCAACAACCCGGTAGCAGTGTGATGACACTGGGCAACAACCCGGTAGCAGTGTGACGACAAAAGAAGGAAGAAAGATATAGATTTGATCTCTAAATAAAAGAGAACACACATCTCAAATTTAACAATCCGAACAGAAATACTTACGTTCACTAAGCATCCAAGTTAGCGCTATACAGATTGCTAACAGACACCGACTCCTCCAGTCAATATTCTCTGCCATAGTTATTCTCTGTTGTAATAGCGAACATTAGTGGTTCACTTCGCGTAAAACGAGATCAAGAGTACAATTCGCTTATAGCGAGATAACGTTCCTGATGTTAAAACAAAAAAAAGGGTTCAATAACGGGAATGTTTAGGAAATCAAAATGTAGTAATAAATAAATAACAAATAACAAACATTTAAGTCAGCTGTGCAACCGCGTCTCTCGAATATCTTGCAATGTTCTATAAATGTTGGGGAGGATGGGGTAGGGTGGGGGTTACGACTAAAATTCCTTGAGAGTGCGTATCAGGGTCCATGGGTGGTACATAGGTCTCCCGTTTTGTTAGACTGAGACACCTTTTTGTTTTGGTGTCCGACTTGGAAGTGCAATAACTAGTGGCCCCAGTACGCTTGAGCGTGTAAACTCGAAGCACTATTATTATTTCGAAGGAGAGCTGCTCGGATTTAAGTGGGATTGTATGGTGCCAATTGGCGTATTATGAAGGTTCCCAACCGCTGACCGTGATCAAGTGGGCACTACACTTTGACCTTTGCCATGTTAGCTTTCTTTACCTCTGACCTTCTCCTTACCCACTATGTCTGCTTTTCTGTCTGACATACCTAAGTCTCTTGATAAAAGTATTATGGTCGAAACGTCACTATACATTATTTTTGTACATTGCAAAAATATATTACTTTGTTTTTACGTGTTTCGCCTTTGCTAGTCGAATCTCATACAACAATGCATGTCTGATATGGTTTGTCTCGCTGAAGTAACGTATCGGCTCGACATATTTTTAAATCGATTTTCTGATTCTTTTTTCTCATTCGCTATTGTTCAATGTCTACACAATTAGTCTGGTTCTCCGAATGTATGTTGTTGTGTTTTTAGTTCATCAAAGCTTCCAAACAACTTTCTATGGATGTTTGTCTCTGTTGGCCAGTGTTCTTCACGCAGCTGATTCATTAGGTAAATATCTTACTGCAACCATTACCTAATGCTACAGACAAGCCTTTTAAAGAACAGCTAGCTCTCCAGATAAAGAGCCCCACTATGTAGAGTCTTTTATAAACAGCGTCGAATATAGAACACAGAATAATAATTATAAGGTCACTGCTCGATGAAACAGTGCTTGCAGTAGCACAATTGTTAGTGAGCAAGCTTCTTAGACTAGTGCTCCGTAATTCTAAGGTCACTGCTCGATGGAACAGTGCTTGCAGTAGCGCAGTTGTTAGTGAGCATGCTTCTTAGGCTAGTGCTCCGGGTTCATTTCCCCAGTGTGCGTGGAATATTTTTCCGACCGTAACGGTTCTCAGGTATACACAACCTCAATTTGGCACCAATTAAAACACTTTGAAGTAAATGCAGCCGGCGTGATGTTGACTCCATCACGCATTGTGTGCCGACGGTCAATGAAATATACGGGCCTAACAATGTATTATCCAATATATCTAGTGTTATGTAAAATTTATCTGAAATTCACTCTGTCTCTAGCCAGTTCCCCCACTTCGCCGATGGTCATATTCATTGTTTCTTTAATATCTTGTAGCCATCTTCTTCTTGGTCTGCCTCTGCGTCCTGGGACCCTGTCCTCTAATATTGTTCTTTCCAGGTCATCGTGACGCTTGATGTGACCAAAGTATGTAATTTTTCTGTATAGTATGTTGTTTATCAGCCAATTCTCTTTAACATTTAGTTCTTTCAGGACATCAGTGTTTCTTCTTTTTTCTGTCCATGGTATTCGTAGGATCTTTCTGTAGCATTTAGTTTCGAAAGACTGGATTTTCGTTCTTGTTTTTTGTGTACATATTTCATTCACAATTGATAACATGTCATATCATGTGTCCATGATTCACAACCATAAGTAGCTACTGGAAAAATTCATGTTTTCAATATTTTTAATTGTTATATTTTGCTAGTGCTTTGCCACATGTTCTTCATTGTGTTGAACTTCTTGAGGCTATTGCCAATCTTCTTGAGATCTCTTTGGAGCGGTCACAGTAACACACAAGTATACACTGGGAAAATGCAGACATCGTCACATGTTTGAAAAGGAGCAATTAGCGGCCGCATTGAACGAATGGGCTACTTTCTGACAACTCATATCGTCATTCTACATGTAGGTGAGGCCCAGTTCCTAGTCCTTTTAACCCTGTAACGTTCGGGTAGTAAGAAAATGTTATTTATAAATGAGATGGTTACATGACTCCGGAACTAGCTGTATGTGTGTGGTATTTATGCATTAAAATACATATAAGTTACATATATGCAAAACATATGATATTAATATAATAAATTATACAAAAAATAAATTATTTATTTTTAAGATGTCTAATCTCGTTGATTAAAGCATGCTTTTTGTTCTTCTTCTGTCTCCACCCGCTATGAATTCATGCGTAGTCAGGGAGCCTGGTATGTCGCATCTGACTGATTTTTGCGTGAAAGCCGACTAACTGTGTGTAAGGTGTCCCTAGCCATTCAGACGAACCTTCTCCGACTTCAGTGGTAAGAGCATGCTTTTATTACACCGGCATTTCCGATCGGCCGCCATTTTGGATAATCTCTGTAGACGAGTTTTCACTTGCTCTTGTCAAATACCACACATTTACTTATAAAATGGCATCTAATGACTCAGATTACTGTCCTGATCAAGACTATAAGTGTTAGTTCTTTATGGGCTGCTTACTAGACCAGTTCTGCATCATTTTCTCTTATTTATTTATTATTTATTAATTGGTGTCTTCAAAATATGGAAATATTTAGAAGTTAAAAATTTCCTGATTACTGTCTTATTTATTGTCCAAACAACTTCATGTTTGTATATATTGTGTAAATATAAAGGTACTAGGAGACTGTATTAAATTGTCCTAAATTACAAGTATCTCTGAAGTTATAGCAGCGCTCACCTGAATCGCGATGAACACTTGGGATAAGTAACGCAAGGCTTCAAGCAAAAATCAGTCAGACGCGCCATATTAAGCGATACTACTACGACTGAATTCATAAGAGACGAATGTAAACAAAAAAATATGAACACTGCGACCTACAAGACATGTTGTAACAGACAAATGAGGTAGTCGCCTAATGAACTACCTAGAAAATAAAAAAACGCAGAAATCGGATATGTTAGCATACTTGTAGGCGCACAAATGGCACAACTTACAATCGTTCTTAGGCTCATATCACATACAAATCACAAAGAATGGTTTAACAAGTGGTCAATATGGAGCGTTCGAAGAAGATAAAAGAGTATTGTCTTATTTCTTCTTTTATAGAAAAGTATTTGGTGAATAATAAAATATTTAATATGTAACACCACTACACATTACAAACTACTATACAATAAAATATTTAATATGTAACACCACTACACATTACAAACTACTATACAATAAAATATTTAATATATAACACCAATACACATTACAGACTACTATACAATTTAATTATACATTACCAATTTACTCAGTTTTCAGAGTGTCCATAAAAAGTATTAAGTTTAGGAATCGCAATAAAAATATGTAGATTTAAAAATATTCTTTGTATTTATATATATCCGAGACTTTGGTCACATGATGTATGACGTTGCCACGAGAATAAAGACATTATGTATTCAGTGAGGTACAGAAGGCTATATATATATATATATTTATGCAGGATATTACCTTATTAAGTAATCATACTGTCCCCTGTATGTCCTCTCTAGAAAGGAAAGATGCCCCTACAACTCAACACTACATTCAAAACTACATGACACCAGAGATGAGTTCCAGACAACAGTCCACTTCATCATAAGAACGCGTCTAACGGTATAATCATCAAAGCTACATGGCACCAGAGATGAGCTCCAGACAACAGTCGACTTCATCATAAGAACACGTCTAACGGTATAATCATCAAAATTACATGGCACCAGAGATGAGCTCCAGACAACAGTCGACTTCATCATAAGAACGCGTCTAACGGTATAATCATCAAAACTCGCTGGCACCAGAGATGAGCTCCAGACAACAGTCGACTTCATCTAAGAACGCGTCTAACGGTATAATCATCAAAACTACATGGCACCAGAGATGAGCTCCAGACAACAGTCGACTCATCATAAGAACGCGTCTAACGGTATAATCATCAAAACTACATGGCACCGGAGATGAGCTCCAGACAACAGTCGACTTCATCATAAAACGCGTCTAACGGTATAATCATCAAAACTACATGGCACCGGAGATGAGCTCTAGACAACAGTCGACTTCATCATCAGAACGCGTCTGACGATATAATCATCAAACTACCTGGCGACAGAGATGAGCTCCAGACAGCAGTCGACTTTATCATAAGAACGCGTCTGACGATATAATCATCAAAACTACATGGCACCAGAGATGAGCTCCAGACAACAGTCAACTTCATCATAAGAACGCGTCTAACGGTATAATCATCAAAACTACATGGCACGAGAGATGAGCTCCAGACAACAGTCGACTTCATCACAAGAACGCGTCTAACGGTATAATCATCAAAACTACATGGCACCAGAGATGAGCTCCAGACAACAGTCGACTTCATCATAAGAACGCGTCTAACGGTATATTCATCAAAACTACATGGCACCAGAGATGAGCTCCAGACAACAGTCGACTTCATCATAAGAACGCGTCTAACGGTATAATCATCAAAACTACATGGCACCGGAGATGGCTCAGACAGCAGTCGACTTCATCATAAGAACGCGTCTAACGGTATAATCATCAAAACTACATGGCACCGGAGATGAGCTCTAGACAACAGTCGACTTCATCATAAGAACGCGTCTGACGATATAATCATCAAAACTACATGGCACCGGAGATGAGCTCCAGACAACAGTCGACTTTATCGCAGAACGCGTCTGACGATATAATCATCAAAACTCGTGGCACCAGAGATGAGCTCCAGACAACAGTCGACTTCATCGTAAGAACGCGTCTAACGGTATAATCATCAAAACTACATGGCACCGGAGATGAGCTCCAGACAACAGTCGACTTCATCATAAAACGCGTCTAACGGTATAATCATCAAAACTACATGGCACCGGAGATGAGCTCCAGACAACAGTCGACTTCATCATAAGAACGCGTCTAACGGTATAATCATCAAACTAGATGGCCAGAGATGAGCTCCAGACAACAGTCGACTTCATCATAAGAACGCGTCTAACGGTATAATCATCAAAACTACATGGCACCGGAGATGAGCTCCAGACAACAGTCGACTTCATCATAAGAACACGTCTGACGGTATAATCATCAAAACTACATGGCACCAGAGATGAGCTCCAGACACAGTCGACTTCATCATAGAACGCGTCTAACGGTATAATCATCAAAACTACATGGCACCGGAGATGAGCTCCAGACAACAGTCGACTTCATCATAAGAACGCGTCTAACGGTATAATCATCAAAACTACATGGCACCGGAGATGAGCTCCAGACAACAGTCGACTTCATCATAAGAACGCGTCTAACGGTAAAATCATCAAAACTACATGGCACCAGAGATGAGCTCCAGACAGCAGTCGACTTCATCATAAGAACGCGTCTAACGGTATAATCATCAAAACTAGATGGCACCAGAGATGAGCTCCAGACAACAGTCGACTTCATCAAGAACGCGTCTAACGGTATAATCATCAAAACTACATGGCACCGGAGATGGCTCAGACAACAGTCGACTTCATCGCAAGAACGCGTCTAACAGTATAATCATCAAAACTACATGGCACCGGAGATGAGCTCCAGACAACAGTCGACTTCATCATAAGAACGCGTCTAACGGTAAAATCATCAAAACTACATGGCACCAGAGATGAGCTCCAGACAACAGTCGACTTCATCATAAGAACGCGTCTAACGGTATAATCATCAAAACTAGATGGCACCAGAGATGAGCTCAGACAACAGTCGACTTCATCATAAGAACGCGTCTAACGGTATAATCATCAAAACTACATGGCACGGAGATGAGCTCAGACAACAGTCGACTTCATCAAGAACGCGTCTGACGATATAATCATCAAAACCATGGCACCGGAGATGAGCTCCAGACAACAGTCGCTTCATCATAGAACGCGTCTAACGGTATAATCATCAAAACCACGGCACCGGAGATGGCTCAGACAACAGTCGACTTCATCATAAGAACGCGTCTAACGGTATAATCATCAAAACTACATGGCACCAGAGATGAGCTCCAGACGACAGTCGACTTCATCGCAGAACGCGTCTAACGAGTATAATCATCAAAACTACATGGCACCAGAGATGAGCTCCAGACAACAGTTGACTTCATCATAAAAAAGCGTCTGACGATATAATCATCAAAACTACATGGCACCGGAGATGGCTCAGACAGCAGTCGAGCTTCATCTAGAACGCGTCTGACGATATAATCATCAAACTACATGGCACCGGAGATGAGCTCCAGACAACAGTCGACTTCATCGCAGAACGCGTCTAACGGTATAATCATCAAAACTACATGGCACAGAGATGAGCTCTAGACAACAGTCGACTTCATCGCAAGAACGCGTCTAACGTATAATCATCAAAACTACATGCACCGGAGATGAGCTCCAGACAACAGTCGACTTCATCATCAGAACGCGTCTGACGATATAATCATCAAAACTACATGGCACCGGAGATGAGCTCCAGACAACAGTCGACTTCATCATAAGAAACGCGTCTAACGGTATAATCATCAAAACTCACGGCCAGAGATGAGCTCTAGACAGCGGTCGACTTCATCATAGAACGCGTCTAACGGTATAATCATCAAAACTACATGGTACCATAGATGAGCTCCAGACAACAGTCGACTTCATCATAAAACGCGTCTAACGGTATAATCATCAAAACTACATGGCACCAGAGATGAGCTCCAGACAGCAGTCGACTTCATCTAAGAACGCGTCTGACGATATAATCATCAAAACTACCATGGCACCGGGATGAGCTCCAGACAACAGTCGACTTCATCATAAGAACGCGTCTAACGGTATAATCATCAAAACTACATGGCACAGAGATGAGCTCTGAACAACAGTCGACTTCATCATAGAACGCGTCTAACGGTATAATCATCAAAACTACATGGCACCGGAGATGAGCTCCAGACAACAGTCGACTTCATCATAAGAACGCGTCTGACGATATAATCATCAAAACACCTGGCCCGGAGATGAGCTCCAGACAACGTCGACTTCATCATAGAACGCGTCTAACGGTATAATCATCAAAACTACATGGCACCAGAGATGGCTCCAGACAGCAGTCGACTTCATCATAAGAACGCGTCTAACGGTATAATCATCAAAACACATGGCACAGAGATGAGCTCCAGACAACAGTTGACTTCATCAAGAAAGCGTCTGACGATATAATCATCAAACTACATGGCACCGGAGATGAGCTCCAGACAACAGTCGACTTCATCATAAGAACGCGTCTAACGGTATAATCATCAAAACTACATGGCACCGAGATGGCTCTGAAACAGTCGACTTCATCGCAGAACGCGTCTAACGGTATAATCATCAAAACTACATGGCACCGGAGATGAGCTCAAGACAACAGTCGACTTCATCATAAGAACGCGTCTAACGGTATAATCATCAAAACTACACGGCACAGAGATGGCTCTGAGACAACAGTCGACTTCATCATAGAACGCGTCTAACGGTATAATCATCAAAACTACATGGCACCAGAGATGAGCTCCAGACACAGTCGACTTCATCATAGAACGCGTCTGACGATATAATCATCAAACTACATGGCACCGGAGATGAGCTCAGACAACAGTCGACTTCATCATAGAACGCGTCTAACGGTATAATCATCAAAACTACATGGCACCGGAGATGAGCTCTAGACAACAGTCGACTTCATCATAAGAACGCGTCTAACGGTATAATCATCAAAACTACATGGCACCGGAGATGAGCTCCAGACAACAGTCGACTTCATCATAAGAACGCGTCTGACGATATAATCATCGAAACTACGCACCGGAGATGGGCTCCAGACAACAGTCGACTTCATCATAAGAACGCGTCTAACGGTATAATCATCAAAACTACCTGGCACCAGAGATGAGCTCTAGACAACAGTCGACTTCATCGCAGAACGCGTCTAACGGTATAATCATCAAAACTACCTGGTACCATAGATGAGCTCAGACAACAGTCGACTTCATCAGCAAGAACGCGTCTAACGGTATAATCATCAAAACTAGATGGCACCAGAGATGAGCTCCAGACAACAGTCGACTTCATGAAGAGCGCGTCTAACGGTATAATCATCAAAACTACATGGCACCAGAGATGAGCTCCAGACAGCAGTCGACTTCATCATAAGAACACGTCTAACGGTATAATCATCAAAACTACATGGCCACTAGAGATGAGCTCCAGACAACAGTCGACTTCATCATAAGAACGCGTCTAACGGTATAATCATCAAAACTACATGGCACCGGAGATGAGCTCCAGACAACAGTCGACTTCATCATAAAACGCGTCTAACGGTATAATCATCAAAACTACATGGCACCGGAGATGAGCTCCAGACAACAGTCGACTTCATCATAAGAACGCGTCTAACGTAAATCATCAAAACTACATGGCACCAGAGATGAGCTCCAGACAACAGTCGACTTCATCCTAAGAACGCGTCTAACGGTATAATCATCAAAACTACATGGCACCAGAGATGAGGTCCAGACAACAGTCGACTTCATCATAAGAACGCGTCTAACGGTATAATCATCAAAACTACATGGCACCGGAGATGAGCTCAAGACAACAGTCGACTTCATCATAAGAACGCGTCTGACGATATAATCATCAAAACTACATGGCACCGGAGATGAGCTCCAGACAACAGTCGACTTCATCACAAGAACGCGTCTAACGGTATAATCATCAAAACCATGGCACGGAGTGAGCTCCAGACAACAGTCGACTTCATCATAAGAACGCGTCTAACGGTATAATCATCAAAACTACATGGCACCAGAGATGAGCTCAGACGCGTCGACTTCATCCTAAGAACGCGTCTAACGGTATAATCATCAAAACTACCTGGCACCAGAGATGAGCTCCAGACAACAGTTGACTTCATCGCAGAAAGCGTCTGACGATATAATCATCAAAACTACATGGCACCGGAGATGAGCTCCAGACAACAGTCGACTTCATCATAAGAACGCGTCTGACGATATAATCATCAAAACTACATGGCACCGGAGATGAGCTCCAGACAACAGTCGACTTCATCATAAGAACGCGTCTAACGGTATAATCATCAAAACTACATGGCACCAGAGATGAGCTCTAGACAACAGTAGACTTCATCATAAGAACGCGTCTAACGGTATAATCATCAAAACTACTGGCACCGGAATGGCTCAGACAACAGTCGACTTCATCATAGAACGCGTCTGACGATATAATCATCAAACTACATGGCACCGGAGATGAGCTCCAGACAGCAGTCGAGCTTCATCATAAGAACGCGTCTAACGGTATAATCATCAAAACTACACGGCACCAGAGATGAGCTCTAGACAACAGTCGACTTCATCATAGAACGCGTCTAACGGTATAATCATCAAAACTACATGGTACCATAGATGAGCTCCAGACAACAGTCGACTTCATCATAAGAACGCGTCTAACGTATAATCATCAAAACTACATGGCGCAGAGATGAGCTCCAGACAACAGTCGACTTCATCATAAGAACGCGTCTGACGATATAATCATCAAAACTACATGGCACCGGAGATGAGCTCCAGACAACAGTCGACTTCATCATAAGAACGCGTCTAACGGTATAATCATCAAAACTACATGGCACCGAGATGGCTCTGACAACAGTCGACTTCATCATAGAACGCGTCTAACGGTATAATCATCAAAACTACATGGCACCGGAGATGAGCTCCAGACAACAGTCGACTTCATCATAAGAACGCGTCTGACGATATAATCATCAAAACTACATGCGCACGGAGATGAGCTCAGACAACAGTCGACTTCATCAGTAAGAACGCGTCTGACGATATAATCATCAAACTACATGGCACCGGAGATGAGCTCCAGACAACAGTCGACTTCATCATAAGAACGCGTCTAACGGTATAATCATCAAACTACATGGCACCAGAGATGAGCTCTAGACAACAGTCGACTTCATCATGAACGACGTCTAGGTATAATCATCAAAACTACATGGTACCATAGATGAGCTCCAGACAACAGTCGACTTCATCGCAGAACGCGTCTAACGGTATAATCATCAAAACTACATGGCACCGAGATGGGCTCCAGACAACAGTCGACTTCATCATAAGAACGCGTCTGACGATATAATCATCAAAACTACATGGCACCGGAGATGAGCTCCAGACAACAGTCGACTTCATCACAAGAACGCGTCTAACGGTATAATCATCAAAACTACATGGCCAGAGATGAGCTCTGAGCAACAGTCGACTTCATCATAGAACGCGTCTAACGGTATAATCATCAAAACTACATGGCACCGGAGATGAGCTCCAGACAACAGTCGACTTCATCATAAGAACGCGTCTGACGATATAATCATCAAAACTACATGGCACCGGAGATGAGCTCCAGACAACAGTCGACTTCATCATAAGAACGCGTCTAACGGTATAATCATCAAAACTACATGGCACCAGAGATGAGCTCAGACAACAGTCGACTTCATCACAAGAACGCGTCTAACGGTATAATCATCAAAACTACATGGCACCAGAGATGAGCTCCAGACAACAGTTGACTTCATCGCAAGAAAGCGTCTGACGATATAATCATCAAAACTACATGGCACCGGAGATGAGCTCCAGACAACAGTCGACTCATCATAAGAACGCGTCTAACGGTATAATCATCAAACTACATGGCACCAGAGATGAGCTCTAGACAGCAGTCGACTTCATCATAAAACGCGTCTAACGGTATAATCATCAAAACTACATGGCACCGGAGATGAGCTCCAGACAACAGTCGGCTTCATCATAAGAACGCGTCTAACGGTATAATCATCAAAACTACACGGCACCAGAGATGAGCTCTAGACAACAGTCGACTTCATCATAAGAACGCGTCTAACGGTATAATCATCAAAACTACATGGCACCAGAGATGAGCTCCAGACAACAGTCGACTTCATCATAGAACGCGTCTGACGATATAATCATCAAAACTACATGGCACCGGAGATGAGCTCCAGACAACAGTCGACTTCATCATAAAACGCGTCTAACGGTATAATCATCAAAACTACATGGCACCGGAGATGAGCTCTAGACAACAGTCGACTTCATCATAAAACGCGTCTAACGGTATAATCATCAAAACTACATGGCACCGGAGATGAGCTCCAGACAACAGTCGACTTCATCATAAGAACGCGTCTGACGATATAATCATCAAAACTACATGGCACCGGAGATGAGCTCCAGACAACAGTCGACTTCATCATAAGAACGCGTCTAACGTATAATCATCAAAACACGGCACCAGAGATGAGCTCTAGACAGACAGTCGACTTCATCATAAGAACGCGTCTAACGGTATAATCATCAAAACTACATGGTACCATAGATGAGCTCCAGACAACAGTCGACTTCATCCTAAGAACGCGTCTAACGGTATAATCATCAAAACTACATGGCACCAGAGATGGGCTCCAGACAACAGTCGACTTCATCATAAGAACGCGTCTAACGGTATAATCATCAAAACTACATGGCACCGGAGATGAGCTCCAGACAACGATCGACTTCATCATAGAACACGTCTGACGGTATAATCATCAAACTACATGGCACAGAGATGAGCTCCAGACAGCAGTCGACTTCATCGCAAGAACGCGTCTAACGGTATAATCATCAAAACTACATGGCACCGGAGATGAGCTCCGGCAACAGTCGACTTCATCATAGAACGCGTCTAACGGTATAATCATCAAAACTACATGGCACCGGAGATGAGCTCAAGACAACAGTCGACTTCATCATAAGAACGCGTCTAACGGTATAATCATCAAACTACATGGCACCAGGATGAGCTCAGACAGCAGTCGACTTCATCAAGAACGCGTCTAACGGTATAATCATCAAAACTAGATGGCACTAGAGATGAGCTCCAGACAACAGTCGACTTCATCGTAAGAACGCGTCTAACGGTATAATCATCAAAACTACATGGCACCGGAGATGAGCTCAAGACAACAGTCGACTTCATCATAAGAACGCGTCTGACGATATAATCATCAAAACTACATGGCACCGGAGATGAGCTCCAGACAACAGTCGACTTCATCGAGCGTCTAACGGTATAATCATCAAAACTACATGGCACCGGAGATGAGCTCAGACAGCAGTCGACTTCATCATAGAACGCGTCTAACGGTATAATCATCAAACACATGGCACAGAGATGAGCTCCAGACAACATCGACTCATCATAAGAACGCGTCTAACGGTATAATCATCAAACTACTGGCACAGAGATGAGCTCAGACAGCAGTCGACTTCATCATAGAACGCGTCTGACGATATAATCATCAAAGCTACATGGCACCGGAGATGAGGCTCCAGACAGCAGTCGACTTCATCATAAGAACGCGTCTAACGGTATAATCATCAAAACTACATGGCACCGGAGATGAGCTCTGAGACAGCAGTCGACTTCATCGCAGAACGCGTCTAACGGTATAATCATCAAAACTACATGGCACCGGAGATGAGCTCCAGACAGCGTCGACTTCATCCTAAGAACGCGTCTGACGATATAATCATCAAAACTACATGGCACCGGAGATGAGCTCCAGACAACAGTCGACTTCATCATAAGAACGCGTCTAACGGTATAATCATCAAAACTACACGGCACCAGAGATGAGCTCTGAACACAGTCGACTTCATCATAAGAACGCGTCTAACGGTATAATCATCAAAACTACATGGTACCATAGATGAGCTCCAGACAACAGTCGACTTCATCATAAGAACGCGTCTAACGATATAATCATCAAAACTACATGGCACCAGAGATGAGCTCCAGACAGCAGTCGACTTCATCATAAGAACGCGTCTAACGGTATAATCATCAAAACTACATGGCACCGGAGATGAGCCAGACAGCAGTCGACTTCATCGCCAAGAACACGTCTGACGGTATAATCATCAAAACTACATGGCACCAGAGATGAGCTCCAGACAACAGTCGACTTCATCCTAAGAACGCGTCTAACGGTATAATCATCAAAACTACATGGCACCGGAGATGAGCTCCAGACAACAGTCGACTTCATCACAAGAACGCGTCTAACAGTATAATCATCAAAACTACATGGCACCGGAGATGAGCTCAAGACAACAGTCGACTTCATCACAAGAACGCGTCTAACGGTATAATCATCAAAACTACATGGCACCAGAGATGAGGCTCAGACAACAGTCGACTTCATCATAGAACGCGTCTAACGGTATAATCATCAAAACTAGATGGCACCAGAGATGAGCTCCAGACAACAGTCGACTTCATCATAAGAACGCGTCTAACGGTATAATCATCAAAACTACATGGCACGAGAGATGAGCTCCAGACAACAGTCGACTTCATCATAAGAACGCGTCTGACGATATAATCATCAAAACTACATGGCACCGGAGATGAGCTCCAGACAACAGTCGACTTCATCATAAGAACGCGTCTAACGGTATAATCATCAAAACTACATGGCACCGGAGATGAGCTCCAGACAGCAGTCGACTTCATCATAAGAACGCGTCTAACGGTATAATCATCAAAACTACATGGCACCAGAGATGGCTCAGACAGCAGTCGACTTCATAGAACGCGTCTAACGGTATAATCATCAAAACTACATGGCACCAGAGATGAGCTCCAGACAGCAGTTGACTTCATCATAAGAAAGCGTCTGACGATATAATCATCAAAACTTCGGCGCCGGAGATGAGCTCCAGACAACAGTCGACTTCATCGCAGAACGCGTCTGACGATATAATCATCAAAACTACATGGCACCGGAGATGAGCTCCAGACAACAGTCGACTTCATCATAAGAACGCGTCTAACGGTATAATCATCAAAACACATGGCACCGAGATGAGCTCTAGACAACAGTCGACTTCATCATAAGAACGCGTCTAACGGTATAGTCATCAAACTACCATGGCACCGGAGATGAGCTCCAGACAACAGTCGACTTCATCATAAGAACGCGTCTGACGATATAATCATCAAAACTACGGCACCGGAGATGGCTCCAGACGCAGTCGACTTCATCATAGAACGCGTCTAACGGTATAATCATCAAAACTACATGGCACCAGAGATGAGCTCTAGACAACAGTCGACTTCATCATGAACGCGTCTAACGGTATAATCATCAAAACTACATGGTACCATAGATGAGCTCCAGACAACAGTCGACTTCATCATAAGAACGCGTCTAACGGTATAATCATCAAAACTACATGGCACCAGAGATGAGCTCCAGACGACAGTCGACTTCATCATAAGAACGCGTCTGACGATATAATCATCAAAACTACATGGCACCGAGATGAGCTCAGACACAGTCGACTTCATCATAGAACGCGTCTAACGGTATAATCATCAAAACTACATGGCACAGAGATGAGCTCTAGACAACAGTCGACTTCATCAAGAACGCGTCTAACGGTATAATCATCAAAACTACATGGCACCGGAGATGAGCTCCAGACAACAGTCGACTTCATCGCCAAGAACGCGTCTGACGATATAATCATCAAAACTACATGGCACCGGAGATGAGCTCCAGACAGCAGTCGACTTCATCATAAGAACGCGTCTAACGGTATAATCATCAAAACTACATGGCACCAGAGATGGCTCCTAGACAACAGTCGACTTCATCCTAAGAACGCGTCTAACGGTATAATCATCAAAACTACATGGCACAGAGATGAGCTCCAGACAACAGTCGACTTCATCATAAGAACGCGTCTAACGGTATAATCATCAAAACTACATGGCACCAGAGATGAGCTCAGACAACAGTCGACTTCATCATAAGAAAGCGTCTGACGATATAATCATCAAAACAACATGGCACCGGAGATGAGCTCCAGACAGCAGTCGACTTCATCATAAGAACGCGTCTAACGGTATAATCATCAAAACTACATGGCACCAGAGATGAGCTCCTGACAACAGTCGACTTCATCATAAGAACGCGTCTAACGGTATAATCATCAAAACTACATGGCACCGGAGATGAGCTCCCACAGCAGTCGACTTCATCAAGAACGCGTCTAACGGTATAATCATCAAAACTACACGGCACCAGAGATGAGCTCTAGACAACAGTCGACTTCATCATAGAACGCGTCTAACGGTATAATCATCAAACTACATGGTACCATAGATGAGCTCCAGACAACAGTCGACTTCATCATAAGAACGCGTCTAACGGTATAATCATCAAAACTACATGGCACCAGAGATGAGCTCAGACACAGTCGACTTCATCATAAGAACGCGTCTGACGATATAATCATCAAAACTACATGGCACCGGAGATGAGCTCCAGACAACAGTCGACTTCATCATAAGAACGCGTCTAACGGTATAATCATCAAAACTACATGGCACCGGAGGATGGCTCCAGACAGCGTCGACTTCATCATAGAACGCGTCTGACGATATAATCATCAAAACTACATGCACCGGAGATGAGCTCAGACAACAGTCGACTTCATCATAAGAACGCGTCTAACGGTATAATCATCAAACTACACGGCACAGAGATGAGCTCTAGACAACAGTCGACTTCATCATAAGCACGCGTCTAACGGTATAATCATCAAAACTACATGGTACCATAGATGAGCTCCAGACAACAGTCGACTTCATCATAAGAACGCGTCTAACGGTATAATCATCAAAAACTACATGGCACCAGAGATAGGCTCCAGACAACAGTCGACTTCATCAAGAACGCGTCTGACGATATAATCATCAAAACTACATGGCACCGGAGATGAGCTCCAGACAACAGTCGACTTCATCATAAGACGCATCTAACGGTATAATCATCAAAACTACCATGGCACAGAGATGAGCTCTAGACACAGTCGACTTCATCGCAGAACGCGTCTAACGTATAATCATCAAAACTACATGGCACCGGAGATGAGCTCCAGACAACAGTCGACTTCATCATAAGAACGCGTCTGACGATATAATCATCAAAACTACATGGCACCGGAGATGGCTCCAGCAACGATCGACTTCATCGCAAGAACGCGTCTAACGGTATAATCATCAAAACTACATGGCACCAGAGATGAGCTCCAGACAGCAGTCGACTTCATCATAAGAACGCGTCTAACGGTATAATCATCAAAATAGCGATGGCAAAGAAGAACAAGAAAAGTTAAGAGTCGTCTATAGAGTGTCAACCTCCAGAGGCGTACGTGGATCTACTGTCCTGAGCATGCAGTGTTTGCCGCAATGGGGAGAGCAGGCAGGCGTGCGTCTCTTGTTGTGTGGTTGAAGATGGATACGGCGGATATTCATCTGTCTCGTCGCGATTGTCTGTTGGATGAAGACACGAAAATAGATGTTGAATCTACCCTGCGATTTAAACAATTTGGAGTTACCCGTTATACAAGTAGAACTAGATACCTGAGGGGCAGAGTGTTTAATCAGTGAACCACGGGAACCATCAGTATGTATACTCTTCAATATCTGGGGAAACTCAGCACTTCCATGGTTCTGCCCGGAGTGCAATGGCGTCAGTTTAGTAACCAGTAACCAGTTAAGTTATGGACATGTCCGGAGTGCAATGAAGATATTCCAAACTGAAACTGAAACTGAAACCAGTTAATTAAGTGTCTGTAAATGATTATGGATAAATCTTACTGGTTCTTTCGTTGTTAGGTACATTCCTAATATTTTAGGGAACATGTTCCCAACCTGTGGTATGTTACCCTCCGCATCCCATCTCCTTGGGCAGTGGATGATGTTATATAAGATAATGCTCTAGTACTTAGGTAAAGAAAAATAAAATGCAATTGTGTGAGAGCACCCTCCCTGACACATGTAAATTTAAAACAACAGCGCGTACAAACATAACGTTAGCGTACGTAAAGAAAGAGTGACAACACACTTCTATCAATACTTACACACAGTTCATCAATATCATGTGAAGTTCAAGAGATTGAAAGATATCAAACGATTTTCTAGATCAAATCGACTTCACAAAGCACTGACCAAATCGTAAAAAGGGTGACACCATTCAGGAGTTGACGATGTCCAGGTCACAGCCATCCGATCATGTTCCTCCGATGATCGCAGTCGATTCGCCCTGGAGAACCGTTTTATTTCATTCTATGGCACTTTGCGAACTCTTGGACTCAACGCATTACATTCCTATGCTTCTTAGTACTGTCTTATCTCGTGCCTTGTTATCTATATGTGTGTTTGCTCCATATATGTGTCATTTATCCACTATATTGTTTATTGTTTCTCTTCTTTTCCACTTTCGGTTTTTGTGTTGTACTCATTTCGTTGTTCGTTTTTATTCCCAGATTTTCATTAGATAGGTTTATGTTTCCACATGTAATCGTCCATTTGTAGTGTTCCTCGAAATTCGTCATTCTTGTTGTATTGTTTGCTTGATAAAGGCCTTTGGTCGAAACGTTGCTGTTTATCGTCACTGTTTATGTATTTTGTAAAACTGTAGTACTTTGTGTTTACGTGTTTAGCTATTGACCAAATCGTACCATTTCTTCGACAAGCCACATATCGCGACAAATGCTTTTATTAAATAATATTAATTCAAGATTGGGATTCAGCCTTTCGTTCCTAAAGTACTCGGTTCGCTCCCCCGTAGAGCCATCGAAATTTTTTTGAGATCGATGATCCCATTGTAGGTGAGATCGAGTTCTAGTCCTATCGGAGACGGACAATAAAACGCACGACACGTGCTCAATTTGAGCAGGTGAACGAACCAGAGAAGAGCAGGCTGGAGCAAGCTGCCAGGGCAAAATTCAGTAGAAAGATTTCAATAAATTAATACAAAATATTTTCACCATTTTCAGTTTACATTAGGGACTATCGTCGGTGCTGCGGAGCTTGAATCCTGCCGCTGAGATCTTCCTGTGTAAGAAAGAGATCGGATCACACAGGTTACTCACTGAAGTGCAATGATCATGGTCCTATTAATTAATCAATTTCAAAATAAATTTGGCACTTAAGTGTATCATTCTTTTATTAATATATATTCCTCTCAAATATAAGGGACTATATGTAATAGCCGTCCATCACAAGCGATGATGACAACAGTATCAGACGTGTGCTGCTCCACCTCTCTGGTGTGTGCGGAGGTGACTGTAGAGTCCAATCCTGAACACAATCCCCTACCACATGTGGGGCCTACATAATCAAGGTTAGACATGGGTGTTGTGTATTAGTCTTTCGAGCAGTTCGTTTTCTGGCCTCAACGGCACGATAATTTCAGTTATGTGGTTCCTCTGTGTTGTTAGGGCCTGCAAGTAATGCTTCATACTACTCTGCTAGCTTCTTGATTTTTGGTTCTTTCTGAATAGACTTATGCGTTCTATTCTCTGTCTATGATAAACCATGTAAAAACAAAGTACTGTAATTTTACAAAAAACAATAACAATACACAGCAACGTTTCGAACAAAAGGCCTTTATCATTAACCATGAAATATGGATGACCCTTCTGTCTTTCTTTTCTTTCTTTCTATTCTCCAATCATGTTAAATCTCACTGCTTCAGAATAGGAAGAGATTTTTAGAACGAGTCCTTGTGTGCGCGTCTTAAATAGTGTCTTTCGTCGCCTCTGTTATCTCTGAATTCCACCTTTTGCGAGGCCGGCCTTTTTCTTTGTATTCATTGTAGGAGCACATTGCTCTTTGGGTTCACTGTATGTTGTTAATCTGCTTATCTCTGTGCCGAACCATTTAATTTGTTGTTACTTAATGAAGTCCAGTACTGGTGTCGTACCCACTTTTTTCCTAATGTCTTCATTTCTCAACCAGTCTCTTGTTACTTCCAGCATTCTGCATACACACATCATCTCTGTCGTGACTCTTCTGTAACACACATATTTAAAATCATCCTTACGACGCGTTACGGAAAATGTGTACCGCATGACAGATGGGAAAGATAAAAGATATACATTTGTAAACTACATCCTCCCTTACATCAGATTCAAACCTAGACACCTAATGTTACACACATTTTACAGGCACACCCACAATTTAACACTTTATTCTTCCGTCGCCATGGGTAACTTGAACTCTCAATTTTTAGAGTTGAAATATTTAACAAAAATATGTTTTGAATGAAATGGATAGGAATTGTTTCATCAAAAACAAGGATGTGGTCATCTTAGTTTTGTAACAAGGGGAGATAAATCTCCGGTATTTTACGCACGTCTGCGTCAAATTAAAAGAAAAACAATATCCCCTCTACGTATTGTGTGCTCATGCGTAGTTTAATAAATATTTCTTTGTTATATTAAGTTTTTGAGATTTTTATTCGTAACAAAAGCCGACCACAAATGAAGTTTATATAAATTCCTTATGGTGAAAATGAAGGAAATTTACACCAGTGTTTTAAGAGTTTATGTCTCGAGAAGATATGGGTTAAATAGGACGTGACAATCTTTCTCTTTTGTCCTTCTCTGCTGATTTGCCTTTAGGCGTAGCAGGTTTAACTGATGATCAGTTTCTGAGATAGAGCACGACTGCTGTGATATTGTTGAGTTTTAAGATGTCTGTAACTACATCAATCCATCATTTTCTTGGTCTGCCCCTTCCTCTTTGGTGATTCCATTTACAAGTTGTACGATCTTGCAACTGGTGTATTCGGGTTCATTTTCACCAAGTGACCAAACCATTTGAGTTTCTGTTTTTCAATGAATCTAATATCAGAAAAAAACGCTTTAAAGACATTATTAAAGTATCTCTGAAATGCTTCGATATAGACATCACTTGCTGGGAATTCCTGGTCCAAGATCACCAAATGTGACGCTGTAACAACACAAGAGGAACTCGTATAGCTGAGAATCGTCGTGCTGCTGAGGCACAGAGAATACGAGCTGCGGGAAAAGACAGAACACACAACATCCACATGTCTAACCTTGATAATGTATGCCCTACCTGTGGTAGAGGATTGTGTTCAAGGATTTGACTCTACAGTCCCCTCTCATCACACACCAGAGAGTGGAGCAGCACACGGCTGATGCTGTTATCATCATCGCTTGCGATGAACGGATCTGTCACATTTTCTTTTACGTTTTCCACTTGATCACGGGGCCAACGTATCGTCGTCCGTCTCCGACGATAGAAAATCAATGTCATTGATACTAAATCAGATAAGGATTACTAGAAAAATATCAAGATCGATCTAGGCGTGGAACGAACGCAGCACATTTAGGGTGAGAGGTGGTCACCATAACTCCGGCCACAAGATCCCCAAACACCAACATGTAACCAAACAAAACAACGGCGGTCTAGATTCATAATTGAGCACAGTTACTATAACTCAGCACAAGACCCAAACACCAACATACACCAAACAGAAACAAGGCAGGTTAGATTCTATACAGTTGAAGCAACATACTATAACTCGACAAAGATCCACACACCAACATGTACACAAACAAAAACAACGAGTCTAGATTCTATCAGTTGGCAACAGTTACTAACTCACGGCCACAGACCCAACACCAACATGTACCAAACAGGAAATAACGCAGGTCAGATTCTATCACAGTTAAGCAACAGTTACTATAACTCCACGGCCACAAAGATCCCCAAACACCAACATGTACACCAAACAAGGAAACAACGGCAGGACTAGATTCTATCACAGTTGAAGCAACAGTTACTATAACTCCACGGCCACAAAGATCCCCAAACACCAGCATGTAACCAAACAAGGAAACAACGAGTCTAGATTCTATCACAGTTGAAGCAACAGTTACTATAACTCCAGGACAAAGATCCCAAACACCAACATGTACCAAACAAGAACAACGGCAGGACTAGATTCATCACAGTTGAAGCAACAGTTACTATAACTCCACGGCCACAAAGATCCCCAAACACCAACATGTACACCAAACAAGGAAACAACGGCAGGTCTAGATTCTATCACAGTTGAAGCAACAGTTACTTATGATGTATCCGCATTATAGACTGTTTTCAGGGAGACAGTTGCAGTATATGTATCTTCTTTTTCTTCGAACGCTCCATATCGACGACTTGTTAATCACTCTTTGTGATATGTATGTAATCTGAGCTTAAGAGCAAGTGTACGTTGTGCCAGTTATGCACCTACAAGTAGGCCAGTACATCCGATTTCTGCGATGCTTTTATTGACTAAGATAGCTTTCTTGGCCCTACCTCAGACGCCTCTTACGACATGTCCTGTAGGTCGTGCTATTACTATTCTTTGCTCCCCTTGCGAGCCCCGGCAACGCACGAGTGGTTCAAAATTCAAAGAAAGGTGAATCCAACAAGCGAATAAAATGATTGACTCTTTAGATAATTTTCAGTTGCATACCCTAACGAAAGATACGCCCCTGATTTTGTAATACAAGTAAGATTGATGTACACATAGGTGTGAATCATGTTTACCTGTATCATATATGTCAAAAGATATGACACTTAATACATCTGAAACACTGATCAGGTGATAATTTTCATGTAAAAGTAATCCGTTTATCATCATTAAGGTGCGTATCCTTTATAGGACGTTGCTCTCTTTGCAGCATATCTGGAATTCGCTCTGTCTCTTGCTAGTTCACCCACTTCGTCGATGGTCATATTCATGGTGTCTTTAATATCTTGTAGCCATCTTTTATATGGCTCAAAAGAGAGATAGGTCTGTATGTTTCACACTCTCTTTGTCTCCTTTGTTCTTCCATATTGGGACTATAATAGCTCTCTGCAAGTCATCTGGAGCAACTTGTGCCTCCCAATCTTTTTCTTGGTCTGCTCTGCGTTCTGGGACCGTGCCCTGTAGTATTGTTCTTTCCAGGCCATCGTGACACTTGATGTGACCAAAGTATCTAATTTTTCTGTATAGTATGTTGTTTATCAGCCAATTATCTTTAACATTTAGTTCTTTCAGGACATCAATTTTCTTTCTTTTTTTCTATCCATGGTATTCGTAGGATCTTTCTGCAGCATTTCGTTTCGACGGACTTTATTTTTGTTTTTGTGTGTAATAGTCCATGATTCACAACCATAAGTAGCCACTGGGAAAATGCATGCTCTCAATATTTTTAATTTTAATATTTTGCTGTGCTTTGCCACATGTTCTTCATTGTGTTTAACTTCTTGATTGCTTTTTCATGTTCTGCATCAAATTCTTGACAACATACAATCAGTAGTTTACCATTGCTTTCTGATTGGTTCTGGCCACTTAACCATGATGATCTCTGGTGTGCCCTGAGCCCGATACCAGGCTGTTCCAGCTCCCGCCTTCGAAGCCGTTGTTGACATTGTCAATCTTCCGCCTTTTCTGCGGGCAACCTTGTGTACTGTAGAAGAGAGACTTCTAATTTTGCTCTACATAGTTTCGTCGGCTAGTCGAAGCCGTTGCCCGGGGGGTGGCGCTGCTGTACACAAGTAGACTCGAGGAGCCATACGCGAGCTGGGCAGGAATGGGGGAACCAAATAGATTCCAGGCCGCCCTAAAAAGGACGCGATTGTCTCTCACCGTGAGGTACTATCCCTACCATCTCCTGCCCTACCCTAATCCGTTTATAAAAACAAATATCAGATACGTACAAGAAGACAAATGCAGTTTTTGAACATTTAATGAGAATTGAATACAACCAACCACCAACAACAGCATACAATAAAAAGAAATCGGGTACTAGAGCTTAGGAAATACCAAGAAAAAGTAGAAAAGACAATATCAAGACCAAACTAAATAAACACGGATACAACACAACAAGGGCATCTCGTCTGGCCTTGGAGCGCAAATTAAAGCTTCCGTCCTCAACTTAACGGCAAGATTGGACAACCAATTCCATCATCCATCTGGATAGAATCAATAGACAATTAACAAACACTTTGGCAATTTGGAAGCAAATTTGTGCCCGTGCTTTTTTTGCGAACGGTAAAAATAGACCCCACCTTTCAGAAAGCATTGGCATATTACTGAACCCTAAATAGCGCATAGAAAATCTACGTCGTATTTACTGTGATTACAGCTAAGTCCTGTCAAGGATATGCCCCGATTTTCATTTGTTTTTCACAAAAGAAAAGTTGTAAACAATGCAATCTACAGGAATTAGAACATTTGCAAACTACAGTTTTTTCCGGTTCCGGTTTCAAGATGGAAGGTGTTGTTTTCTTCGTACTTGCTATGGTCGGTTGATCTGAGACCTAATAATCCTCAATCGTAAAAAACCCCAGTATTTCTGAAACAGAGGTTTTATCTAAATGTGTATCGTTCTATTTATGTGAAATGGCTACCCGTTCTAGTTGAACACACCAACAAACCGTATCAAATATTATAAGGAAACGAAGGTGGAAATATTTAGGTCATGTTCTTAGATCAGACGAAAAGAGACTAAATCGACAAGTCCTTATGTGGTCACCAGTTGGGAAAAGAAAACGTGGAAGACCTAAGACCACTCTTCGAAGAACCATCCAACAAGAAAGTAAACTATTGGGATGTAAAACTATACAAGATCTGCAACTGCTAGCAAAAAACCGTATCACATGGAGATCTAAAACCTCTGCCCTATGTGCCGCCTTTGGCACGAAAGGAACAAACTAACTAACTAACTAACTAACTAACTAAACTACAGTAATTCGTACATTTGCAAACTACAGGAATTAGAACATTTGCAAACTACAATAATTAGAACATTTGCATCCGTCTTTTTCTGGTTTAGAGAACTTTCGTCTTCTTTAACCCCTTCACACTTCTGAGCCAATGTAAAGGCACACACTATTATTTAAGAAGACGCAAAGCCAGTATACTGACTAATTCAGCATACTTTCCAATGTAAGTGCTCCAAGAGGTAAACAAATGTCTCTATGATGATTCACAGTGTGCAGTTCGCATTGATGGCGGACACAGCGACTGGTATATGGTTTAAACCTGAGTAAAGCAAGGCTGTGTTTTATCTCCGCTATTGTTTGGTGAAGCATTGACTGGGTGATGCGAAAATGTTGCAGGGCGAAACTGGCATCGATTGGGTGGAAAATAGTCAACTAGAAGATTTGGATTTTGCAGATGGTATTGCCTTGTTAACTATTAGCCAGGTGCAAGAACTATTTAATAAAGTATGGAAAGAAGAAACTGTCCCAGATCAATGGAAAAAGGGAATAATTGTTAAGATCCCCAAGAAAGGTGATCTCAAAGATTGCAACAACTGGAGAGGGATCACCTATTATCAGTAATGACCAAGACTTTCTGCACAATCATTCTTAATAGAATCAAAGGAGCAGTGGACCCAACCCTGAGAGAAGAACAAGCTGGTTTTAGACCTGGGAGAAGCTGCTTAGACCAAATAATTACCCTACGACTAATTTTGGAGGAACTTATTGAGAAGCAACAACCACTCATACTAAATTTCATCGCTTTAAAAAAAAAACATTTGATAGGTACACATAATCTCTCTGTGGAATATTCTGAGATGCTATGGAATACCAGACAAAATAATAAACATTATTAAGAGCCTCTATGATGGTTCACAGTGTGCAGTTCGCATTGATGGTGGACACAGCGACTGGTTTATGGTTGATACCGGAGTAAAGCAAGGCTGTATTCTATCTCCGCTATTGTTTGGAGTGGCCATTGACTGGGTGATGTGAAAATGTTGCAGGGGCGAAACTGGCATCGATTGGGTGGAAAATAGTCAACTAGAAGATTTGGATTTTGCAGATGATATTGCCTTGTTAGGTAGAAACAACCAAGATATGCAAAGAAAAACAGACAACTTGTCATCTATAGCATCAAAAGTTGAACAGCAGATAAGCTATGAAAAAACAAATATAATGAAGACACCTATGGCAAGTAATGCAGATATTACACTGGAATCTAAAATGATAAAAATAACAGAGCAGTTCACCTATTTAGGTAGCAATTTTGACATTTTGACTACACAGGAAATGTTAAAAAGAAATTATGATACGAATTGGCAAAGCAACATCAGCTTTTAAAAGTCTAAATAAAATATGGAACTGCAAGTTATATAGTATTAAAACTAAATTACGAATTTTCAATTCAAATGTTGTATCAATCCTAACATATGCCAGCAAGAGTTGGAAAATTACTAAAGATATAGAAAGCGAGTTGAATGCATTTGAAAATAGATTGCAAAACATAATGAATATAAAATGGAATGAATTCAGGAGAAGTGATGAAATCAGAGAAATGTCTGGTCAACCACTAGTAACAACTGTTATAAGAAGGAGAAGATGGAGATATGTTGGACACACCTTGAGGAGAAATTATTAACGAATATCAAAACAGGCATTGAAGTGGGATGCAAAGGGCTCAAGAAAGAGAGGACGACCCAAGAAGACCCTGAAACGCGCTTTGCTGGAAGAGGCAAGAAATATCGGTCTCAGTTTCATGGATGAAATTGATCGAGTTGCTCAGGATAGAGCGGTATGGAAAAATTACTTGCAGACATTATGTAACGTATAAAGGTACGAGAGGAATTATTATTATATATCATTCTATCTGTACACACCCGGACTAACTTTTAGCGCAGTAACACCACTTAACTGTGCACTGACTTGTTCGCGTAAGAATTTCAATACTGAATAAATGAAAGTCACATATTTGTCTGTGCTAAATATAAAGCTAAGAGAGAGGTAAGAGGTCGATATGTTAGCAGACGGCCTAAGTAGACCCTATTTCTACTGTCTTTGAAAAATATTGTGCTGGAAATGCGTGAAGTATATTAATTAGGGACTAAGGATGCTGAATTTCAGACTGTATATGATATTTTAGGTTATATATTCAACTTTCAAAGCTAATCCTTTAATGATTGATTGATTGATCATTATCATTGCACTTCGGTGAGTAACCATGTGTGCTCTAATATATTTCTTACATAGCGAGATTTCAGCTGCAGTACACGAACTCCGTTGCACCGGCGAGGGCCCGACATAGTTTTGAAAATGATGAAGATATTTGTGTAGGAATTTCCCTTTTAATCTTTTCTACCGAATTTTGACCCACTGGCCCTTAATGTCGAGCCGCCACTGTTGAAATATATTAAACAATCTAAAATAAGATATCCGTCAACGGCCATAATTGAGTTATGTTGATTCTGACGTAATTGCGTAGTATAGTACTATAATGCGACAATAGTACTACTAAAAATAGCTTACCAGATATAAAACATCACACGAGCAATCTATTCTATTAATAAGTTTTACAATCAACGGGAAGTCTAATCTGGGAAATCTAGTTTATCGTATCCGGAGTTGTAGTTAAATAAAGACTTTTTTATTTGTTGCTGTTCTTTGAATGAGTATTTACGAGTGTCTTTGTTAATTATCTGCCTTGCTGCTTTTCTGGCACCATTTAGAACATGTGTACTTGTTTCTTATCTCTTTCTTTCCGTTATTTTTATTTACCGTGGGGGGAATTTAAAGTACAATCAATCAAGTGCCATGTCTGCCGGTGTAGGCGATCATTTCTCTCAACAACTCTCTCTCCTTTGAGCATTTAATCAGTTATGACGTCGATCTTTTGACGAACCAAAATGTCAGACCATCCAACATCTTCTCAACATCAAGGTATATGAGTAGGTTTAGCACTCAAAATCGAACTGGTATTTTTAGTTGCTGGGCGCTGCTGGAGATATTGCTAAAGGAGATCGAAGCACCTATGGAGATACTAATAATAATTCATTTTGTATCGTTATACGTTACATCGGGCCTGCAAGCAATTTAACAGAGGGTCTTCCACGATCTTTCACTGAATTTTACCTGTTGTTACCAAATATTATAAACCTTCTTTTCGTATAAAATGCTCGAAAAACCTTGATTGTCTGATTCTTATTCTTTTGATAAGGTTGCTTCGTGTACAGTTCTGTTTTAAAACCTTATTTGTTTTCTTTGATGTTCATGGAATTGTCAACATTCTTCTGTAAAACCACATCTTTGTGGTTTCCAATGATTTTTTAAATTCATTTTCCATGATTCGCTGCCATACATGAGCAATGATATTACATCATCATCATTAATGTGCGTATCCTTTATAGAACGTTGCTCTCTTTGCAGCGCATCTGACATTCACTGTCTTTAGCCAGTTGATGGTCACTTTGTCCATGATTATATTGTCGATGTGTACTAAATCAGCAAGTATACTGACTTTGCACCATCTTTAACAATTATTTCTAAATATATCCATTTGTTCTCTTCTCTGTCCATGATATGCGGAGTACTCTTCTATAACACATATTCAAAATTACATGTGTTTTTTCCACTGCCTTGTTAAATGTCCATGCTGCAAACCTATACGTTGCCACAGGGAATATGATTGATCTTCATCCTTGCACTTCGGTTAGTAACCATGTGTGTTTTGATCTCTTTCTTACACAGGACGATATCAGCTGCAGTGCACGAACTCCGTAGCACCGGTGAGGATTCCCAATGTAGTTTTGAAGATGGTGAAGATATTTTGTATGAATTTAAAAAAAAATCTTTCCTAATGAATTTTGTCCAGGCAGCGGCTTTCCAACCTACTCTTTCCGATTTTGAACTGCCAATTGTTTAGTTGTTTTATACCATTGTACTGGTGGCGTCTGTGGCCTAGGGGTTAGTGACTCGGTCTATTAACCCCGACGTTCTGAGTTCGAATCACGCTGCGGACAGTGTGGTTGCAAATTGTTTGCGTTGATTTTAACAAAAGGACGATGGCACTACCCGTTCAGAAAGCAATGGCAAACTACTGAACGTAAAAATGCCTAGAAAATCACAAACAGCGTTAAAAGCTGGGGTTGATTCGCAAAGTCCTGTAAAGGATACGCAATTAACTTTAAAATTCCATTATACTATTACGGTTATCTAGGCGTTGTCGTGGAAGGTAGTCTTCCATTGCTTTGTTTCCTGACAGTGACCATACTGGTCCATGACTGTAACCATTGTTTCTATTACAGAGATCCTCTGTCTACCTTCCTGACAGTGAACATACTGGTCCATGACTGTAACCATTGTTTCTATTACAGAGATCCTCTGTCTACCTTCCTGGCAGTGACCATACTGGTCCATGACTGTAACCATTGTTTCTATTACAGAGATCCTCTGTCTACCTTCCTGACAGTGAACATACTGGTCCATGACTGTAACCATTGTTTCTATTACAAAGATCCTCTGTCTACCTTCCTGACAGTGAACATACTGGTCCATGACTGTAACCATTGTTTCTATTACAGAGATCCTCTGTCTACCTTCCTGGCAGTGACCATACTAGTCCATGACTGTAACCATTGTTTCTATTACAGAGATCCTCTGTCTACCTTCCTGACAGTGAACATACTGGTCCATGACTGTAACCATTGTCTCTATTACAGAGATCCTCTGCCTACCGTCGCAAGTTTTGAGACCATACCTATTGACACTGTCGACTGCTCCCGCACTCCTCCACCGCATGCTCCCATGACTTCATGTTACCTTGACGGGAGGGAGATGGGGGATGTGGGGAGGGGGAGGAGGAGGCTGAACGGGCTCTCCACTTGACTCAAATGATGTCCAGTAGACTTCACGGAGGGAAGGAGTCTCCTTACATCTCCTTTGATAGAGGTTCACCTCTACCCCCCTCTACCCGCAGTACGGTGTTTAACCTGTAATTTTTCATTAACCATCAGATCAAGAAGAGTGAAGTAGTTAACAAGACACCGGAAAACTTTTCTTCTTAGTGCTTTCCTGGTGCCAGATTCAGGATGATATGCTCTTAGAGCTCCTTACGGTCGGAAAATAATTCCACTCCCACTGAGGATTTTGAGCCCGGAAAACATGTCTAATGGGGGTCTCACTGGAGAAGTGGTTAATGGGGGTCTCACTGGAGAAGTGGTTAATGGTGGTCTCACTGGAGAAGTGGTTAATGGTGGTCTCACTGGAGACGTGGTTAATGGTGGTCTCACTGGAGAAGTGGTTAATGCTGGTCTCACTGGAGAAGTGGTTAATGGTGGTCTCACTGGAGAAGTGGTTAATGGTGGTCTCACTGGAGAAGTGGTTAATGGTGGTCTCACTGGAGAAGTGGTTAATGGGGGTCTCACTGGAGACGTGGTTAATGGTGGTCTCACTGGAGAAGTGGTTAATGGTGGTCTCACTGGAATGGTTAATGGTGATCTCACTGAGAAGTGGTTAATGGTGGTCTCACTGAGAAGTGGTTAATGGTGGTCTCACTGAGAAGTGGTTAATGGTGGTCTCACTGAGAAGTGGTTAATGGTGGTCTCACTGGAGAAGTGGTTAATGGTTGTCTCACTGGAGAAGTGGTTAATGGTGGTCTCACTGGAGAAGTGGTTAATGGTGGTCTCACTGGAGAAGTGGTTAATGGTGGTCTCACTGGAGAATTGGTTAATGGTAATCTCACTGGAGAAGTGGTTAATGGTGGTCTCACTGGAGAAGTGGTTAATGATGGTCTCACTGGAGAAGTGGTTAATGGTGGTCTCACTGGAGAAGTGGTTAATGGTGGTCTCACTGAGAAGGGTTAATGGTTGTCTCACTGAGACGTGGTTAATGGTGGTCTCACTGGAGAATTGGTTAATGGTGATCTCACTGGAGAAGTGGTTAATGGTGGTCTCACTGGAGAAGTGGTTAATGGTGGTCTCACTGGAGAAGTGGTTAATGGTGGTCTCACTGGAGAAGTGGTTAATGGTGGTCTCACTGGAGAAGTGGTTAATGGTGGTCTCACTGGAGAAGTGGTTAATGGTTGTCTCACTGGAGACGTGGTTAATGGTGGTCTCACTGGAGAATTGGTTAATGGTGGTCTCACTGGAGAAGTGGTTAATGGTGGTCTCACTGGAGAAGTGGTTAATGGTGGTCTCACTGGAGAAGTGGTTAATGGTGGTCTCACTGGAGAATTGGTTAATGGTGATCTCACTGGAGAAGTGGTTAATGGTGGTCTCACTGGAGAAGTGGTTAATGGTGGTCTCACTGGAGAAGTGGTTAAGGGTGGTCTCACTGGAGAAGTGGTTAATGGTGGTCTCACTGGAGAAGTGGTTAATGGTGGTCTCACTGGAGAAGTGGTTAATGGTGATCTCACTGGAGAAGTGGTTAATGGTGGTCTCACTGGAGAAGTGGTTAATGGTGGTCTCACTAGAGAAGTGGTTAATGGTGGTCTCACTGGAGAAGTGGTTAATGGTGGTCTCACTGGAGAAGTGGTTAATGGTGGTCTCACTGGAGAAGTGGTTAAGTCGTTGGCCTATGGTACTGAAGGTTGTGCGTTTCAATCCGACCGAATACCTGCACTTTTTCATGAGCTCCCTAGGATTGTTGCCGGAGCTACGACGTTCGTGCTTTGGACAATTCTCTCGACAGATGGCAGGCCATCTCTGCCGACACGGATAGTGCCATATGGGGAAACCAGATGCGTTGAAGCCAATCCTTCGACTTTGGACCGCACGTCTAAGAATCGAGTACACTAACTAATACGCAATAAAAACTCTAGTACTTGTTTCGTAGTATATTCTGAATGGGACCTGGTACAAATGTTCTTATCAGTTGAGTCTCTGAAAAACACGAAATATTTATTTGTGGACTTGTGTATAAATGCGATTGTTACTTTACTTAGAAGAGAGATTAGAAAAGTATGTGCCACGCAAGGCAATTTGTAAACTAACACTTGCATAATGAGCGCGTGCCGTTATATGATAAGTCTTCATCAGGGGTTCTCAAACTTTTTTACGACTTTGCTTCTTTGAACACCTTAACTTCAACATGATCGATATCACTCCTTGAAAAGAACAATGTAGAATCATCCCGTTGTATCTCTGAGCCTCAACACAATCGTTATCATTACTTGTCAACAATAATGTGACGTGCAGGCTACGTGTCGCATGCGTTCACAGGGCTCAATTCGTTCAGTCATTTGAAAATGAAAATCGTGGCATATCCCAAGGATAGCCATCAACACTAACAAGTAGTTGATTTTCTAGGCACATTATACGTTCAAGTTTGTCATTTACACACCCCAAAAACATAAGATTTTTTGACCGAAATTTAGGGAATTTTACCCCAAAATTTATAAAAATTAAATATTTCATATATCCTAAAAATAATGTGTAATATTTTAGATATTACAATTGCACACCTTAGAGTGAAAACAGAAATTCATTTATATTCTATTCATTAGATTCAGAACCTTAGGGATTTGAAATTTTGTTTCTGGTGGCCATTTTGTATTGTTTCCATGGCAACGCTTTGACATTTTTTTACAATATTTTTTTCTACTATTCTAAGTCATAATCGTTTAAAATGGTTATACAAATTTTACATTAATATGAAAACAACGAAAATATCTTTATGATCCCCACACTACAGAATCCCCCACCGGGATGAAACCCTCAATAAGCCGACACACCCTTTTAACCTCAGAACGAACCTTGTTTTGGTTAGATCATAACGTGTAGTTTGATAGTTATATAACCGATTGGGAGTATATGTGACGTAGAGGCTAGGTGCTCGTCTCTCGTGCCAAAGCAACGAGGTCTCTGTGACGTAGAGGCTGGTGCTCGTTCTCGTGCCAAAGCAACGGAGTCTTGTGACGTAGAGGCTGGTGCTCGTCTCGTCCAAAGAGAGGTCTCTGTGACGTAGGGCTAGGTGCTCGTCTCGTGCCAAAGCAACTGAGTTCTGTGACGTAGAGCTAGGTGCTCGTCTCGTGCCAAGGGAACCAGGGTCGCTCCGTCTGGAGTCATTTGGATATTTTCCAAAGACGTGATGACAGTGTGGTGAGCTTGGAGTTCCTAGTCATATGAGAGACGGGTATACAACGTAGGTCACGTGTTCAATGTGCCATAGATAGAGCCATTTGAGTTTAATATCGAGAAGAGCAGGCTGGAAAGCTGCTCCAGTCAAAATCGATTGAAAAGATTAAAAATTAAATTCTAAAAATATCTTGAAAATTGCATCGTGGACCCTCGCTCTGCTGGGTTCGTGCACTGCAGTTGAGATCTTTCTATGTAAAATAGATTGGAGCACACATGATTACTCACCAAAGTGCAATGATGATGGTCCTATCAATAAATTTATAGAATGAAACCCTATGTAAGCCGAGGCACGCCCCTTTCAACATAAGGTGAACATTTATTGGTTATGTTTGTTTTTTTCTTGGTAAGGATGGGGATTAACACCTCTTTCAGCCGAGGCACGGCACTTTCAACCTAATACGAACCTTCTATTTTTTCATAGCGGTTGGCCAACAAACATGAAAATAAATTGTAACTCCTTTCGGAGAATCCAAGTTGACTCTTCAGTTTTTGTTTTGTTTGTTTAGTAGGGGATTGAAGCCTCTTTAAGCCAAGGCACGCCCTTTCAACCTAAGACGAACCTTTTATTGGTTATATCAGAGCGTGTAGGCTAACAAACATGAAAAATAAGAATTAACTCCTTTCGGAGAATCCAAGAATAATAAGCCCTAAACTCTTCAGTGGAAAGTACGACGTATTTTAAATAAGTCGCGAGGACCTCTGAGCGATAAGCCGACAGTGGTAGCAGACCAAATCTTCCATCCCGTGAATACTCACAGCCACTGTTTCAATTAACTCCAGAAGAACATCTGGAGGAATGGATTAGAGCGGGCTCCATGCAGGAGACCCGTGATTAAGTCACGGTGAGTACAAGTATTTTTTTTATCGTTGTGGGCAGAAATGAAAAATCCTAACCTGAACAGCTTCACGGCGACTGCACTAGCCATGCGGTCATAAAATTCTACAGGCTCTCAAAATGCACTCGTGAACAGAATGGCGCGGTTCGGACGAACGATTACTTATAGGTGTATAACTGGCACATCGAACGATTACTTATAGGCGTATAACTGGCACATCGAACGATTACTTATAGACGTATAACTGGCACATCGAACGATTACTTATAGGCGTATAACTGGCACATCGAACGATTACTTATAGGCGTATAACTGGTACACATCGAACTATTACTTATAGGCGTATAACTGGCACATCGAACGATTACTTATAGGCGTATAACTGGCAATCCTCCTAATCCTCATATGGACACCAGAGGAAAAAGAAAACAAGGAAGACCAAGAGAGACTCTGCTTAGAACCATCATCAGAGAAGGCTCAACGATGGGCCAGTAAACATTAAAGACCTAAAACAGATAGCAACGAACCGCGAGACATGAGAGCTATGACCTCTGCCTATGCGCCCACAGGCCCAAGGAAAGACTAACTAACTATAACTGGCACATCGAACGATTACTTATAGGCACACATCGTATAATGTCTCGTCCCACCTGTCCTACATCGCCTCAAAAGTGGCACTACAGGCAGTACCGATATTGTATATAAAATTAACGTATACCCATTATGAAAATATTTAAAATGATTATCAGAAAAATAGCATTCGACCTAACGGGCCTGAAGACGGTTGATTGATTTGATTGATTGATTGATAGGACCATCATCATTGCACTTCTGTGAGTAACATATATGCTCTGATATCTTTCTTACACAGGAGAATTTCAGCGGCAGTGCAGAACTCCGTAGCAGCGGCGAGTGGCAAAAAGAACATTGTAAAGATTGTAAAGATATTTTGTAGTAAGTTTTTAAAACTTTCTCTAATTAAGTTTGCCCGGGCACCAGCTTTCAGCATGCTCTTCTCGATTTAAACTGCCATGGGTTCTTTTGTGTACTCAAATTAAACAGAGGACATGTGTTTTATGAGCCGATGTAGCGTAGTTGTTAGTGAACTCGCTTCGCAAGGCTGGTGGTTTGGGTTCAGCTCCTGCAATGCGCGTGGAATTTTTCCCGACCACGACGGCTCTAGGTCGACCCAGCCTCAACTGGGTACCAGACATGCTCTGGGAAAGTAAAGGCGGCCGGCGTGATGCTGACCACATCACCCATCGTGTGCCGACGGTCAATGAAAATACAGACCTAACACTGTATTGACCTATATACCACGAGGTATGAAAGGGTTCCTTTACTTACTTTTACTTACATGTGTTTTATCGTCTGTATGCGGTTGAACTAAGAACTCGATCCCACTTACACTAAGATCATGGATTTGTGGAAACATATGCCGATGACTCCACAAGGGAGAATTGAGTATCTTGGAACGAGAGGTGTGTGCATAACGTGTATGACAGTCCGCGTGCCCAGCGTGTTCGTAGCGCGTTGGACTGCGGGTGACAAGCCCTCTGTGAGTGCGGGCTCAATTCCGCGGGCTGGCAGTAAGCCACAGGTTTCCCAGATTTACGGTGTTCGTGGCACCGAACCGAAGGGTTACGATGCCATGGCACCGAGCCGAAGAGCTGAAAGCTCAAATGCTTCTGGATCAAAAAAACATTAAAAAAGTGTATGACATATAATAAAGAATGGTTGCCTTACTGCGTATGGCTGTCCCATATAGCACGGTCCCTCTACACAGAAAAGACACACCACATGCCGAGAGTATTGCACACATCATGAACAAACTGTGTAGCTCCGATACTACCCTTAGATATCTCTGAGAAATATGCACTCGCAAACAGAACGTCACGGTCATGATTCAAACCCACGACATTCCGAACTTAAATTAACGGCCTAACCACTTATTTACCAGTCCCCCTTCCTTCGATAGCCTCCCATTTTTATTATATCGCACACTTACGACGTTTCATTGACCCCAGGCTGGCGATATATCCCACTTTGAGAACCGCTGGTCTTTATTATAACCACTGTGGATACCTCTTAAGGTGGTCTCTTGAGATAAATCTGCTACACATGTCCATGTTTGATAGTGATCGTTTCCTGAGTATACCACTATTGGTATGTTAACTGAGTATACCACTATTGGTATGTTAACTGAGTATACCACTATTGGTATGTTAACTGAGTATACCACTATTGGTATGTTAACTGAGTATACCACTATTGTTGTATGTTAACGAGTATACCACTATTGTATGTTAACTGAGTATACCACTATTGGTATGTTAACTGAGTATACCACTATTGGTATGTTAACTGAGTATACCACTATTGGTATGTTAACTGAGTATACCACTATTGGTATTTTGTATAACTTGAGACTGTATACCACTATTGGTTTGTTAACATGTTGGTCGTCCGAGTGGTTACCGGGGCCAAATATGGGGTGTAAAGAATAGAACCACTGTTACCTGCCACGCATGTCGTAAGAGGCGGCTAAGGAGGTGTGGCTGAAATCGGATGCACATGTCCTAAACGTGTAAAACGTCTATGCTTTAAGGGCCTACCAAACCAATGTACAACATATACACGTTTTTGGCAAAGATCAAACATATCACAAAGAGTGATTACAATTGGTCGTAAAGAACGAACGCAAAGAAGAAGAAGAACATGTTGGTAATTGCTGATATCAATACATGGTTAAAATTCTCTTGTTTTTAAATAATTTGATCCGTGTTACGAAAACTAGGTTTTTTATTATCTTCTTATTTTCTCTTCTTACCTTGAAGTACAAGACATCATCACTTTTCTTCTTACCTTGAAGTACAAGACATCATCACTTCTCTTCTTACCTTGAAGTACAAGACATCATCACTTCTCTTCTTACCTTGAAGCTCGTACAAGACATCAATCACTTCTCTTCTTACCTTGAAGTACAAGACATCACACTTCTCTTCTTACCTTGAAGTCACAAGACATCATCACTTTCTTCTTACCTTGAAGTACAAGACATCATCACTTCTCTTCTTACCTTGAAGTACAAGACATCATCACTTCTCTTCTTACCTTGAAGCTCGTACAAGACATCATCACTTCTCTTCTTACCTTGAAGTACAAGACATCATCACTTCTCTTCTTACCTTGAAGTACAAGACATCATCACTTCTCTTCTTACCTTGAAGTACAAGACATCATCACTTCTCTTCTTACATTGAAGCTCGTACAAGACATCAACACTTCTCTTCTTACCTTGAAGTACAAGACATCACCACTTTTCTTCTAACCAGATATGTCTTGAGCAAGCCAACTAAGCTCATTCCAGGTCTTTCCTGCCTCTTCTCATTCTCTGCCTACAGTTCGTCTCTCTCTCTCTATGTCGTTGCCTACCTCGTTTTACTTTATCACTTAAAGTGTTTTAAGGTCAAAGGATTGACCTCATTGCACCGGGATTTATCCCATGTGGCTCAGTCCCTATCCACAGAAATAGCACGCCACCTGCCGAGAGTACTGCACAAAGGACGAACTCCGTAGCTCCAGCAACAATCCTGGGGGCTCTGGAAAAAATTCACTCGTGAACAGAACGGCGCGGTTCGGATTCGAACGATTACTTATAGGCGCATAACTGGCACATCGTACAATTGCTCTTAGGTTCAGATCACATACAAATCACAAAAAGTGATCGATATGATTATTTGAATAAGAAGAAAGAAGCTGGTTAATAGGCTCTTTTATTCTCTAGAACATTGAAATAGTATCTGTTTCAGGTTATGTAACTGTCTTCTTGCTTTAAATGGACGAGTAATTATCCCATTGCTAAACCTCCAATCTGAAGGAAGATGAGGCACCATTTAATCTGTCCTGGCTTTTTATCTATCCGGGTTGTGTAACCTTGCCAGGAACAATGTTCCCGTCGGCAGAGCTCTTCGGGTCATTTAGGCACGCAAACCTCCCCTGTCTACCCCCTCCTTACTACCACAAGTTAATGGCCCCATTGGGACCATATGACATTTGCATAGCCAAACTACTAATGAAACTGAAGCATTCGGCCTTTTCAACTATGAAACAAAATCAATCACTTATGGAACCAACTATGAAACATAAAGGACGCCCTAAACAGACTTGGATATATAAGTATTCTGAGCAGCTGTTGAACGTTTGACTACCTGCGGAAGGCATACATATAACAGCAAGAGACTGGGGAATGTGAGAACATCTATTGTTCGCCCCATGTCCAATGGAGCTCAAGGAATAAGTGTAAGTAATAGGTAAATATATTAAATTGTAACTTCCAACTTGTTCCATACTATTGATACTACTGAGTTCTGTCTACTCGTTCCATACTATTGATACTACTGAGTTCTGTCTTTACTCGTTCCATACTATTGATACTACTAAGTTCTGTCCCTACTCGTTCCATACTATTGATACTACTAAGTTCTGTCCCTACTCGTTCCATACTATTGATACTACTAAGTTCTGTCCCTACTCGTTCCATACTATTGATACTACTGAGTTCTGTCCCTACTCGTTCCATACTATTGATACTACTAAGTTCTGTCCCTACTCGTTCCATACTATTGATACTACTAAGTTCTGTCCCTACTCGTTCCATACTATTGATACTACTAAGTTCTGTCCCTACTCGTTCCATACTATTGATACTACTGAGTTCTGTCCCTACTCGTTCCATACTATTGATACTACTAAGTTCTGTCCATACTCGTTCCATACTATTGATACTACTAAGTTCTGTCCCTACTCGTTCCATACTATTGATACTACTAAGTTCTGTCCATACTCGTTCCATACTATTGATACTACTGAGTTCTGTCCCTACTCGTTCCATACTATTGATACTACTAGTTCTGTCTTACTCGTTCCATACTATTGATACTACTAAGTTCTGTCCCTACTGTTCCATACTATTGATACTACTAGTTCTGTCTTTACTCGTTCTATACTATTGATACTACTAAGTTCTGTCCCTACTCGTTCCATACTATTGATACTACTGAGTTCTGTCTTACTCGTTCCATACTATTGATACTACTAGTTCTGTCTACTGTTCCATACCATTGATACTACTAGTTCTGTCTACTTGTTCCATACTATTGATACTACTGAGTTCTGTCCCTACTCGTTCCATACTATTGATACTACTAAGTTCTGTCCCTACTCGTTCCATACTATTGATACTACTAAGTTCTGTCCCTACTCGTTCCATACTATTGATACTACTGAGTTCTGTCCCTACTCGTTCCATACTATTGATACTACTGAGTTCTGTCCCTACTCGTTCCATACTATTGATACTACTGAGTTCTGTCCCTACTCGTTCCATACTATTGATACTACTAAGTTCTGTCCCTACTTGTTCCATACTATTGATACTACTGAGTTCTGTCCCTACTCGTTCCATACTATTGATACTACTAAGTTCTGACCTCAATCGTATTATGACACCATCATTTTATCACTTAAAAGCTTCCGTGGTTATTATGTTCTGTGCAGTAGGTCTCCCGTTAATACATATGGGTGTGCAACATGGACATCCAAGAATGCATTGGAAAAACATATATTGGATTTTGAATATAAGTTTTACAAAAGAGTTCTATTTATATAATGGAGAGAGAAGAGAACAAATAGTTATATCTATAGTAAACTCAAAATCAAAGAAAACTGGATGATGCTACAAATAAGAATGAGAAGATTCGAACATTTTGGACATATAAAGAGACACGAAGGGTTGGAGAAAACCACTGTCGAAGGAAGAATCATGGCAAAGAGAAGAAGAGGAAGACCACGGAGAAGATGGATTCAGCTTGTAACTGATGATTTGAGCATGACGACTGCTTGGGCGGAACATCTCGCTTATGAGAGAAAGAAATTCTGAAGGACTGTTATCAATATAAGTGAAGACTGCAGTAAAACTATGTAGCAATGATAAAACACGTAAAACTGCTATCAATATAAGTGAAGACTGCAGTAAAACTATGTAGCAATGATAAAACACGTAAAACTGCTATCAATATAAGGGAAGACTGCAGTAAAACTATGTAGCAATGATAAAACACGTAAAACTGCTATCAATATAAGGGAAGACTGCAGTAAAACTATGTAGCAATGATAAAACACGTAAAACTGCTATCAATATAAGGGAAGACTGCAGTAAAACTATGTAGCAATGATAAAACACGTAAAACTGCTATCAATATAAGGGAAGACTGCAGTAAAACTATGTAGCAATGATAAAACACGTAAAACTGCTATCGATATAAGTGAAGACTGCAGTAAAACTATGTAGCAATGATAAAACACGTAAAACTGCTATCAATATAAGGGAAGACTGCAGTAAAACTATGTAGCAATGATAAAACACGTAAAACTGCTATCAATATAAGGGAAGACTGCAGTAAAACTATGTAGCAATGATAAAACACGTAAAAACAAAATACTGTAGTATTACAAAGTACGTAAACAATAACAATACACAGCAAATAGTGGAATTTATGAAGCATTTATCAAGGGCATTATTGTCTGATTCTATATGTAGTGTGCCGTGTAAGATGTGAAGTATTTCTTCACTTGTGTTATATCCTTTGCTTGATAAAGACATTTTTTGTCGTGTATTGTTATTGTTTTTCTACTTTCTAACACTACAGCACTCTGTTTTACGTGAAGGTCTGTTCGAGTAACAACGTTCTGTTCCCTGACTTCCTATTTGATGATGTTAGAGTAACAACGTTCTGTTCCCTGACTTCCTATTTGATGATGATGTTCGAGTAACAACGTTCTGTTCCCTGACTTCCTATTTGATGATGATGTTAGAGTAACAACGTTCTGTTCCCTGACTTCCTATGTGATGATGATGTTAGAGTAACAACGTTCTGTTCCCTGACTTCCTATTTGATGATGATGTTAGAGTAACAACGTTCTGTTCCCTGACTTCCTATTTGATGATGATGTTAGAGTAACAACGTTCTGTTCCCTGACTTCCTATTTGATGATGATGTTAGAGTAACAACGTTCTGTTCCCTGACTTCCTATTTGATGATGATGTTAGAGTAACAACGTTCTGTTCCCTGACTTCCTATTTGATGATGATGTTAGAGTAACAACGTTCTGTTCCCTGACTTCCTATTTGATGATGATGTTAGAGTAACAACGTTCTGTTCCCTGACTTCCTATTTGATCATGATGTTAGAGTAACAACGTTCTGTTCCCTGACTTCCTATTTGATGATGATGTTAGAGTAACAACATTCTGTTCCCTGACTTCCTATGTGATGATGTTATAGTAACAACATTCTGTTCCCTGACTTCCTATTTGATGATGATGTTAGAGTAACAACGTACTGTTCCCTGACTTCCTGTTTGATGATGATGTTAGAGTAACAACGTTCTGTTCCCTGACTTCCTATTTGATGATGATGTTAGAGTAACAACGTTCTGTTCCCTGACTTCCTATTTGATCATGATAGTAACAAATGTATAGAGAAAAAACGTGTTATACTGACAAAAAGAAAGAGACGAAACTATAAAGAGAGCGGAAGAGATTGAGAAAAAAAGAAATAAAGAAAGGGAGACGTTGGTGGGGGGACAAAGACAGAGGTAGAGAAAAGGAGAGGGTGAAGAGATGAAATTATAAATTAATAGAAAAAAAATGTAATTAATTATAATCCTGTACTTAAATAATATAAATATCATCTCCACTAATAAATGACGTCATCTCCGTCCACGTTCTTTCTTCCACTTAACTCCTCCACTCTACTCCACATTTCTCCACTTCTTTAAAGGCCAGGCTCCAACACTCACGTACGGCAGATAAATGTATCCGTGTGCGCACTTCCTTCAAGGAACGATAACTTCTAGACTTCAAGTACGGGAACACTAGTCAGATATATATATTGCGTATACATATATAAATATATACATGCTACTGTCGATCGTTGAGTTTATGTAGATGCAGATTTTTGGTCTTCATTGATTCTTGGATTGGATGTGGTGTAATAATTTTGTATACTTAATTATTGATTTTATTTATACGTTGCGCTTTTCAGTATAACTTGGAAATGTGGCGAACAACTGTCGAGGCCTATGCTCCCCGAGGAGCGGAGAGACATAAATCAAGTCAATCTACTGGATTCAGTCAGCAGGGTCGTGCCATGCTATGATACAGAGAGGAGGCAGTATCAGGCGACACCGAAAGGGAGGGAGGGGCGGCATAATCAGCGAAATTAAAATCACAATTGAAGGTTAGTTTAGAAAAACATTTAAGAGGCGGTATTTCGATTTATTATACTGATAAAATAAACCGCACGGCCCTGTCAGACAGTATAGTGGCTTTGCGGTATCTTAAAAACTAACGCGAGTCAATATATCTTCCCAGAAGACTAAATGGGTTAATGTTTTTAAAAAATCGTATTAGTCTAAATTTCTATCTCCTTGAATAGCCTCTATGTCACTTTTAGTTGTTCAAATATTTGCTTATTAGTTTTCTTCTCTTTCTATTACCTCAGTGCTATATTGATCCAATACTTCTGTATGGCAGCGAATCATGGACAATGAATAAACAATCAATACGATCATTGGAAGCCACAGAGATGTGGTTTTACAGAAGAATGCTGAAAATTCCACGGACAGCAAAGAAAACAAATGTGGAGGTTTTAAATCAGGCCTGCACACACAGAAAGCTTATCAAAAGAATAATAATCAGACAATCAAGGTTCTTCGGGCATATAATGCGAAGAGAAGGTTTAGAACATTTGGTGACAACATGTAAAATTCAATGAAGGAGAGATCGTGGAAGACAGAGGGAGAAGATGTTGGATGGTCTGACATCATGGTTCGACACAAGATCGACGTCAGAACTGATTACATGCACCAAGCAGAGAGAGTTGTGGAGAGACATGATCGCCTACGTCGGCAGGCATGGCACCTAATTGATTGATTCTCTTTCTATAACACCTGCCCTATTCTTCTGTAGACCCATATTTCACAAACTTAATTCTTCTTTTCATCTGTTTATCTATTGTTTACGTTTCCGCTCCATGATATTAATAATAATAATTCCTTCCGTTATTATTAATTCCGAATTATACGTTACATAGGGTCTGCAAGCAATTTCTCCATAGCGCTCTATCCTGGGCAATTCGTTCAATCTCATCCATGGAACTGAGACCGGTATTTCTTGCCTCTCTCAGTAAAGTTCGTTTCATGGTCTCCTTGGGCCGTCCTCTCTTTCTTGAACCCTTTGCATTCCACTTCAATGCCGTGTTGATATTCTTCGATCATTTCTTCTCAAGGTGTGTCCAACATATCTCCATCATCTCCTTCTTATAACAGTTGTTAGTAGTGGTTGACCAGACATTTATTCTCAAGGTATGTCCAACATATCTCCATCTTCTCCCTCGTATAACAGTTGTTAGTAGTGGTTGACCAGACATTTCTTCTCAAGGTATGTCCAACATATCTCCATCTTCTCCCTCTTATAACAGTTGGTACTAGTGGTTGACCAGACATTTCATGCAACAATGACACTTCAACATCGACTTTCCTTTCACTAAAAGTATTACTCATTATAAACAAAAATATATTACTCGAATACACATTATAGAAGAGTTGCGGTATTTGGTTGTCTTTATTGAGAAGTGGCTAAAACGTTTGTCTGTTAGTCTGTTGTTCAAATCCCGACCCTGTCACATGTGGAATTTTCCATTAGTTTCTTAACCCTTTCGCTGCTACATACTTTCCGAAGGCTGAGCTAAAAATAGCTACTCTTTGTTCTAGGTCACACATGTGAATGTACGCCTAAGCAGTGACAGTAGCAATGTATAACGTGTTAAGGGTCTTTAGCCCAAGAGGAGAAAAATAACAGACGTGTTAATGCGTCTTTAGAAGTGAATGGGAAAAACGTATATATACGTCCTTAGCAGCTAAAGTGTTAAGATTGTTCCTGAAGCTGCACAGCTCGTGCTTTGTGCAACACTCTCTGCAGATGACGCCTCATCTCTGCTGATAGGGACGGAGCCATGTAAGGAAACCCGGTGCAATGATATCAGTATACCCTTTAGACTTTGTTTTAGCTGTTTATGCGTGTGTTCCGGGTTCAATTTCGCAGTGGGAGATGGAATTTTTGCAACCTGAACGGCTTTCACGTCGGTCTAACCTCAAATAGGTACAAGAAAATGCTCGGGAGAGTAAATACCGTTGGTGTAATGTTGATCACATTATCTATCGTGTGACGATTATCAATGAAAAATATCATCTAACACCTTATTCCCCAATACACCTCATTTAATTGAAAAATTTTCCCATAATTTGTTTGTTTATTTTATTAGATTTTATAGACTGTCATATTGAAGTGTTTATATGAAGGTAAATTCATATTCGGATCGAACAATATATAACAATCTCCAAGATAATGAAGTGTGTATTCATGAACTTTGTATTTTTCGTTTCTTTGGCTTCTTTGTTGACAGTACAGGCTGAAAAGCTGCATGGGTAAGTGTTGTTTCCTAATCTTATTTTTAAATGTTTCAGTAAAGCTCTGCAAATTATCTGTATACGGTGCATAAAACTATGTACAGTGGCGAAACACGAAAAGCAAAGTACTGTAGTTTAACAAAATACAAAACAATAAAATACAGCATCGTTTCGATCAAAGGCCTTTATCAATATTGTTTTTATATCAAAATACTACAGTACTGTTGTTTTCACGTGTTTCGCCACTGCTACATAGTTTTCACTGCATATTTTCCCCTTTTCATCATATGTGTTTCGCCACTGCTACATTAGCATTTTACTGCATCTCCCTTTTATCGATATGTGTTTCGCCACTGCTACATAGTTTTACTGCATTTCCCCTTTCATCGATATGTGTTTCGCCACTGCTACATAGTTTTACTGCATCTCCCCTTTTATCAATATGCCACTGCAATAGTTTCCATCTTCCTTTTTGATGCTGCTTCTTCAATATGCATTTTTCTTCGCATATTGATTTGATTGATTGATAAAACAATCATCATTGTACTTTGGTGAGTAACCATGTACGATCCGATCTATTTCTTACACATGAAGATCTCAGCTGCAGAGCACTAGCTCCGTATTATCGGCGAGAGTCCCCGATATAATTTTAAAGATGGTGAAGATATTTTTGTAGGTACTTTATTTTTAATCTTGTGAAATTAATTTTACCCGTCAGCGGATTTCCAGCCTCCTCTTCTCGATTTTGAACTGACGAGAGTTCATTTACGTGCTCAAATTCAACACGGAATCTACGTGTTATCATCCGTCTCTGATAGGACTAGGAAATTGATCTCACCTACACTGAGAACAGGGATCTCTGGAAAAATATACAGATGTCTCCGCGAGGATACAGATGGCTCCGCGAGGGAGCGAACTTGGTAGCTTCTGCACTAGAGACGAGGACCTAAGCTCTACGCCCTAGAGACCCCCGTCTCTTCTCATATACATATACATAGACATTCTTTCAAACATACGCACAGTTGCAACTCATCAAAAACAATATTCTGCCGGTTCCCATCTCTTCTGCTCTGAGTTCCAAGCACTCAACATCTGGTGCACACCTTTATGCACTTTACAATAATGGTAACAATGCGCTTAAAATGCACGAAATTGCACTTTAAAAACAATATAAAGAACTGTGGTAAAATTGTATATATTGCATGTGATATATTTGCTGGCGTAGTCGATTGTGAATCTTCTTATCTCTTGATTATGCATACTTGCTATCAAATCAAATGTTGAACACTTTCAGGTCACGTT